>JANHMN010000008.1:40748700-40787414 GCA_030674055.1 Rhabdomys pumilio
TCTCTCTCTCTCTCTCTCTCTCTCTCTCTCTCTCTCTCTCTCTCTCTGCACACACAAACAAAAGGAGAGAGAGAGAGAGAGAGAGAGGAGTCACACAGTTAGAATGGTCACAAACACAGAGAGAAAAGATTCACACACAAAGAGAAAACAATCACAGTAGTCACACAAACACACATATACAAATACAGAGAAAATCCTATACAAAGTGTTTTTATTTATTAAATGTGTAAAATATATGTCATCTAAATGAAATCTTGCTACTTCATATTTATGTGGGTCATACACATTTTGAGGTCAATGCCAGAGAAGAAGAGACATTCCTCAGAAGATTTATCTACTTTATACGTTCTGGGGTACATGATCTGTTAGTGGGGCTTGTGACCCATTGTACTCACTACTTTTGCCAGAGAAATCCATGGACACCTCTGCCTGTGTCTTAGATTTTACTACTGTGAACAGACACCATGACTAAGGCAACTCTAAGGACAGAGTTAATTGGGGCTGGCTTACAGGTTCAGAGGCTTTATCATCAAGGCAGGCAGGAACATGGAAGCATTCAGGCAGGCATGGTGCAGGAGGAGGTGAGAGTTCTACATCTTCATCTACAGGCTGCTAGTAGAATACTGACTTCCAGGCAGCTAGGATGCATGTCTTAAAACACACACCCACAGTGACATACCTACACCAACAGGGCCACACCTTCTACTAGTGCAACTCCATGGACCAAGAATATACAAATTATCACAGCATGCATCCTCAGTGTGGGCACTATAACAACAGGTGCACTGTGCCCAGTTCTTTTCATTGTGCTCTCATGGCAAGCACTTTCCTAACTGAGCTCTCTTGCCAGCCCTGAATGTGAATTTTATTAAAATATACAGTATAAAATTTACTGACTTGTTGACATGGAGACGGAAATTGAGTATATATATCTGTGAATTTCCTCATCTTTGTAAAACATTTGTAGAGTTGTACTAGGCTTAAAGTCAAAAGAAAGTAAGTCACATCTATGTTGATTGTCTAATCTCCGCCACTTTAACAAGCCTAGTTATGTAGTCTCCAAGGATTACAGTCAAGATGGAGCAAAGAGGGATCCAGACTCAGAAATTCTGCTGGTGAGCATCACTTCCAGTGCCACCTTTATGAAATAACAGTGTTGTTTCCTAGGAATCTGTCTTCTGTTATCACCAGATTATAGAAGCCAAGTGCCAAGAGGTAATAAGTAACAACCATTCATTTTTGGTTCAGCTCCTTCACTGTTATGCATCAGGGAATCCAAGGATGTTAGGGATGAAATCACCAGTATGAGGTCATTTAGCTGTATTTGAACCTTGGGGATGTCAAACTCCACTGGGGATACAACTTCCAGCTTGTAAAATTCTCAAAATCTTAGTGAAAACACACAATCATCTTTTTATAAGTAAAAGAGAAAATAAACAGGCTCCCCTGTATTCATATTTCTTCCAGTTCCCTTTGAGCTCTAGTCTTTTCAGTCCTCTCACTGTCTGGGGAACACGCAGTTTCTTTTCTTGTTTCTTTTGAATTTTATGTTAACATGTTTTGTTTGTTTGTTTGTTTGTTTGATTGATTGGTTGGTTTGTTTGTTCTTTGCCACCTTGAAATTTCCCATTTTCATTTTCAGTTTGCTGAGTCATGTTGTCTCCCTTCCAAGTTTTTTTCAGGCAGATCTTAGATATCTGACAAACATGGACACTTCTTATCTAACGTTATCTTCTCAACTTCTAAGTGGTCTTCTAAGGCATGTTTCATTGGGTTAATTTAATCCAGCTCTCCATCTGATGTGTTAAGTGGGTGTTAAATCATATTTTTTAACTGTTTATGGAAGGCAGCCTAGGAACACACTCTTTGGCATGCCACAGAAATAAAGACACATCATGACACAAAATTATTATGTTATTTAGCAATTTCTGTTATCTATCATCTCTTAATTATTGTCTTGATTCAGGCATCTGGGTTTGTGTTCTGTGTTAGGCACTACAAAGTTATTACTTAAATTATGTCAATATATTAAATACAAAGATAAATTGGAAAGATTCTGCAATCTGGATGCCCAGTGCTTTGTTGTTCCCTTGGACTTAGGAACACTGAAGCAAAGACTTAACTTTAAATCTTTTCACTGTTCACACACATATTTATATATTAGGTTCAAGGTAAAATTAAATATTAGATACAGGCAGAAGGAACATCTTTATTCTTATTTAAAATGTACAGGAGTCAATTTTTTTCCTTTAGGTCTAAATTCTCATTAATGCTTTTCAAAATAAAGACTTCATATTGTGTCTATAAAAACCCTGAGTCAGTTTTTGAATAATCAGTTCATAAGAAGCATATGCTCATCTTTTTAATCTGTACATAGTATGATTTTTCTTCTCTGTTGAGAGAGAGATTACAGAAAATAAATGAACTTGGTCACACAGTCCTATAAATCTGGCTCAAGAGGCTAAGGCAAGAAAAAGTTGAATTCAGAGTTGGCTTGAACTGCACAATGAGCTTAACGGCAGTCTGAGTTATACTATGTGTTCAAAGGATTAACTTGGCAGCTATGTGAGACTCTCAATTTTTTGGTTAAAAAATAATGGAAAAGGAGAGATAGAGAATATGGATATAGCTTTGGTATAGCTCTAGCATAGCATGCATTAAATGCTCTGCCCCATAATTTAAAGGAACTCGGGAAGTTTTCTTTTCTTTTTCTTTCTTTTTTTTGTTTTGTTTTTTGTTTTTTGTTTTTTGTTTTGTTTTTGTTTCATTTTTATTTCCTCAATGTACTGTAGGAAAAAAAACATTTCTTCTTGAACAAAGGTAGATTTTTCATCCTTTTTGTTAACAAGGCCACTTTTAATAGATTTTCATATTGATTTCCCTTCCCTCTTGCTCCATGTCCTTCACTATCCAGTAAATTTAGTCACATATGCCTAACATAATTCAATATGCAGGCATGAGGAACCCATTCGTCTGTAGCTAGAACAGACACCCACATCAAAACAACAACAAAATACTAGAAATGATATCACAACACTTTTGGAGATCCAGTTAAATATTAAGGCATCACTAATTATGGTCTGTATTATAGTAACTTAAAAAACTTGTGGGCTATAGACGTAGTTTAGGGTTATAAGTGCTTGTTAAATTTTTAAAGGGCCAGAGTCTATTCCTAGCACACACACTGAGTTAATTATAGTAATTCTAACTCCAGTGTGATTTGTAGGCATACCCACAAGCCCACAGAGTCACCCATAAATGGCACACAATACAGAACGAATGAATATTTTTGTTTCACATCTTCTGCTACCATCTACAAATACAGAAATCATTCAGCATGTTGAGGGTTAGCTCAGTTGGTAGAGTTTACCATACATCAAGGCCTCGGGTTGATTGATCCACATCCCCAAATAAACCAAGGCTAATGACAGATGTAATTATGTAATCTGGAGGTGAGGTAGAGATGAGTAAGAGATCATCAGTTCTCTGTCATCCTCAAATACACAGAAAATACAATCACCCAAGTGAGATACTGGCCCATTGATTAAATAGGCATGTTATGAATGACCATGACTAATATTTATTTATTTATTTATTTATTTATTTATTTATTTCTATCACAAATGCTGCCTTCCTTCCCATTCGCCGCACAGTGTTTCTCCTCCCATTCCCCTTCTCCTTCTCTTCTGAGATGGTGGGGCCTCTCATGGATATCTCCATCCTGGCACATAAAAAATATTTCTCCAAGTTCACTATTACATTGAATATATTATATATACAGGCTATCCATACTACATAAATTATATAGTGTGACATAGATACTATACACACATATCACACATGCTACACATACTATACAGCACACACAAATACATACTATGCACACACATCACACAAACATACAATTTATGCAGATAGTCAGTTCCCTCCTACAAAGGTATTATTTGCATGTGCCTGGTCCATATTTCTGTATTTGTCAAATTACCTCTACTACAATTATCACTCCTAGGCTACAGTGTCAAGGCTTAAGAAGTTATGAAAATGTAGATGATTTACATTAAATATTTCATAAAGATACTGCTTTTAAAAAATATCTTTGATCTGGAGTTGAATCCCTCGGCAAAAATTATCCCATTAATGTGGAGGCTTGACTATGTTTTAATTTCTCTCTGTATTTCATTTATTTAAAAACAACAACATTGATGAACATTAAAAACCATTAATAAAGTGATCATTCAGACTGACCAGTTGTCTCTAGATTGTCTGTTGAGGGAAAACCGTTTGGTTCTGTATAGAAAGGAAAAAAGGGGACTCCTCCGCTTTTGCTGCTGAGATCATATTATATGGACCTATGACAGTCAGAGGAGTTTAGAGAATATGAGACACTACTAAAATGCTTCTGAAATATTAGAGATTAAAAGATGAATAGGTTCAGACAAGCATATTGGAGAACAAAACTGTGGCATATGAGGGGAGGAGATTTCATCTGGCTATTCTGAAATCAATTAGGTTTTCATCTGGCTCTTCTTTAAAAATAAAAGCTAAAATGCTTTTATAAATTATGGATACACACTTCCCCTATGGGACACTCAAGAAGAGTCTTTACATTATCGGAGTGTGTGTGTGTGTGTGTGTGTCTGTGTGTGGTTTTTTTTTTGTCTGTGTGCATTTGTAGCTCTATTTATACACATATATATGTAGATTTTTTCCAAAGTTGAAAACAAGGGAAGAGAGATGAATAAAATATTCCCTCATAAATGTTCATGAACATTCTTGCATGTCTCTCTTTGTTTAAATACTAGTTAAGATAGCAAGTATACTGTGCCGTGCAGGAGATGACCTGCATCATTCTGTTTGCCGAGGCCCATTGGTCGTATTTTTGAGACAGCATTGCAATTTAACTAGTTCTGTCTTTGAGTTTTATTCACTTATTAGTGTATGGATGATCCCATGAAAATATAAACTAGGTTCTAGTTATTAATTAATTAATTAATTAATTACATCTAAAATTTAAGCCTGAGAGAGGTGGTTAACAATCAATCACTCTCTTCCACTATTGTTAGTGCCATTTAAAGTTACTGACATGAAGACTGGGGAAAGAAAACCTTTATTTCTATTTACGCATGTGTGCCTTACTATTTACATTTCAGTTAGTCAGCAAGCCAGGCATTTTTGTAGCTTACTAGGTGATGAATTCTTATAAAGAAGGTTATTAATTGGCAATGTGTTTAGCATAGATATTACACCATACCTTACCTGTAATGATCAGGTGAAAAGCATTGAAATGCAATATCAATATTTGATGTAAAATGGGTTCCGGGGGGATATTTTACTCTAAGTCTGAATTGTAAAGAGTAAAAATTTATACATTTTTCTGCCTCTCATCTAGCTCATTTCATTCCAATCTATTTTACATTTTCCAGATATCAGTAAAATTAGACAGTCAATTAAAATTTCATGGTCTACAGTGTTATCTTCAGACAGAACCAGAAGCAATACTCTAGTTAATAATCTCACTATAAAAATAGCAATATTGCTCTAGTTTCAGCAATAAGAAATTATAATTGCTCAATGTCCTAATTTCTTTTATTTAAAAAAAAATTAGGTATTGCTAATCTTCTGTCTTTACATTTTGATAGACTATCACAAAAATGATCTCATTTTCACCTCAGGTTGAAGTCTATATATAAAGGTCTGTTTTCTCTAAGTAATTGCATTGGATATTTCTAACATGTTAATAAATTATACTTATAAAACAGATGTGAATGTTATTTAATATTTATACAGTTTATTATGTGCATAGATACCATATCCAGTTTAAGGAAACAAGAAAAAAAAAGACTACACAATCCTGAGAATTTGATGTCCTGGTTTTGGTAAAAGATCCCTAATTCTTTATTTCATGTGCCATTGTACCTCCCAGTGATGTTATTTTCAATAACCAAAGGGGAAGAAAACTAAGGGTTGGGAGTCAGGCTGATGGACATTACAGCTTTTGTTTGGTTTATTTGCTCATATGATTCTTCTGTGTCAGAGGGTAGAAATATTGTGTGATGTCACTTGATAATATCTGACTTTAGCATTAGTCTCATAATGTCTCTGTGTTATGTAGTTTCTACAAAACACAGTGAAACCTACCCAGTATCATTTGGCTGTCAAGTAGGCTTTGCTGTATTTAATCCTTATCTTATGCACCAACTATAAAGTGAAATGAATAATCTAATACAAAAAAATACTAAGTATTCTCCTTTCTGGCAGTCAGATGGCATTGTTACATCTATACATGGGAAATTCATTAAAGTCACCAGGTTATACAGCATTTCAAATATAAATGTCATAGTGTACAATTGATTCAAATCAAAGAGCACTTAGACTTAATAAATGGTATTAAATGTTTCTACTTACTTAAGTGAAGAGTTGAGTATCCTAATTAAAAAAATATTTGGAAATAAAGATATAAGGGGAAGAGTGTTTTCCTCAAATGCAGAGACATAAATCAAGTGTCAAAACTTACTGACACCCAAACAAAAGACAATCAAGGAACAGATAATTATAGATGAGTATAGACAGACAGCACACTGCTGGATCCAAATAGACAAAGTTTTTGTTTTTTTTTTTTTTTTAGGTGAGTGAGCACCACTTGCCACAGGATTTTCTATCTTAATGTTTGAAAAGCATTCACACACACACACACACACACACACACACACACACACACACACACATTTTCAAGTATCAGGTATAGAAAATCAAATATTGCATTATTTTACTAATAAGTGGATTATGAATATCTGCCATAATAGAAACTGAGAGTGAAAGAGTAATGATCAAAACCTGGGGGAAAGAACAGGAAGGGGAAAGGTCAGAGGTCACTCAGTGAACATAGCATTCCTCTCTGAGAGGTAGGCTCTGTTGTTTTCTAACGTAATGAAGTAGGTAGAAAGAAAAACAACAGTAATGTGTTATGTATCTCAAAATTAGAAGAAATAAATTTGAATGTATTTATCATAAAAGAATGATAAATTTTTATGGTGGTAGCTATGTTAGTTGCTATAAATGTATTACTACTCAGTGCATCCATGAATCTAACTTCTACATTTTAACTTACAAATTTGTTCAAACACTATGTGTCAATCAAAAACATTTTCTTAAAAGCTTTAGATATTCTGTATTGATACCTATGTTAAAATTGAACTGGAATATATTTATTCTTTTTCTGTTGTGTTCTTCAGGGAGTTAGGAAGTGTTTGCAAACTTAGAGATGAGAGTGACTGCATTAATCTTAAAAGCCCACTAAATCTAGCTAGAGTCAGAGACAAGTGTTAAATTTTCAACATATTAATGTCATTCAGTCTTCATGACTGAGACACAGGTAATATTAATGCCCTTCTACTACACTAAAATGTTCTGGACACTTGGGGTATTAACCAGTTCTGGTCATCTAAATATTAAATATAGGGGCTTAAATTAAGTCATATTCTATTTGACCACCAAAGTCCATACTTTTTACCACATTGGTAATAAAAATAATGACACAAAAGAAAAATAACCCTTAGCTTAGTATGGACATCAGAGTTCATCTCACTGATAGTAAATTGATGATCAAAATTCTTTCCTAACAGAGGGATGCCATATTAAGCCTGATGTTAAAATTTGAGGAAAACTGGGACTGGGGAAATAAAAATAAGTCGGGAAAGTTGTTGCTGTACAAATCTAAGGACTTTGTTTGAGCTCTATACCCAGACCACGTGTGGAAAACTGGGTAATAGCATGGGTTCCTGTAATCCCACTAAGAGTGAGGAAAAGACAAATGGATCTTGGTGCCCACAGGGAGGTCAGCTGAGTAGACATAGAAAATTGCAGTTTCAGTGAGAGACCTTGACTCTAACACCAAGGTGGATCTCTTCTGAGAAACTGCATCTGAGTTGTGGGTAAGGCTGGTTTAGAAAAGCTAAGAAATTAGACAATTGCACATGTATGTACATACAACATCTCTGTCATATTTCAGGGAACAACTGGAGCACCTAAAAGTCAGATTAAAAATAATCTTCAATTAAGTCTCATTCTATACAAATATAGTTACGCATGCATGTGAATATGAATTTAGTTAATGCTGCTATTAGTACTTCTATCTTTTGTAAACTATGTTTTAGAAACTGAAGCTGATTGCATACTTTTAAGTAAAAGTAAGTGTTCCAAGTTCTAAAGAAAAAAATGTGATGAGAATTTTATCTATATGGAGATCACTGGTCACTTTGCATTTTTTTAATGTATTTTCTCTACATATATCCTAGACTGCTAAGGGTAGTTTCAGTTCATCAGCTATGAGCTCAGAATTTTACTTGTCTTGAGAATTCAATGAGTTGTTACTTTTAACATAATTCTTGGAGGTGCTATGCTGACTCATTTACACTTAATAGCTATATTTTTCCAATATCATGGAGAATATTATGCTCCATATTTAACGATATTTATTTATTCAATCAGTATTATAACACCAAACAAGATGCTTCACACTTAGGTCTCTAGCAAACATCGGATTACTAATTTAAGTATAAAAATCAGTTTTAACCTCACTCAACTCTTGGTTGCTTATTTAAAATTATTTTTGAGTTGTTGGAAAACTCCCCATAATTCTATGGTGTTCACATTTTTTCACACTAACTTACATGATCTATGCTTTATCATTTAGTCTGGAATTGTAAAATATATAGTCATTGACATTATTGTTCCTTAATTTTCTTTTTCTGTAATAATACTTACTTGCTGACTATTCATTCAGATTCTCATCTTAATACCAGTATGTTCTTACTGATTTTTGTCAGTTAGTCAACTTTATATGAATCATGTCTGCTCTTTACATTCTAAGGAAACCTCAGTGTAGTGTAGGTAGAAAACTTTAAAACACTTCACTCATATGCCACATACAACCTTCCTGTTAATATATCTGTACAAATATCCCAAAACAAAGAGAGGAAAGTATTAATCTTTGTATTTCTCTGTATGTTTCCAAAGTCATGAAGTAAATATTTCACGAGTTCATAGTGTGCCTTTTGCCTAATATCAGTTATTCACTGTAGCTTGGCTGTGGTTAGAGGCATTTTTATTTTTTATTCTTGCTGTATTTGAGGAGTGTTTGCTTATTGTAAGATCGCACCAGTATGATGCCTGTAATCATATAAAATACTTTATTGTCCACTATTAAATTATTTTAGGTTTTGGAAAATATTTTTAGTATTCTTTCCTAGAATTAGAGAATGCAAAGCATTGCTTATTGTCATGACTTCTCATTAAGACAAGTAAAAGCCTGCATATTGTATAATAGAATAAATATATAATTGCATCAATGATGTAGTATTATCATTCTTAAGGTGAATCAGGATTTATAGACCAAGATTCTTCATAAATAAAAAATATAATGCACATCTGCTCTGGGAGAATATTGTACTATCATAAATTGCATGGCCTAGAACATTCTAAATCTTTTTGTGCTCACTGACAGAAATTTGGAATTCTTCCTCAGTAGTTAGGTTCGCATCAAACTCTGATTTCATGTAAATTCTAGTTGTCTAATATTCACTGAAGTTTAAATTGGGTAATTAATTATAATAACTCCATTTTGTGTTTTACACATATTAAAACAATGGTCTGTTTGCACTTCTACAAATAACATTTTGTTATTTTTAATAGTTATGACACATATGTAGATAGGATTGCCCAACATCCTTTGTCATTAACTATAGTTATTAACATTAGTTTGTTGCCACTTTCTTTAGTAGAATTTTTAATACCAATTAGTAGTTTTAAAACAGTGTTTTTGAAATATTGCTAAGGAAAATTGCATGCCAGAGCAATGGAAACATACATTTGGAAAAATGTTTTATTTGTTTCCATTTTTGTTTCTTTAATTAAAATATTTTGTGATGAGGTAAGGAAGAACATACGCAGGTTTTTTCTATTTACTTTAAAATTATGATGTTTGCTTAGAAAATTTCTTTATGTCAGGGAAAGCTTAATGAGGGCCATGCTGGGAAAGCCTTGGATACATTAGCTGTTCCTGTTTTGAGTACTATATGGTATAAGAATATTTAATTCCAAGTGACACATAAATAATTAATGCTTATACTTCCTTCTGTTATTTTTTATATTTATGTGCTACATAATAAGTGAGGCTCCTGCAAACAGAAGCATATAGATGGTTCTTCCAACTATCTAGCAGAAATAAACATTTTTATGGTTCACATCTTGTTCATTAAAAGGGCTATATAAGACTTGGTTTATGAATGCACAAATTAAGGTGCTAAGTTTAGCCTCCATTTTCCCAAATCCAAGTTCAATTTTTAAAAGAGAGTTGACTATCCCAAATGTACAACAAATACCTACATTCCTTATTTATCCATCAATCTTGTGTTCAAGCTACAAAGACTCAGTCATCTAATTTTTAAGATACATTGAAATAAACAGTAATCATTCAAGTTATAGAATAATTAATCTGTGTCAACAGAAAATCTTATGTCTTTTGTGCCAATGTTTAGATTTAAGATGGTTGCTAATTAAGAGCATGATAATAGAAAATAAACATTACCATACATTCATGATTTAAGCATTATTTGTAAATATTTATGATTTGTTCATATCAAACAGCCTTTCATTATATCTTTTCTTTCTAGAGTTTTTTTCTTGGAGGATGGCAGCCTTAAGATATTCAATGTTACCAGATCAGATGCTGGGTCTTACACCTGTGTAGCCACAAATCAATTTGGCAATGGGAAAAGCAGTGGCAGTCTCATCGTGAAAGGTAATCTGTTGTCCTCAGGAGGTCTTTTAGGATATTACGATCACCTAGGCATATTTTGGCTTTGGGTAACATATTGTATGTGTAGAATATTTAATTCATCATTTATTTAAGAGTTCTGCTACAATATTCATTAATTGGTGTCCTGTTTAAGAACACAATGCTATGGTAAATGTGAATACTTTGTCAGTTAAACAAGGTCAATCTGTGACTTTGCAGAATTCAAACCTGCTGTGCAATATTAGAAATTCCCCGCATGCCTTAGTGTTTGGAGCCACGGACATTTTGGTAAAGTTCCCAGGTAGCTCCTTTGTTGGTTACATGCTTCTTAGGTGCCTCTGTTTTATATGAACATTTTCCATGTGTATTAGTTACTTTTCTATCGATGTGATAAAATACCAGGACTGCAGTAACTTGATGAGAGAGGAAAGTATTTTCTTGGATTTAGGGAGATAGGTGTCCATTTTCATCATAGCATGAGCCTGACAACAGACAGGCAGGCATAGCAGCTAAAATGTCACATCCCTGAGAGCACATCGAGAATCAAGTCTTTTGTAACCCTCAAACCCTCACCCAGTGTCAAAATTTCTAGTCCTTCCTAAAAGGTTTTGCCATCTAAGGACCAGGTTTAAACATATAAGCCTATAGGGCCATTCTCAGTTACACCATTGCACTATGTGTGTGATTCAAACCAATTTGTAATCTATTTGTTTTGTTTAAACAACTCTTGGTATATAACTAAAGAAAGACAGAGTTTTGTGAATTCACATTAATAAGCAGATCTTTCTGAGAGAGAAAAGAAAAAAATTACATTGTCCAAAAGAGTCATTCAATATTCCTTCCCTAGCAAATAGATAAGCTTATATAATCTGGGAAGATAAAACTACATGTTCCACTGTTAAGTCTTTTAATCTAATATCAACTCAAACATACCTGTATGTATCACCAAGGGACATAATTAGTATCCGTATTGTCTATTCTCTACTTTGGCTACTTTGTTATATTTAATGTCAACTAAAAAAATAATATGTTTGTGAGAAGCTACGTGGCTACTATCATTTCTGCCTCCTGGATGGTAAAAATGACTGTCCCACTAAAGCTCTGTATGCAGATAATTAAGCCCAAATGATTCAAGTCTACAATTTTGTTTTCTGAAATTTCCTTTTAAAAAATAAATATATTCAAGAAAATCAGTAGTTAATAACTAACTTCAATGATCATTTAAAATAACTCACAAGAAATAAAAACTTATCATTATCCCTGGAAGGGTATTTCTGCCAACTTGTGTCAAGTGTGCCACAAAATATCAACAATTGTCTGAGACAATTTGGGAAAATGTAACTGATAAGCATTGATATGTCAAAAATCCCACCAGTGTGGAACATTTTGCAAAAATAAAAAGACATTACCTTTCGATTGTACTGTCATCAGTTTCTAAGAGAGAGATGGACTTGATGTATCAAGATATATGTTGTGGTTTCATTGAATAACATGATATTTCTGTAGCAACATTTTCAATATACAGAAAAGTGCTTTGGAGAAAAACATGTCTTAGAAGAGAAGTATTTGAATTTCATTGCATCATTTTCAATCAAGACACTGTAGAAAGTACATTTTTTTTTAATGGTAGTAGGTGATAAATTATGGTGGAGAGCGGACTTGCATTGTAGTTGAGTGTTAGTGCTTTAGCAAAACCCATTGGTATACAAATAAAAAGTAAGAAAGAGATTTTAAATAGTAGCAATGTGTTCTAAGAGGATCAATTTATGTAGAATATTGAGGAATTAAACTTGTCTATACCCCAAAATACCATACCCAGCCTGATGATTTCTGGTAAGAACCTTCCATCCCTTCACTCCAATGTCTATGAAAAGAAGAAAATATTGGATAGATTGAACTGAATGAAAGGTTTCTTCAAGGGCCATTGAAACCTTTAGTATTATGATAGTCACTGCACAATAGTAATCAATGAAATAAAAATGGAAGGTGACTCACTTAAAAATGTCTGAAATGTGTTTGGTTTGGGGATCACAGAGATACATTTGAGTCAATTCATTTTGCTTCTGGGTTCTGCAGGATTGATTCTAGTTCTTGTAATGAGAGTAAGTTCATCTATATTTGAGGACATTTCTAACACCCCAGCATAATTCACAAATACTTTGTTTCCAAAAGAAAGACAAGATTAAACAAAAGTATTTTGTGTTTTTCGTTTGTTTTCTTGTCTACTATTTCTATGTGCTTATTTTTTAAAGTTTTTGAAGATTTCATAAATAGGTGCACTCTATTTACATCATTTGCACCCCTCCAACTCTTCCTGTGGCCCCAATCTCACTAGAATTAATAAGTTTTCCTATAATTGTCATATATATCCTACAGAGTCTAATTAATCATGTGTTTGGGACTGACCAATTGCAACTGAATAAACTAACTATTGGGATAACATACTCTGAAGAATTCTGACTGATTCTCCCTTTTCAGTAGCAATCAGTTACATGTAGCTCTTCACCAGGGATGGGACCCTGTGAGATTTTTGTCCCCACATGTTAATGTGTTGACTCCTGTGGTCAGCGTGCAAGTCTTGTTTAAGCAAACACGTCGTTGAGGTTTCCTGAGTGCAGCATCCCTCGGAAGTCTAGAAGACATTACTTCCCAACAAGAGTACTGCTTCTACCTCTAATACCTTTAATCCAAGTGGTTCATGTTGACCTCAGTGAACCACAGCTTCCACCTCCCTGTTCGTCTTCCTACAGATTATCTGATTTACTGACTCATTATGTTGATAGTTTGGGACCTGCTTATTCTTTAATTACAGTAGAATGTACAGGGCTGGAGGAATTTATATTTTAATTTGAGATGAACTCCAAGTCTTAGAGCACTAACAGGAGCTGCCTGTGACTAGTATGGAGAGATTGGGCAGGAGTTTAATCTCCTACAACTCTGTCCATAGGGATGCGTTTTGTCTTTGCTTATTTTCTCTAAATATGTGATAATTTTGAACATTTCAGAATACTACCTTATTAAACTAATTTGCAATAAATATTATGTTAAAATGATGATTTTTTAAAACACTTTCACTTTTCCAATATTTGGGTTTATATTTAATGATTTCTAATAGATACGACTGCATAAAAAGAAAATAGGAATCTATAGAAAACTGGAAAATTTCGTGAAGGAAATCCATTGTCCCAGTGTTTATGACAGCACTGGAGGGTGACTGACTTGAAGAAAATATGCCCATCTGATGTCAAAATGTGTGGTTGTCGTTATTCATATTTATTTGTGCACAGTCACAGAAATAAAATGTGTTAGTTTTTTTTTTAATTTTAAGGAAATATACACTTCTTACTTTAAAGGATTTTGAGGTTTTTTCTTTCTTTACCATTGATAAATACCCTTTACACTATGAACTTACAGATTCTTAATTATATCCATTCATGCATAAATAAAATAGAATATACACACAAAACAAATGTACAGTACATTTACAAGCATTTTTAAAAACTGTTATTGACCTAAAGAACATAATCTTGATTAGATTGTCTAACTTTCATATAGTCTTAACTTGAATGTTGTCTCCCATTTCCTTACATTTGGGATGAAGATGATAGCATTGATTAAAATTTAAAAAAATACTAGCATTTTATATTCTACAATCTGAAACCTTAGTCTTGGAAAAATACTATATGTTGAACTAATCATTTCCTTGCTTACTAAGTAAATAGCCATTTGGTTGTTCAGAGGGCGTAATATGTATGAGTATGTGTGTTGTCTGACATATAATGCCATCTGATGGTCACTGCAAAGTCAGAGATAGGTTTATTTCTCAAACCTAAATTAGCCCATGCTAGTGACCATCAGGACAACAGAGTGGGAGGTAACAAATAAGAAGTTTCAATAAAGCTGATAAAACAATCATATCCCTTTAAATTTTCTTATCAGCTTCAGTCATGCAGGAAATGTTACTGTTAGATAACATACAAAAAAGATAATAGTTACAAGAGTGAGATATTTTCCGGCTTAGTTTTAGCCAATATGGCTTATCTGTGTTAAGAGGATTCTGAAGTTATCTGCACTGTGTGCCTGGAAATTTCTATTTCACTGACGCAACAGGATGAGGCAATTTTATATTCAGACACTGCAAATGCAATTAGCAGCTGCCTTGCCAGATCCTTGTAAGATGCCCAGTGCGATCTGAGGACATATTCCATAGGCACAAATGGGGATTCAAAAGGAAAGAAATAGTTTTAAGTGTCTTCATTTTTAAGGACTTTGATTAAAAGTATCACATTCTATACATACACAAAGAGGTATATGAATATCACATAAAAGAGTGAATTATTTGATCTGGCACTTAGAAAATTATTAAAAAGCAGACTTAACAGCAGGCTATAAAAATGATCTTGTTTGCAGGCAACATTTGTTTTTGTTTCCCCACTGGAGAAGTTTTGGATGTTCAATTATAGGCCTCATTGCTTCAGCATTATTTTCAACTGAAATGTCGGAACTTGGAAAAGCATATCTAATGTGCAAATTAAGTTTATTGCCACTCATTTAGTTGTTTATTCTTTGTGATAGAAGTCTTTATTATCCCCGCATACAGAATGCCCTGTGCTTTTTCTCATGCAGAAGGAGAACACTTCCTAACACTGGTCAGCATTACTGAGGGGGAATACATACCCAAGACAGGTAGATAATTGGAGGCTTTGCAGATTCAAATAGCATGTGGAGGCTTTGAGGTTGTTAGCACAACTTTATCTAAAAGCCCAGCTTTGTCATAAAGCCCCACTTGTCTAAGTAAACCAAATGTACAATCTCAGAGAATTGGCAAGACATTGGAACACATTTCTCATATTGTACAAGTTAAGAGAACCTCTGTAAAAAAAATTTTGTGAGAATGACAATCTCACTCACAACTTTCATCTCACAGTCTACATTTCTCCTTCAAAGAGAAATTTGATGTTTTTTAATGCAGATATTTTTGAATTATAAAATATTGATGCATAAATTAGTCAATAGTTTTATTGAAACTTCTAATTGTTGATGAAATATGTGTTAAGTTTTAACTCTGGCCAGGATAATTACTTCATTTTCTCTTCAATGCCACTATTAATTTTGGACTGGATTCTGCATCTTCAAATAGTTGATGCTCACATATTTTCAAGTCCACTTGCAGAAACAAACAAAACCATATAGTATTTCCTAGTTCTGAAGAACTGCAAAGAGTCAGATGAAAATTAGTCCAAGTGATATTGTTTTTTTTTATAAGAAATATAAACTTGATAACACAAGTTCAGTAATAGCCAATTAAACAGTAAGAGCTTTGAAACTGAGTAGCTGGCATATCTAATTTGCAGTCTGATAGAATAAATGACAATTCCTGTTTTGATTATTAGTTCACATATAGATCTATATTTAATTGGACATGTTTACTTTCCAGGAAAACATTTTATATAAACTTGCATAATTCTTTTTTTAAATATATATATATATATATTATATATATATATAATTTCACTCTGGAATTATTTACTATTTATTCTGGAATTATTTACTATTTATTCTGGAATTATTTACTATTTACTCTGTATTATTTAAATATTAACATACAAGATAAATATCTATTGGTGATACCAGATAAACTTGTATATATAAAACATGATGACCACGAATACTTTGTGCTTTAAAATTAGGTAATCTCCAACCTGTGGTAGAATACAATCAAAGCACTACACGTAAATTTTAATGTGTATGAACATACTTTACTAGATAATCTTAGCATGCCTCAAAATATGCTGATGTTCTTATTTTGTGGGTTGTATGCATGAGCTGTAAGAACATATTAAATAAAGGTTAATTTTTTTCCACTTCCAATTACTCTGAATAGGAAAAATAAAGACCATATCATTGTAATTTCTGTTTTTGTTCTGCTCTCAGCATTGTCAGGGAGCAATAGCTTTGAGTTTAGTGATTTCATTACCTTGTTTGTTTGCTTAGTGTTCTGTGGACATGGCAATAACTCACTTTCACGTTTATCTTAGTTTCTCCCCTCCATGTCAATCTGTGTACTCCTATACAGAGTGCATGCTGGATAACTCTGTCACCCTGCAGGTTACACTGCAGGACATTAATGCTTTGTGGTTACTCATCGTAACTAACTCCTATTGTGTCCGCTGGCCAGCACACCTGCATTTGCTCCATCATCTTCTCCCTGGTATCCACCATTGCACAGAAGGTTCTTATGTATGTGGCATTCTTAGATTCCATGTATAAATCAGTTCATACAATACTTTTTCTCTTTCTGAAAATAATTTTTACATCCTGTTCTGTCTTATTTCACATGTCATCCTGGATGATCTAGGCTCTCAGTGTTGAAAATGCTGCTGATCGTCTGGCTAAATGATACTCCAGTATTTCAATGGCACACTGTTGTAATAGTCTATATTTTCTTTATCTTTTCAATAACTAATAGATGTACACCATGCTTTTATATATTAACTATCGAGAAGTGCTGCAAATTGTATTGCATGGGATTGCAATAACTGCAAGTAATGCTGGCCAACATGGAATTTCTCATGTAATGTTTTAAATAGAACCTCCATAGTGGTTTTTTTCTCTAATGACTGTACTCAATTAACAATATCAAGAAGAGAACATGTGTTAATTTTGCTTCACAGCCTTAACAACACTTGTCTCTTATCTTTTTGTTAATAACTCTTCCAAAAGGTGTGAGTCTTTGATTTGCATTTTCTGGATGATAAAGTGTGCTAAGTATCTTCATAGATATATCTTGGTCATTTATGCTTTTTCTTTGGGGGATAATATATATTTATTTACTGCATTATTTATTTAAGCTGGGTTACTGTCATATTAATAAAGCACTTACATTTAGCAGCAAAACAATTCTAGTAAAACTTGGAGATAAAAAAATTAAGAGGAATAAAAAGAGATAGCAGATTAGAAATCAGAAATATTCAAAAAGTTACGAAGGGGGTCATATTTCCAAAGAATATTTTAATGTTCCCAATCTTCACAATTTATCTTGTAAAAAAAAATCATAAAATTATATCACCTATTTGAAGTGTTATTTATACACTATCATACTTTATATTGGTATCTTAGCAACACTTCCTCTCTTGTAATAGATATATGAAGGCAGAGGCCCATGTTTGTTCAGAGAGCAAGCTGATTATATATCTTATATGTTGTAGATCTTGGAGTGGAGTTGATAACTGCAACTAGTCACCTCGGAAACATTATCAGTCAGAAATGAAGATTCCAACCATGTCATTGGTATAAAAGAAAAGAAAATATGATAGAATTATTAGATTCATCATGGCCAATGATATCACATATCTTGTTTAGCTTCTAAAATGTTCTGAGACATAGAACATTGATATAATGAACCAATTTATTTTCTTTAAGAAAAACAGATTTTGACTGGGCAGTGGTGGCAAACACCTTTAATCCCAGCACTTGGGGGGGCAGAGGCAGGTGAATTTCTGAGTTTGAGGCCAGCCTGGTCCACAGAGTGAGTTCTAGGACAGCCAGGGCTACACAGAGAAACCCTGTCTCGAACCCCCCTCCAAAAAAAAGGAAAAAGAAAAACAGGTTTTGTTTCTGACAAAATTTTATGTAATTAGTTTCCCTTTCTAATAACAAGTTCGTACATGAAGATCAATTATGGAAACATCATTTGACAGTATATACATGTGTAAAACTAACAAAAGTATACTGAATTCTATGAAATTTTCCCTTATATTTTTGAAAGGCAAGATTGGTATGTAAAACTATTTTGTTGTGATGACTTTGCCTTGCCAATATATATCAAAAATGGTATACCATCCTTTCTCCTTTTTATGTGGGATAAACTTTAAAAAGTAGTTATTTTTATTACTTTAGAAGCTATTAGAAAACAATATCTATTATATAGAACAACTTTCATGACTGTCTTCTGTTAAAGAAAACATTTTCTGACTGTCTTCTATTAAAGCAAACATGTAAAACTAGACATAGAAATAGACAATATGGTGCAAAACAATCTTAGGAACATTATCACCCAATGTGGACATTTTTAAAACAACTATTTTTTTAAAATTTGTTTCCTGTATATTCTTATTGACAGCCTCAACACTCATTATAATTATCTGGAGGCAAATTTCATATATTGTATTTCATCTGATAAGCAACTCTGGATGTGTTTTTAAAATATTTAGGAATAATTTTAACATAAAACTAAAATAGTGTTACATTCTTAAAAATTAGCAGCTATTTTTGTAATATTGAGGGTTTTAGTTTTTATGATTGTTTCATAAATACTAATATATTTATATATGTGTATTGCTCACATAAACTGCATATTCACATGTATCTATAAGATTTCTACTTCACAAAATATATTTAATATACAAGTGGAAAATATTCTGTATCTATTAAGTATTCTTAAATGACTGTGTGTCTGTATCTGAGGAATTCTAGAGCTTTCATTACACTCAGTTGTCCTATTGAGTTCTGAGAATTTGTTCAACTCACAGTATTAAATTCTCATAATGTTGAACCACCATGTGTATACACCATATGTATTTTCTAACTAATACTATTTGATTTACAGTAAACATTTTCCTTGGATCCAAAGTATTGGATAATTTCTGATGTTATATGTAATACAGTGTTATTTTTTTCCTAAAATAGAAGTGTAATTTTAAAATTTTATAATTATTTCTCTCAAACTAGTATTTGAGAAAACTATACAAATCCACTGAGCAAGCTTATGAAAAGTCTATATTCTAGGATCTCACTTGAAATCTACTGAATCAGTAGTTCATGTGAGAATTGATGAATTTATATTTTGAGCACATTTGTCAATAAATACTTGTGCATGTGTAATTTTAGAATCACTGTCCTACACATCTTAAGAACATAAACACTACATGAAAGGGGAATAAAATAATGTAAAATGGATTATTTCATCCTTTTTGCTTCAATGTAAAGATGTTTAATGAATCTGCAAGTTTCACAAGTGATAGTCTACCATAGTCTACTTCCCCTCATTTAATTCCAGACTCCAAGGCTCTCATTTATTAATAACTTGCAAGTAGTCTTTCAGCATTAATGAACTTAAGTAACATAAATTGTCTATTAGAATATACCCACACTTAGGAAAGGACTAGAATATATAAAAATACGTGTATTACATTAGCTTTGATAGGAGTGATTTGAAGAAGTCACTCAGATGCTTGACTTTATTAACACTTTCAAGAACATGCAAATAATGAAATTAATGGATTAAAACGAAGTCCTGCAAGTACTCTTAAAGACAGTCCATATCTGTGAAACTCAAGTACTGCTCCTGTTCCCTGTAACTGTAATCTTGTCATTCTAATGTGTATATACTGAGTTTTCTTTTGGTGCTGTGCATGGCTGCAGTGTGATTTCTGTTAAGAGAATAATCAGGGCTTCGTGGCTGTTTAAAAGTTACATACATACCGTTAGGTTGGTTCTCACACAATTTGGGAAGGGGAACATGAAACACAAACATTGTTTTGTTTACACAGGAGGATACTCACAGGGGATGCTATGCTTGGGTACCAATGCATCAAGTTTTCACTTTTCTTGGATAATGTGTCTGCCTAAACAGTTATTTCTCCCTCTGTACATGCTAGTAACTACTCTGCTTGCTGTAAAAGAATACCAGACTTTATCAGCTTAGCAAAGAAAGTAGTTTTTGTGCCCACAGTTTGAGAGGATACAGTCCTTTGAGGAGGTAAGCATGGCAACAGAAGTGTAAGGTAGATGATCATCAGTATCTTTAGACAGATGTTGGGAAAAAAACAAACCAAATACAGATGTTTGCCTGACTTTTTCATTTTCCCCATTTTATTTAATCTTGAACCTAACCATGTGTTATAGTAGCATCACTTTTCAGGATGCATTGTTTTGCCTTCATATAAACTATTTAGAAATACTCTCAAATGCATGGCCAGTGGTGTGCTTCCCAAGTGATTCCATTTCCACTCAAGTTGACAATATGCAGAGAAACCTCATAATAAATACCCCCCCATTTCATACTCAAGAAGCACATGTTCCAGAGACCATATTTTTACTTCATCCTTCCAATATTTCTCACATTTCTAAGATATACATTTCTTTTTAAAAAATAATAAATTAAATTTGCATTTATTTATAGAGCACAATGTAAGGTTTTGATTAGATTGTATTGTTGTTGTTAAATTAATCTAATTACCACACTAGTCATGTAGCATGTTTATCGTTTTTTAAAATGAAATTATGCTAATTCTATCCAGCAAACGTGAGTATGTGATACATTATTAACTAGTCATCCTGCTATTTAATAAACACTTAAGCATCATGTTGTTATCTAGATAAAGTTATGTTTCCTTGACATGTTGTCCTCTTTCCCCTTCTTTCCTATCCCATCCTTCTCCTCTAACTCTATTATCTTCCATATCTTACTCATATCAAAGAATATACGTATTTGCATGATATACGGGGCTTGCTCCTTAGACACTTCACCCAGTCTCACACTGTCTCTTGCTGAAACATGCCCTGACCATACTTAGCTTCACATTTCACTGTTGTCTTGAAGTTCTTCATCTGCCCATCACTGCACCTGTTTTCTAAGTAATGTCTACTGTTGTGATGTAGCATGCACAGGTATGTATGCACTGTGATGCTCCTGCCAAGGAGATCAGGCCTGCAGCAAGCATGAGAGAATCTGGCCCACTGTGCAAGTATGCATATTTGTGCCTAATGACTGTCATCAGAGCCTGATTTTCAAATGAGCAGGTTGGGACGGGCATTAGAATCAACATCCATGTGGCTATATATGAAAGTGGAGGTAGCAGCAGAAAACAGACATGAACAGCAACAAAGGCTGCAGGTCAGAGAATGTTGGGAGCCAGAGCCTGTCTGCGGGGTGAAAGCAGGCCAGCTTCCCCTCTGTTGCTGTGGTATTTTAAATAATGCTAACACTCCCATCTCAATATCAGGGTAGGAGCTGATATTAGACAGGCAAAAAATTTTCCAATGAATTATTACAAATAAAGCATACTTATATATTTGGGCAGTGCAATAAAGCATACCACACAGTTGCATGAATTCTTCAAACACTTTTAAAAATCTATGAGTTTTGAACACTCCTGCAACATGGCAAAGCTAATATCCACAGGGCTAGAAATAAAACTTTAATTTGAAGATTATTTGATTCAAGAACAAGAGCTCTATTTTTATAGGAAGCTTCAGGAAATCCAATTATTAATGACTTTTTTGTTGTAATTTTAAAACACAAAATGAAATGAATAAGTGATATTTTGAACTAATGCACAAATCATAAAGCTGCATTTGCTTTCTGTACCATGTCCATAGGTTAGACTCCATATCAGAACCAACATTAAAGTTCTCTAATACATGTTGATCTGAAAAATTAAATAAAAACTTAAATAAAATAGATTTCTCAGTGACAAATGTTGAAATTATTTTAGAATAAATTGATTGAATGTTTATTAACAGCTCTAAATGTTCTAAAATTTACATTTCAAAGTAATTTTAACAGAAGTTCACAGTAATTTTGGAGTCTGAAAGTGCAGTTAGTAACTCTAAAATTGTTATGTTAGCCTGAAAGGTCCTTCAGAAAATAAAACACTTATCAATAAAACAAAGTGTTTATCATGCACTTGCAAAGAGCAGTTGCAAAGAGCAGTAATGTAGCACAAATAATTACCTCGATTGAAAAGGAAGGTGCTAAAAATATAGATTCCCACAGTCTATGAGTCTTCAGTGATGCAAGTAAGAAAAATATAATAATCAAGACATGAGTTCAAGTAGTTCGATTGTATTTGATATTAAATTATGATACCCAAAGCATGTGTTAGTAACATAAACTGATCACACCATATATGTATCAATATTATCCTTATTAAACATTATAAAAGTAAAATATTTAAAGAAAAATAACCTTTATTGTTTTAAATACAATTTTTCTTATCATTTGAAGCTAGCTCTTATTTTATCTTAACAGTGGGACTTACCACTATAATGGCTTAATGAGATTTACATCTCTTTTCTGTTTGTGACTGTGTAGAGACTTCTTGTTTCCACATTCACTCATGTCTTCCTATCTAGGTTATCAAAGACTTTCTGGCAAAATGGCTTCCTTGAAACTTTTAAACAGGCTTCTTTATAAAGATACTTTACAGCATAGAGAGGGTGGCTCTCTCTTTTTACTCTTGAGCTTTGGCTGGAATCCTTCCTTGTCATGAGCTTATGGGTTAGCACAATTTGTCCTCAGTAAACTAATCCCTCAATAGTAGAACATATTGTAATGACTTTACATAGGACTGCTAAAATTTTGGCAATAGAACAGCATACAGTATTCTATAGAACAATATACAATAGTACAAGCTTACCCTCAACAGTCTCCCTCTGTTCGCACAAGGGAAATGTACATTATTACTTAATACTTCGGTTTGCAGCCCTACCCACCCTCCACAATTACGAATCTAGTCCTTAACCAAAGGATAGACAGGTGAGGAGTACTCAACAAATATTTGTTACACATTTAAAATCTGGATCAATCTAATGAAAGTATAATGATTATAAATCATACTATGATCATCTCTTATTCATGAAGCTTTTTCATTGTAAAACCAATGAGCAATGCATATAGGGAATAGTTAGTCTAATTTTACCAATGTGTGCTATCTTAAAGAAGAAGTAGTTATCATTTTAATGCTTAAAACTTAGTTTAATTGCATGATCTAAAAACTTAAATCAGGACAGTTTGACTCTACCAACACATATAATTAGCCAACTCATCTGCCCACAAATATAAATAAGATATTAGTGAGGTTTTTTTAAAGAAACTACTAAAGGAAAATATTACCCTGTTACAAAAAAATGTTGTTTCAAATGTTAGATATTAGTTGGGAAAGCTGTAAGGAAGACTTAGAATAGTGAGTAGAAACAGCCATCAAATCCCTTTTGTGGTCTTTTCCCTGATTAGAGTATAACAGAATGGATCTAATATAAATAAAGCTGTTGTTTGAAAACAGTAAACATACAGGGAAACATCTGATGAACATCGAGTTACAATGTCTCCTCTGTACTCAGAAAAATAATGCACTCTTTCATCGTTATAATTCCTTTTTTGTCACTAATTACCTTAAGTTCCCCAATTTCCCCTCCTCTATTTTACTCCTATATCTTTGCTACCTAGATATTTTTATATGAACTAACAGTTTAAAGTTCTATAGGCAAAATTGAGTAGTGCATCGCCTTACTCTTTTTTCTGTTGTTATAGCTAAATCAAAATATCTTCATAGAACTTTTTTGTCATAATGGCCTTAAAGTTTCAGTATTGCATATATTTATGCATGATATATAATTATGATACTTTGTTAGATTGCTCCAGATTTTAAGTGTGTACCAAATATTTATTGAATACTCCTCACCTGTCCATTCTTTGGTTAAACACTAGATTCATAATTGTTGGGGGTAGGGCTGTAAACCGAAGTATTAAGTAATAATGGCAATAATGTATGTTTCTCTTGTGTGAACAGAGAGAGACTGTCATGTGTGAGCTTGTACTATTGAATATTGTTCTATATAATACTGTGTGCTGTTCTATTGCCAAAATTTTAGCAGTCCTGTGCAAAGTTTTCAGTGATACTTTATTTAATCTTTTTTTTATAGTCCAGATTTTATCTCCCTCTGACTAGTCCACATCTCATATCTCCTGACCCCTCCCCATCTCCTTGACGATGTCTCTACCTCACCCCACCCCATCAGATCTCCCCACTCTCTGGGGTCTTCAGTATTTTTTTACTTAAAGTCAATTTTATTTTATTTTTATTTCTTATTTTATTTATTAACATTTCAAATGTTATCTCCCTTCCCAGTTTCCCCTTCACAAGTCCCCTAACCCCTCCACCCTCTCCCTGCCTCTATGAGGGTGCTCCCTCAACCACATACCCACTCATACCTCAGAAGTTTACTATTTTCTTATCCAAAGTCATCAAACATCTACAGGACGATGGGGATTCCCTCTCAGTGATGCCAGATAAGGGCATCCTCTGCTACATATGCAGCTGGAGCCATGGGTAACTCCCTATGTACTCTTTGGTTGGTGATTTAGTTCCTGGTAGCTTTGGGGGTTATCGTTCATTGATATTGTTGTTCTTCAAATGAGATTACAAACCATTCAGCTCCTACAGTCTTTGCCTTAACTTCCCATTGGGTTCCCAATGTTCAGTGCAATGTTAGGCTATCTACATCTGCATCTATATTTTCCAGCAGTCTCTTGAGTGTTAGGTGCATCTTCTCTGACTCTATATGTGTTGACCTTATATCAGCTGGTGTATGCTTCCTGATTGGTGCAATGTCTGAGTGATCTCAGGGAGCCAGGTTAGTTGCGACTGCTGGTCTTCCTAAAGGGTCACCCTTTTTCTCAGCTTCTTCCAGGTTTTCCCTAATTCAATCACAAAGGTCAGTAGCTTTTGACCATTGGTTGGGTGTAAATATCTGCATCTGAGTCTTTCAGCTGCTTGTTGGGTCCTTCAGAGGACAGTCATGAGAGGCTCCTTTTTGTGAGCACACCATAGCCTCAGTAATAGTGACTGCCTTGGGGCCTCCCCTTGAGCTGAATCCTAATTTGGCCTGTCACTGGACCTCCTTTTCCTCAGAGTCTTCTCCATTTTTATCCCTTCAGTTTTTTCAGAAAGGAACAATTATGGGTCAGAGTTTTTGATTGTGTGATGGCAACCCCATTCCTCACTTGATGCCCTGTTTTTCTGTTGAAAGTGAGCTTTGCAAGTTTCCCCCTTCCCAAGGTAGGGCATTTCACCTAAAGTCCATCCCTTAGGTCCTGAGAGTTTCTCACCTCCCAGGTTTCTGGTACATTCTGGAGGGTGCCCTCATCTCCTACTTCCCCACATTGACTGATTCCATTTTTTTCTGCTGGCCCTCAAGGCTTCAGTCCTGTTTCTCCCACCCTGATCATGTTCCCTTCTTCCCTTCTCTGTCCCCTTTCTCACCGAGGCTCCTCCCTCCCTCGCACCTCCAGTGATTTTTTTTTCTTCTCCCTCCTGAGTGGGATTGAGGCATCCTCACTTGGGCTCTTAGCCTTGTTTACCTTTTGAGTTCTGTGGATTGTATTCTGGGTATTCTAGATTGAGAGGGAAATGTTTTGTGATTTTTATTTTTTGTCTTGCTTTTATTTGCTTAAAGATTTGTTTTTGTTTGCTTATGTGCTTGTGTAATTCTCTGTATGAGTGTATGTGCATATGCAAGTGTACACACATAGAACCCAGTAGAGAGTGTCTCATTCCTGGGAATCACAGGTGTTTGTGAGATTACACCTTGTTATTTGAGTGTTACATCGCAAGCAGCCTCTTTGCAACCTCAAGGAAGTAAATATGTTAATCTAAGTGGATTGTCAGGTTTCCTCTAAAAATAATAAAAATTAGATTTCCTAATGGAGTCTCTGTGTGTACACAAAGCACTTATAAGGCCAGTCAGTCCCTACACCCAGCCAACAAAAAGATGGCCAACAAAAAGGAACAAAATATGATATGGATTTGGGTGCGTGGGGAGTTGGGGGAGGTGAAATCAGAATCAGAATAGATTGTATGAATAAATAAATTTAACAACAAGAACAAAGAAAATTGCTGGGCGGTGGTGGTGCACTCCTTTAATCCCAGCACTTGGGAGGCAGAGGCAGGCGGATTTCTGAGTTCTGAGTTCGAGGCCAGCCTGGTCTACAGAGTGAGTTACAGGACAGCTAGGACCACACAGAGAAACCCTGTCTCAGGGAAAAAAAAACAAAACAAAACAAAAAAAACAAACAAAAACCAAAACAAAACAACAAAAAAACAAAACAAAAAACAAAACAAAACAGAAAAAAAACAAAAAAAACAAAAAAAACAAAAAACAAAAATAAAACAAACAAACAAAAAAACAAAGAAAGAATGAATTATCATGTGGGTAAATGCTTAATGCTCTGGAATTAAAGCTATATATTTTACTATATGTGCATAAGAAAAATGGTTATGATTGCTACTCTTTGTTAGAACTCAAGTAAGCCTGGATTACCCTTGAAAATGTCTTTGAAGGTTTATGCAGTGGCATTTTTCAACGTGTAGAACCAGGGTAGTCCTCTAGAAAAAAATGTGTCTACAGAGGAATATTCTATGACAGCTGCATATTTTGACATCAAAGACTGTGTATTTACAAAGAGAGTTTTCCCTCTTCCTTATTCACATTGCAACTTCAGTTAAAACAGAAAATGATCATCACGAGCATTCCCAAAACATTACATATTGCATTCATACTTTAAAATATAAGCATGCAATTATAAAAGTACACAAATTGTGGTGTATATAATCTTAGAAATGCAATTTGGCTCATTAAATCTTAGGCTACTAATGAAATATTTAAAGTCATAACTATTATTTTTATTTAATAGTATAGCTGGGTATTTAGAGTAAAAAAAAAATAAGGTAGCCCACTATGTATTGAATACTGATTTTTAAGTGTTTTCTACAACTTATTTCCACATGAATTATGAAGAAAACCATATTGTTTAAGGAATATATTATAAATTTTTGGAGATTTTCATAAAATTTATTTTGTTTATACTTATGCAGTAGTGGTAATTATTTGGGGGTTTCTACCCCGATCTTAGATCATTTAGTTCCTAAGTAAAAGACAAGAAAATCTTTTATATTTATAATAAACCTTAGAGCATTAGAGCTGGGCAGATATTACCCCTCTATATTATTTTGTCTACTTTCATATCAATAACCCTAAAATATCACTTGTGATGTTGTGCCTGGGCCACTCCTACTCAAACTGGCCATCCCTTATAGTCAAGTGTGCAGGATCTACCTACCCCACAGCACCTTCCTCCTTCGTCTTTCTCCTCTTTCTTCTCCCCTTGTCTCTCCTTGTAGTCCAGGCTTCAGGGTTCCCCAAACCCAAGGATAGAAAACCCACCCATCTCTCTTCTTCCCAGCTACAGGTTGTAGACATATTTATTAACTAATCACAGATAATGGGGGGGGGCAAGATTTATACAACAAAAGCTGATATACATGAGGATCTACTTATCTTGAACAACCAGATATTGGCAATTGAATACGAGAAACCTCAGACCAGCCTACTACACTCATCCTCCTTACCTCCAATCATCTTAACTTTCCCCAGAACTACTCATCCATTCTACCCTCACAACTTCATATCCTCTTCTACTTTCTTTTACTCTTTTTTTAAACAAAGCTATATATTGATTATATTCTTCACTCACCCAACTTCTTTGAGATCCTATCCACATTCCTAGCCATTTGATTTCACATTCTTTCTCTGTCTCTCAAAAATAGAAAAACAAATAAAAATAATGAATCTAAACCAATAAGATAAAAATATATCAAACTAAACCAAAAAAAAAAATTACACAAAATAGATGAAACTACTTTTGTGTTAACTACTCACTCCTGGGAATGGGGCCTACACTGGAGTATAGTTTGTATGCCCAGTGTCATTTCATTAGAAAAATTTGATTTTCTATTGCCAAAAGGTATTTATTTAAGTATCTTCTTGGCAATGGCTGGGCCTTCGTGACCACTTTTCCTTCTACATAATGGGATTTTGTTAATTTTGACTTGTGCTGATCTTGTGAATGTTGCAAATATGTTTATCAACCTTGTTTCATCTGAAAGATCCTGGACACTGCTTCTGTGAAGCCATCTACTGCCTCTGGCTCTTTTTTATTTCAGGGTCTTTTTAGTTTCTTGTACCTTGAGGGGAGGAGTTTGATAAAAATATCCCATTAAAGATTAAATTCTCCAAAGTCTCAGACTCCCTGTACAGTTGTGGGTATATTTGTTAGTTGCCATCGATTTCAGGAACCTTCTCTGATGAGAGATGATGCTTTGCTCTATGGACATAGGAGAATGCCATTAGGAGTCATTGTATTGCTATCTTTCTTTAGCAGAATAATGATAGTACAATTTCAATTGGGGCCATTGCCTAACTTCAGGATCTTGGAAATCTTATCAGGTAAGGTACCCATACCATTTCATGGAGTAGAACTTACATCATATCAATAAATGTTCAGCTATTCCCACAATCTTTGTACCACTATTAAACTTGTTTACCTTGCAGTTAGTTCACAGTTGTAGGTCATGGGGTTTATAGCTGGGTGATATTCATTACTAATTTTCTCTTCCTATACTGTGCAAAGTACCTTCTAGAACCATGAATGTTAGTCAGTATGACTGAAGGTTTTAGTTGGGTGCCTGCTAAAGTTTTTTATATTTGATGACATAAATGTATCTTCATCTAGAAAGCCTGACCATCAGAATTTGGAGGGTAACTAACAATCTTGGCAATAACTTGCAATGTTTGAGTGTTCTATAGAGACCCACTACCCCATGACTCAACAAGACATAATATATTCTTGGTAGTAGGGGTTAAAGTCGTGGTATAAGATATCTAGTTGGAGCATTATTTCTCCAATCATATTGTAACTCCAACTAAATTCCTTGAATATATGTCTATATTTTTGGAAGCTTCTATGTTGATAGGTCTCCAGAGACCATGGAGATCAATATAAAATTGTATATCCAGAATCTGAAAAAAAGAGAGAGTTGAGAATAGGCATGTTCTCATTTGCACAGGAAAATATATGGCACAGAAAAGGATAACCATTCAAAACACTGATCACACAGGAATTAAGAACAATGATTAATCAATAGGACTCCAGGAAGCTAAAACCTTTCTCTACAGCCAAGAATATCAGCAACTGAGCAAAGCAGCAGCCTACAGAATGGAAAAAAATCTTTAATAATTATACATTTGACAGAGGGTTAAGACCTAGTACTGTAAGGAACAACAAAACAAAAAAGAAACTAACAAACAAAAAAATTTGAGCAAAAGATAAAAATCAAATAACACAATTTAAAAATTAGGTATAGATATAAACAGAGTTCCCAAAAGATGAAACACAAAAATCTAAAAAACACTTTAAAGACATCCTGTCTCTCTAGCTATCAGAGAAATGTAAAATAAAACTACTTTGATATTTTTATCCTACACTGGTCATCATGGTGACCAAGAACAATAAAACAAATGAAAGCTCATGCAAGCAAGGATGAGGAGAAAGAGAAACACTTGTTGGTGGGTGTGCAAATTAGTATAACCACTGGAAATTTCTGTGAGGGTTCTTCAAAAGCTGGGAAGTCATCTACCATAGATACATCTATACCACTTTTAGGGGTTTACTCAAAGTATCTGCCTCTTACTACAGAATTTCTTCATCCATGTTCTCTAATGCTTTATCCATGTAAATACCATAGATGCCTACCGACTGATGAATAGCTAATGAAAGTGTGGTTGGGACATTTACACAATGGAATATTACTCAGCTGTTAACTAAATTAAAATTATGAGATTTGTAGGAAAATAGTTGGAGCTAGAAACAATCATCCTGCTTGAGGTAACCCAGAAATCAAAAAACAAATATTGCCCATTTTCTCTTATATGCACAGTAAAAGAGGGTATATGGAGAACGAAAAATCAATCCAAAGCACTTTTAAAAGCAGTGACAAGGCTTCTGGAGGTTGTGAGTTCAAATCCCAGCAATCACATTGTGGCTCACAACCATCCGTAATGAGATTTGATGCCCTCAAATGGGATGTCTGAAGATAGGCTACATAAGCAGGGGCCCAGAGCAAATGGGACTTGGAGTGAGCAGGGTTATAGCAAGAGGGAGAAGGGGAGGGAGAAAAAAATCTATATGGAATGTCCTTTTCAAAATAACCCACTGAATCTAATTTGTATTTCCTGTGTACTCGTGGATATTGAATCATTTACTGAATCATTTTCAATTATCAAGGGCCATAACATTAAAAAAACCTAACTCTCCCTCCACCAGAAACTGTGGAGTGTTTTTAGTTCCGCAGTCACATGTGAGACCCATGAACCCTTCTGTAATGTATGCTACTATATCAACTGGTTTAATCTAGTGAAAACATCAAAAACATCACAGTTGCTATAAAGTCATCAATGAAGCAGTTCTGTTAAATCCAGAGGACACTGCTTCTCTCCTGGCATCCCAAACTCTGACCCTTATGTTCTTTCTGTCCCCTCTTGAGGAGAGGGCAATATAGATGACTGATTGGTCTACAACTTTAAGAAACAAAATGGTATGTAGAAGATGTTAAAAAACGAAAGATTATTTTTTTAATACTGAACATATTGGTAGTTCACTATGCCTCTAATGATAGTATACAAAATGTGTATTTTATAATCATATACTGACATGTTTAAATATTTAAGTAGTAATTTTTTTTCTCAACAGAGAAAACGGTCATTACAGTACCACCATCCAAAATGGATGTTACAGTTGGAGAGAGTATTGTCTTACCCTGCCAAGTGTCTCATGACCCCACCATGGAAGTTCTATTTGTTTGGTACTTTAATGGAGATGTCATAGATTTAAAGAAAGGAGTGGCTCATTTTGAGCGAATTGGAGGAGTAAGTGTCTGAAATTGCTAAGTTCTTCATAAAACGAATAATGTTTTCCATGAATCCACATGGTTCATAATCATTCTCTCTGTCTTTATTCACAGGCAAAATCTCTATCCGGGTATAAAGCTGCATCTGTTTTTGTTTTGCTTTATTTTACGTATTTCACAGAAATACTTGTTTTCTGGATGCAATTAGAGTAAAGGGGATAATAAAAGGGATCAATTATAGAAAACTATAATAATCAGTACATCTTCTAATTTCAAAACTGTCTTATGTTTAATATCTACCCAGCTGTAAAGAAAATGGGACCCGCTGTGTGTGATTATGTTTTCATCCAGTTCCTTCTCTCTGTCTTTAGGAATCTGTTGGGGATTTGATGATAAGGAATATTCAATTAGGCCATTCAGGAAAATATCTATGCACAGTACAAACAACACTAGAACGCTTGTCTGCTGTCGCTGATATCATTGTGAGAGGTGAGCAGAAATGATGAAAGAGTGGTTCCTTTTTATATTCCTGATCAGAAATGCCCACACTGCTGTTTGAGGGATTATATGAGGATAAGGGGATGAGAGAAAACCACAAGTAACTTTTTGTTTTGTAAATTTCAAGATTTGATTTTATCAGTTTTGTAGTTGTGGATGGAAAAATGACTGTGTTTTGCACATTGTATGGATTCCTAAAATTGATGGCTTTTTTTTTTTAAGGATGGCTTTGTTTTTGTAATAAACTATTAGTGTCCATGAAGAATAAATTACGTAGGATATTTATTTGAGCTTCATTTGAAGACAGACTGTATATCAGTTTTTGAAAGCTCCTCATTGTTCTATGCTATTCAATAAATGCATGCTTTGTTGTCCCTACTCTCTATAGATTGTATTTCTAATCTACTGTGTTATCTGGATAAAATAAATTATTAGGATTTAATCAGATGGTGAGATACAAATAGCTTGTATTTAGTAATTTATTTTCCATGTATGGCAGGTAAAATAAACCATTTTTGTCTTCATTTAATGTTCTAAAACATTTTCAACACAGCAATCATAAATAATGTTTCGCTAGGTCCGCCTGGTCCCCCAGAAGATGTAAAAGTGGACCATATCTCAAGTACCACCTCCCAGCTCAGCTGGAGACCTGGTCCTGATAATAACAGCCCAATTCAAATTTTTACTATTCAAACTCGAACACCCTTTTCTGTGGGTTGGCAAGCAGTTGCTACAGGTAAGTGATCTAAGGTATTTGTTATTTTATAGTCTAATAATGGTATATACAATATTTGAATTTGATAATTCTAAAATAATTTTTGTAATTCTACATTTTAATAATATATATTATTTCTCATGTTAATAATGTCATATGTGTGAGAGATTTAAAGAAAAACAAGAGTAGATAGGAAGAAATTAAGAGACTCAGGGCTAAAATCAGTAAAATTGAAACAACAAAATATGCAATAGAATCAATGAAATGAAGAGTTTGTTCTTCAAAACAAAACAAAATTTTTATCCAAGGTAATCAAAAGAAAGAGAAAGAGAATCCAAATTTCAAAAATTTGAGGAGAAAAAAGAAGACATTTCAAGAGATAATGAGGAAATTCCAAGAATCATAAAGAAATACTTTAAAAATCTGTATTCTATCAAATTGTTAAGCCTAAAAGAAATGAGTTCATGTCTTGATCTACAGGGCTCAGGAAATTTGTGTCAGGATGAGATCAACAGGCTCTATAATCCCTAAATCCCTAGTTAAATGCAAGCAGTAATTAAACATCCCAACAACAACAAAACAGCATCTAGGGCCAGATGACTCCAGTGCTGAAGTCTACAAGACCTTTAAAGAGTAACTCATACCAATATTTCACAAGTTATCCTGGGAAAGAGAAACTGAAAGAACATTTTCAAATTTGTTTTATGAAGAAGCTCCTATTTCCCTAATGCCAAAACTACACAACAAAATGACAAATAAATAGTGTAGCTCTACATTTCTCATAAATATAGATGCAAAAATTCCCAATGAAGTGTTTAGAAACTAAAGTTAAGACATCAAAAAGCTTACCCACCATGATCAATTACCTTCATTCCAGAGATTCACGAATGACATGCATATGTAAATCAAAAAATGTAACCTATCATTTAAACAGTCTAAAAGACAGAAACTACAAAACATCTCATTAGATGCATAAAAGGCTTTTTTGAAAAAAAAATAAACATCCTTTTATTTTAAAAGTCTTGGAAAGACTAGTGACACGAAGTATACCTCAACATAATAAAGGCAATTTGCAGCAAACCAATAGCCAATATTATTCTAAATGAACAGCAATTCAAAGCCTTCCCATTAAGAAGAACATGACAAGAATGTTCATTCTTTACATACTTGTTCAATATACAGACAAGGCAACTGAAGGAGTTCAGAGGGATACAAATAAGACAGGAAATTGGCAAAGTAAGTCTGTTTTCAGATGATATACTATTATCCATAACAGTCCTTAAAGACTCCATTATGGAATGCCTACAGCTGATAAATGCTTTCAACAAGGCAGCAGGATACAAAATTAACACACACACACACAAAAAAAAACAAAACAGTAGTTTTCTTATATTCAAATGACAAGCAGACCTATAAACAAAGCACAGAAACATTGCCTTACACCATAGACTCAAAAATTAAGATATCTTATTAATATAAAAATTAAAATATCTAACTTAGCAAGTAAAAACATTTACATACTATAAACTTTGAACACATTGAAGAAAAAAAAATTGAAGATGCCATTGGATATTGGAAAGACCTCACAAGCCCATTGATTGGCAGAATTAACATCAGAAAAATGACCACAATGCTTAAAGCAATCAATAGATCCAGTCCAACTCCCATCAAAATTTCCACATAATCCTTCAGAGAAATCAACTTCACAGACATTGAAAAAGAAATCTTGAGCTTCTTACGGAAACAAACCAAAGGATCAGAATAATTCTGGACTCTTTGACTAGTGCCTATTTATTACCTTAGATGCTGTGTTCTGATTTCTGTGGGTATTTTTGTTTGTTTGCTTGCTTTAGTCCCGGAAATTCTCAATGGACAGACATACAATGCAACAGTCGTTGGTTTGAGTCCTTGGGTGGAATATGAATTTCGTGTTGTTGCTGGGAACAATATTGGCATTGGAGAGCCAAGCAAACCATCAGAGTTGCTGAGAACCAAAGCATCAGGTAAGAAATCTATGTTCACTGCAGACATGAAAGATCTTTTCTGTTCTGGTTCTTAGAGAAAAGTTTCTGTGGGTCCTTTCAAAATTTTAGAACAAAATTAGTGTTGATGAGTTAGTGCTTCTAGGTTTTCCCCTTTGTATTGGACCAACCCAGGTGTGTCTCATCCTCCACCTCATTCCTACAATCAGGACTTGAATTTGGGTTGAAATAATGTTAAGCAGATGAGTCTAAATAGTATTTTGGAAGCAACCTTTAATATATTTCTTAGCTCAAACTCCAATAGGGAATCTATAGATAGAAGACATGTTAGGGCCTGTTCATTAACATGGTAGTAAGAATTAATACAGCATCTACTTGGCTCAGCAGGCATTCATTTTCATCTACATTTTTCAACTCTGATCTACATACAGCTTTACAGAGAAATACTGTAAATTCTCCTCAATGTAAATGAGGTAATTTCTAATCTCACTGAACAATAATGCTAATTGAGCATCAGCTGGTTCACTGAGCAGCAAAGCCCAAGTTCAACCTTGTCCCAAATCCTGTCTTCTTAAGTTCTTTATCACAGACCATCTTTGTCTCACCTCAGCTTTCTGTGAGATACCACATGGTGGTATCCCTAGGGTTTTGTCATGCCAAGCTCACACAGTTTCCATTCTTACTCAGCCATACTATGTAAAATCTCTTTGTTCTTGTTGCCTCAGTTTAACAAGCATGAGTTATATGTTAGTTTCATAAAATGTACATAATTTCAAAATTATGACGTGCCAAAACTTTCTTTTTAAAGAAAAGTAATTTTTGTTACTTTAATTGATTTTTTGGTGCTGGTAATTGAACTCAGGACCAGTCCCATACCAGTCAAATGCATATCCCACCCCTGATACCACATTTTAACTTTAGAATTAATTATAGAAAACATATATTCAAAAATGCGGACACTGAATTAAATTGTGTTGGAGTACAGAGCTGAACAGGAAGTTTCATTATTTTCTGGAGGACAAAACAAAGAATGGGATCTAAGCTTATTTTTACGACATTCTAGACCTGAAACCTTAACTGTCTAACTCCGCAGCCAAGATTTGTTCAAGTGACATTTTATTTTCTGCCCAGATGAGAAGTAGATGAAGCTCCACCATAAATCCACTGGTTCAGGTGAAGCTCCTGACTCTGGATATTAGCGATTGTTTCCAGTTTTTCATTTTGTTGCTTTGGCAAGGTTGACTCCAATTGTGATGTCAGTGCAGTAACATTTGTTTGCTTACTGCTACCAACCATTATGGCTGTTCTGAACTTAGAGGGTTTCATAGCTATTCTAAACAGAATTGGATCACACTAAAGTACCTGCCTACCCTTTCTTTCTAATCATTAAAGACTAACTTTTCCTCAATATGGTTTTAGTATTATTAAAAATAGTTAATGTTAAAATTGAGTTAAGAAAGAAAGGAATAAAGACATGGCTCAAAAGTTGAGAGTTCTTCACTTCCTTCTTTTCTTATGGACCTGGATGGAGCTCATAAGATACATATCGAATAGCTCACAACCACCTGCACTTTCAGATCTAGTATCCTCTTCTGGTTTCCACAGGAGCCTGCAAATATATAGTGTACACTTACACAGATACAAACATACATGAATTTGTATTTAAAATAGAGTATTTGCTTTTTTATTATATTAGAAACTAGGAAAAAATTATGTATGTTTAAGTAAAAAAAATATTGCTTGCATAACTGAAGTTTGGAAATGTCTCAAGTGTGTGCGACACTGTTGAGCACTATGTATCCAGCAACTCCGTAGACATTACCCTGGCCATGCTGCCTTGACAAAATGAGTGTCAAATACTTGGCAGTGTGGCTTATGTTCAGCTGATCTTTATGAGAATCATAAGCAAACAAAATGAAGGGTAAATTGAACCTTAAAGTGTCTGTTGGGAAAATGCTATCTCAAAAAAAATAATAATAACATCAGAATATCAAAGCACTATTTTGTTGATAGAGCTAACCATGTACCCTAAAAAGTAATATGGACAGCCTGGGTGTCTTTAGATTGTATAATGGGTTGGAATAATGATGATATGAGTAGTCACAGCACTTCCCCACTCACCCTCACACATATTTTTAACTTTCCGTGAAATTCCCAACTATACCTAGAGATATTATTCTCAATTTCTGTGTCCTGGACAAAAAAATGGTACCATGAAAATAACTTCCAAGACAGCTTGGAAGTCATATGTATCACCTTTATCTATTACAGATTTAAGCTGGTTTTGCTATTGTGTTAATAGAATATTTTTAAGACTTCTAAGTACACGATAGAATCTGACTACTTACTCTGTTTGAGAGATAGTTACCATTTACCTTGAGCCAGGTTTATCAGTAATCCTCCTAGAGTTGAATAGCATATTATTCTTCTGACTACATTAGTGTTTTCAATGTCTTTGTCTTACATTCAAAGAGGAAGCAGAAGTCATAGCTCTGCGGTCACGTTCTTTACAGAAGAACACTATATTTTACAAGTGAGAAGTTGAAAATTACACTAATTCACTCCAGAGTAATGCGAGCACAAGAATTCAGTTTTAAATGTTAAAATATCCCAATGGTTAAAAAGCAAAAACATCCAGCTTGTTTATTGACAAAAAATAATGAATTAATGTACTGCCTGAGTAACTTGTTTACAACACAACTGTATAATTAGGCCCTAAATCAGCAGTGTCACCATTACCATCTGAATGCAACATCATTTTGCCAATTAGTAGATGATGCATAATAATGTCAAACACACGATGTTACTTGATTTTTAATTAATTTTGGAGCCAAGGTACCCATGTATCAAATAAAACTGTGTCCTCTCTCTTAGAAATTTGGATATGTGTAAACATCATTTATGTTGATTAAGAATTCAACACTCTCTCAGTTTGCTAGAATGAGCACTTTGAAAGGTGAAACCCTCCCAAACAGAACTCTTCTTGATAAAGATGTTCCTTTCATCCTAACTATCCACATTTCTCTTGGTTGTCTGCAGTCCCCAATGTGGCACCAGTAAATATCAATGGAGGCGGTGGAAGCAGATCGGAACTTGTCATTACGTGGGAGGTAATTTTCTGTCCGACTAAGTTATTTTTGAATGAGAAAAATTTAGCTGGCCAGAAAGAATACTGAAAGAAAACAAAAAGACCCAAAGCTTTATTTGATCACTTCAGAGGGCATATAAAAATTCAGGGCATCAAACCACGTCACCTTGACAATGAATTATTTAGGGCTGGTATTATGCAATTCTTATTTCCACTAAAGCAAGTGAATGCTACTATCTCAGCACAAATTGTCACATATATATAAAAAAACAGTGTCAATATCTGCTGAGCAATGGTCAGTAGTATTGTCATTAAGACTGGGTGGATTGTGTACTTCTTTACTGATTAGCTATGGAATTTTCTCATTGTGGGTATGGTTGACTTAGAAGAGCTCAGATTAAAATGGATTGTTGTTCTAACAGTGCTCTTTATGGCATCATCTGTTATTTCCCAGCATCTAAGTAAAATCTTAAGAGCATCAAATAGCTTTGCATGTCACCATGTTTCACATTAACATATAGATTCATTTTTTCTCTTTAAGAATATAAATTTTATTACTATTTGGTATCATGAACTTGAAAGTCAGCGTGGCCAATTTTTTTGACATTGTAACAATGTGGACACTTTCCAAGTTGGCATTCCAAAATACTACAATCAAGATTTAATAATAATATAATAATATTAATAAAAACAACAACATAATCTCTCCTAACATTTTAAGTAAATTTGATATTTTTGTGTTGAGCATCAGTCAGGCATTCATGCTTGTACCAGCTGCACACAGCCTGCAGGGTGAAAGTCAATCCTGACTGACTTAGTTTCAGTGACTCTGCAATTCCTCATTTGTAGGTCAATCATTCCTTAGCCAGAACTTCCATAGCATTTAGGGGATGCAGTCATATCCTTCCCTCTCCTTCATTCTTCACTTAGGTTACTCCTTCCTCTTTCACTCTACTGACTCTTGACTTCCCCGACTTCTAGTGGTTTGGAGAAAAAAAAATACCTAAAAAGATGGGAATTTCTGACACATTTCTAATTTTGCTTTAATCTTTATCAGCCATACACACACACACACACACACACACACACACACACACACACACACACA
>JANHMN010000008.1:40790714-40810418 GCA_030674055.1 Rhabdomys pumilio
TGACATTGCATCTGAGAATGAAGAAACTTCAAAATAAATCAAATATGTATTGCTAGATTCTTATAAGCCTCCTCTAAATCATTCCCAAGTAACTGTACAATTCTTCCCCCTGTCTCCTAAGAGAAAAAAAATCTTACTTTTTTCAGTTTCATCAGCTGCGTTTTTTTCTCATTTTTTGCTCAATATATTTCTTAGACTGTTTCATGTGGAAGAAAATAGAGATGCTCTTGGATCATCTCAGTGAATGGGGATTTATTATAAAGCTACAGAGAAAGCAATGAGGAAATGAAAACATATCTGCAACAGAGCAGCTAGTCAATTTTGGAAGTGGCACATTGTCCATCTCTGGAGACCATAGGAGTTCTAGGCAGCTGTTCCTATAATCTAGGCCCTAGTTTCTTGTGCATGGATGCACTGCTTTCCATTTCCTTTGTTTACAGTTTGTGCATGGCTGCTAGCAAAGCTCTATTTCCTCTCTACTTACTTTAGAGCTTTCAGAGGTATTTATTATATCCTTTATTTTCTCCATGTGGTGTATGTATGCTTGTGTGTATGCAAATGTCCATATGGTAGTCAGAAGACAACCTGTGAATGTTCTTTCCTACCACCATGTGAATCTAGAGGTGGAACTCAGGTCACTGGAATAAGTAATAAGCACCTTTACTTGCTAAACAAAGTCTGTTACCTGACAGCTTAAATTACAAAACAAACACTTAGACTCTACTTATCCAATGATTTTTTTTCCATATATATATATATATATATATATATATATATATATATATATATTTTTACTTATTGCCTATGCTGGGCTTTGCTTCAGTATTCTCCAGACTGCAGGCTTCATATTGAAATTCTGTAAGAGGAATCAGTTAGGTCTATTAATTGCTATAGAGCATTATAGAGACTGCAACATAAACTCTAACAGATAGTGGAGTATGTGATGCCTTAGGTTCTGCAGTGTGTAACTGGAAGCTATGGTACAAGCAGAAAGCTAAAGGAATTTAGGAAATAAACATGTGACCATGAAATCCACTAATAGTGTGCTGGGTTAGAACTACACTTAACCAAAAAAAAAAGATTTAAAAATAAATAACATAAGTATTTTTCCTATGGAAAAACAGCAAATTCTATTGATTCATAAATATAATATATATAGTTATAATTGGGTAGGATGATTGTCCAGTATGAAGCAGAATTTCACTTTTTTATTGCTGGTTAATAGAATTATAATTTTCGTATATACAGAGGTCTGAATGAACACATAATAGTTTTGTTTAGTGAGAACAGGTTTTCCCTGTGTTGTGTGGATTTCTTGCAATTAGCAATGTATAATATTTTTGGCCAGAAAAATTCACACTGATGTTATTAATGGATCACATGCTTGAAAAAACTGAGTTTCTTTATGCTTTTGAACAAAAACTCTATTCTTAAATTGAATGTTATTGAAACTTGATTATACCACACTCAGAAGAATTTTTTGAAGTACCAAAAATAAAGTATATTTAGCATTAGAGAAGTAGTTGATAAGTTAATTTGATAGTGATCTTAAAATTCATGTAAGATTATGTTTTAGCTTGTATCATTAAAACTTTAGATCTTCTACTGTATTTTATCATTGCTATTTATAAATGATCAAGAACAGGACATATGTATGTGTATATATTCTATATATACATATATATATTCTATATATATATTTTTAAGGTAGAACTATTAGAAATGGCACTGGAAATAAAAGTATTTTTAATTATTTGTTAAATATTGTAATTATCCATATCTGCCTATTTAGAAGCAACATAAAGTAATCAACAAATATGATTATAGTTCACAAGATTTTTCATGAATACTCAGTGGTTGATTGCATTCTGCCCAAGTCCATTCCAGAAGAACTACAGAACGGAGAGGGATTTGGATATATCATCATGTTCCGGCCAGTGGGCTCAACAAACTGGATGAAAGAAAGGGTGGCTCTTGTAGAATCATCCAAGTTCATCTACAGAAATGAAAGCATCATGCCCCTGTCTCCCTTTGAAGTCAAAGTCGGGGTGTACAATAATGAAGGAGAGGGATCCCTGAGTACCGTGTCCATTGTCTACTCTGGGGAAGATGGTAAGCGATTTTCAGTGCTGGAATAGTTTTTCTTGTAACTCTACATACAATTTGGTTTTTTGTTTGTTTGTTTGTTTGTTTGTATCATTTTTCTTGAGGCTTTTTTTTAAATATGATGATGTCTTTTCCTTGATGGTAGAACCTCAGCTGGCCCCAAGAGGAACTTCTGTCCAGAGCGTTTCTGCTTCAGAAATGGAGGTTTCCTGGAATGCCATTGCTTGGAATAGAAACACTGGAAGAGTGCTGGGCTATGAGGTAATTCATATTGTCTGCATTCTGCAGACAGATGCCGCAGCTCCCTACTCAATACCTTCTGTTTGTTAAGATGACATATATCCTGTTGTATAATAGTATATGCATTATTGTTCTGCTTTACACAACTGTACCTAAAGAGTTGTTAGAATAGATTTTAGAAAAAAAAGAATTTGAAATATGGAGAGATGAAACTATGTTTTCTTCTGGCCTCTACATGCAAAGATACACATGGTCATACACACAAAGACACATACACTCTCACAGTTGTATACATATGCAAACAAATAAGTTATTTTCAAAAATGTTAAAAGCATAAATAATTTATTTTCACTCACAATTTCAGAGTTTCAGATTATTCAAGGCTTGTTGCTTTCTGTATGTGTGTGGGGGTGGTCACATAGTGAGGGCATATTAGAACACGTGACAGGGGAAGATGCTTGCTATGGCAGCCAGAAAGCAATGACACTGGACAACTCCCTGGTCACATTATAGCCTTCAGGGTCATGACCTCAGTGATCAAACTTTCCCTACAAAGCACCACCTCTTCAAGATTCTTCTACATTCCCATAATTTCATTGGCCTGTGATGAGTCTTTCAATGCAGAAGTCTTTGGAACAGCATTGCAGATCTGAGACATAACAATGTTTTAAACTCAAACAGAGATGAGAAGAGAGAATGTTTCCATGTGGTACTAGGCAAATAAATTTACCACTATAAAAATATCCATTTTAATAAGTATATGATTGCAATTAAGTAAGATGTATAGACTAAAGCATTGCAGGTAAAAGGCAAATATCATGCAGAAAAACCTGTTAAGAGGACAGAGCTCATATGAAATTACCAGAATATTTCTTTTCAAGTGATCAAAAATAAGTATTTAATTATTAAAATTACAGTCATTGTATTCTTACAGACAGGTAAAGGTGAACCCTTGTAGATCTTAAACCACAGAATTTTACTGAGAATTTTCCATAGCATATGAGAATCAAGGTTGAGGGACCTAAATGACAAGAAAAAAACCAATACAGTTCCATTTAAATTGTTCAAAATGAAGTAAATCACATTTATGCAACTATGTTTTTGATTAAGAGTATGTAATGGAAACACATTTAATCACTTATTGGAAGTCCATTGAGTCAGGACATGGATATTTTGTCTTTTAAAAAAACAAAATATTTTCTAAATATTTATAATTTTTTCTCTCCCCTTTTTTTATAATAACCCCTGAAAAAAGCAAAACCAAAAACAAAAGCAATGGAAAAAAACAAAACAAAAAAATATTTTTCTTAGGTGGCAAATGCCTTTGAAATTTCATGCCTAGAATATCAACTGCTTATCCTGAGACCTGAGGGAAAAATTTTATATATATATATATATATACTCTAACTTGGTATATTTGGAAGCTCAAGAGCTCGTACTGAATGTATACTTCTGTTTTCATATGTCTGAAACAATGTTTTGCATTGCAAGTGATCACAATGGGTTATATTATTAATTATCCATGGTATCCGAGAACTCGATGGAAAGGATAATACCAACAAATCTGAAATTTTGATTGATGGCATGGGATTTGTTTTAGTCTGAATTATTATATGCCCTTTGTTAAAGTTGATAATTTTACATAATTTTGATAAACTAAAAATGCCAAGTTGTCTCTTTTCATGGTGGATATTTTTGTTTACTCTCTATTAATATTAGATATTTATTTTGCTGGGGAGGTATATCCATATTAATAATTTTTATCATTTGTATCTTACATACTCTAATGTTTGATATTTTAGATGAATACATTTATTCATCATGTGGTTTCACCACTCAGGTCTTATACTGGACAGACAACTCCAAAGAATCTATGATTGGTAAAATTAGAGTCAGTGGAAATGTCACAACCAAGAACATCACAGGGCTAAGAGCTAATACGATTTACTTTGCCTCCGTGAGAGCCTACAATACTGCAGGGACTGGACCTTCAAGTCCACCAGTTAATGTCACCACCAAAAAGTCCCGTGAGTATACACTCTAATCCAGGTCATGCATAGCATTAATCTGTGAGTAGTAGACTTTTCTATTCTCCATGGCTATCTTATTCTTCCTACCACAAGGTTCTATTATTCCATCTGCTTGGTGACTTGGTTTGTGATTTTACAGAAAATTTTGACATAATATAGTAATAACTAAAATAAGACTTTTTGATATTTTTGGATTTCTGAAAAAGAAGTAGTTTGATTATGTCTATGACCAAGAGAAGAACTCTTAAGATTAGGGTCTTTATTGCCTCCTACACAATGAGCTAAAATCGGGACTTCTTGGCTATGAATACAAATTGGTTACTCAGTCTTCAGAGTTTCAATCATTTCACTTACATAAAGAGAAAAAAGCAAAACTATTTCTATTCTCATAATATTTGATCAAGGTCAAAGAGATAATAACAAAGGACTGACTCCAATATTTAAAAATCTGAGTTTTTATAATTAAACAGCCATTGCCACGTAATGATCTGATGACCATCTTAGCTATGGTTCTGCAAGGTGTTTCAAAGAAGACTCTACTATTTCTCTAGGGAACAAGTTATTTGCATAAGGTGATTGTTCCAGGTTCAGTGTGCTACCTCAGCCACCACATACACTTGTCTAGTTAGTGGGTAGTCTGTCCCATTGCACCATAATGTTCCTTGAGGGTGGGTTGTATATGGTTGAATTGCCTGCTAGGTTAAAATCAAGGGTTATTATATTTGTTTGAATAGTATTTAAAAAAATCCCCATTACACAGATTGAGTTAGGATGAGAGGGTGATACCAATTTTAATTGTAGCTACAGAGCCATGACTCTATTCAAATCTGATATGTACAAATGTTTTGCCCCTTGCCAACTTTTCCCTATCAAAACCTAAAGATTACTATAATACACAAAGATGAACTTGGATTGCCCAAACCTCTGTATTTGTTCTTTCTTTATAGCTACTCTGACTAATTCTCTTTTCAGGGGTTTCTTTTTGTGTGTCATTTTAATTATTTTACTCTATATTTGTGTGTGTGTGTGTGTGTGTGTGTGTGTGAGAGAGAGAGAGAGAGAGAGAGACAGAGAGAGAGAGAGAGAGAGACAGAGAGAGAGAGAGAGAGAGAACAGTCCAGCAGGGGTCAGAAGCAGATAACAGATAAACCTGGAGCTGGTGTTACAAATGGTTATAAGCTTCACAAGTGGGTGTTGGAAGCCAAAACCACATTCTTTAGAAGAGCAAATTGTAAGCTAAAGACAATGATCTGAAATGTCTTGGAACTTAGAGGGCATCTGAGACAAGATGATGCCAAAGTTATACTTCCTCTTTGCTTTCAGCCTTGACTGATTTTCACTGGTTCTGAGCAAAGGTAAGCAAGTAAGTTACTCAAAAGTTAAAACAGGAAGACAGAGATGTTAGGCTTTTATGGCGCCTAGGGCTACCATGTATTCTCCAATATTTAAGTGCATTTTCTGAGTGCCTGTTGTAGTATATGTAAACTGAAATCTTTCTACCCTGTTTTACATCATTTTCTATCTTGAGATAGAATGGATAGAAATAATTTCGAGGGAATCATTAGATAAACATATAGTTCTATTCCTTCTCTTGTCTTACATTGCATTGACTGAATCAATGAAATATTTGTTCTGATATATTATAATTATGGTGGTCAGAAACACTACCATAATCTCATGTATATGAATATTTCCTCCTCAGTTGGCACTATTTGAAAAGGATTAGGTAGTGTGTCCTTAGAAGAGGTTTGTCATTGATTGTAGGTGCAGAGATTTAAAAAGATTCACATTGTTCCCAGTGTACCTCCTGCTTGTGGATGAAATTGTGAGCTCTGAGTTGTTCCTAACATCATGCAATGATTGTCTAAGTCATTGGGTTTTGTCACAGCAATAAATAAATAAATAAATAACCAAGAAAATAGTCTTCTGTGGTTCTGGAGCAGGTTAGATTTCTTTTTTAGCTAACCTTAAGTTTGAATAAAAATCACCAATCAACCACTGGTTTTAAAATTGTCCAGGACAAGTACCAAAGTACAGGGTAAGGACTTTTTTATTTTTTATAGTTCAAGTCATAACGTTGACAAAATCAAGGCTTATTAGAAATGTATATGATTTTATTATTGTTAATTAGATTTTTCATATACCCTAAATTTAAATGTATATTGTTTATATCAAAGTATTACATGCCTTTAAGAATATATATATTCAATTTTATTCTGTTGAAAAAATTCAGCCCTTCAAATAGCTTTAAAGTAATTTAGAATAAATGCAAACATTATTGGTATTATATAATAGCGCATTATTTCCTCCTCAAGGGAGGAATATAGTTTTTAAAACATTTTTATTAACTAGAATTAAGTTTATTTAGCATGCACAGTGTGGAGGTTTGAATAAGTATGTTGCCCATAGACATATGTTTGTAGAGATTAGCACTATTAGGAGGTGTGGGCTTTTGGAGTAGGTGTGGTGTTTTGAAGAAAGTGTGTCACTTTGAGAGTAGGCTTTTAGGTCTTTTATGCTTAACCTATACACAATGTGGCAGATGGTCCTCTTTTGCTGTCAGTGGATCAAAATGTAGTACTCTCATCTCCTTTTCTAACCTGGACACTGCCATGGTTCCTGCCAAGATGATAATGAACTAATCCTCTGAAAGTGTAAGGCAAAGCTAATTAAATGTTTTAATTTATAAGAGTTGCCTTGATCATGATATCTCTTCACAGTAATGAAACCTTAAGACAGAGATTGGTACCAGGAACTGAGACATTGCTGTGAGAAGGCCAACTATACTTTTGTGTAGAAGGATGTAGAGTTTGTTACTTTGGATTAATAAAGCAATGTAATACTTTACGTGATTCATAATGGCACATACTAGTAGAAATACAGAAGACAGTCATGCTGAGAGTGATTTGAAAGGTGGGGGCCTCCCTCAAGAGGTGTAAAGAAGAAGAATTAGGTTGCCTAGAGACCTATTTTTGTGATGTTTTGGTCAAGGATTTGGCTGCTTGCCTGAGGCTTAAGTGAAGAGATTTAGATTGATTAATTGCATTAGCAAAGGAAATCGGAAAATAGCCTAGTATAGACTGTTGTATATGTACTAAGACTCATTCTTACTAAGAGCATTTGATGAAAAGAAAGTAGTTCAAGAAGGAAAAATATAAAATATACAGTTGGAGGAGAAAGGAGGAACCAAAAAGTAGAATGGAGCTAAGTCCTATGTTCAAGAAGATAAACAGATTAAGAAAAGGAATAAAGAGAGTGATAACCTCAAGGGAAGAGGCCACCTAAATAAGCTTTCACCTTGAGAAAAGAAATTAAGGAAGAACTTAAATCCAGATGTGGTGGTTCATAACTTTAATCCCAACACTCAGAAGACAGAGATGCAGATCTCTGAGTTCAAAGTCAGGTTGATCTCTAGAACAAGTTCGACGACAGCATAGCATCGGTAGTAAAGAAAGCTATTGAGAATTGAAAGGTGGTGAGAATGTAATTAAAAGAGGGAACTGTGTTCCAGCTCTGGAACACAGTACTTGTTCAGTAGTGCTTGCCATCTTTAGCCATGTGGTTCTGTTTTTAGAGTCAATGATAGGAGAAAGTAGTTATGGAATCACCTTCCGAGACTAAGAAAAGTAACTGAGGCCAGCTCTTTGGCAGGGCTGTTCCCGCATGGAGTCCCATAGAGTCTAATGTGTGAAACTGTGAAGGTAAAGCCTGGATTTCATTGGATAACCCAAGTAGTTGGAGATTTGAGTTTTTACATCAGACATGGAGATGTAGAGTTTGCTGTTTGTCCAGCTGGGTTTTGTTTTCTCTTGCTTTGATTATTTTATTGCTGAGCTCCCTTTCCCATGATTAGCAATAGTAATATATATCATGTGCCATGATATGTTGGAAGCATGTGATCTGTTTTATTATGGTGATACAGTGATAATGATGATTTTATAGAATAATTACAGTTAAAGATTTGCATGAATCTCAGAAGAGACTTTGAACTTGGGAAATTTAAACATTATTGAGACTGTGATAGACTATAAGGACTCTTGAAGTTAGACTAAATGCATTTAGCAATATGTTAGGTCTATAAACATCTGGGAAACCAGAGTGGAATGTAGTTGTTTGAATAAGTATGGCCCCATAGACTCATGTGTTTGAATGCTTAGTCCGTAAGTAGTGGCATTATTAGGTGGTATAACTTTGGTGGACTAGGTGTGACTTTGTTTGAAGAAATATACGGCTTTGTGGATGGGCTTCTTATACAAAAGCTATGCCTAGTGTGGCAGATAGTCCCATTCTGTTGCCTGAGGATCACAATGTAGATCTCTAACCTCCTTCTCCAGCACCATGTCTACCTGCACTCTGCCATGCTTCCCAATGGTGGAGATTCACCTACCCTCTGAAACTGTCAGCCAGTCCCAACCACATGCTCTCCTTTATCAGAGTTGCTTTAATCAGGATGCCCCTTCACAACAATGAAAACCTAACTAAGACACAGTAGTCAGAAAAATATGAGAATCAAATTTTAGGTGGAAGGTTCACATTTCTTCACATATTTATCTTTTATATCCACCAGACAAAACCAATGAACAAAATCTTGTAATTCCTAAATTTCTTCATAGGAATGAAGTTTTTCTTTCCTATCTTGTTTCTGTCATTCTCTTCCTTCCTTCCTCCCTCCCTCCTTCCCTCCCTCCCTCTTTCTTTCTTTCTTTCTTTCTTTCTTTCTTTCTTTCTTTCTTTCTTTCTTCCTTTTGTTCATTTTTTCTTCCTTCCTTCTTTCCTTCCTTCTTTCCTTCCTTCCTTCTTTCCTTCCTTCCTTCCTTCCTTCCTTCCTTCCTTCCTTCCTTCCTTCCTTCCTTTCTCCCTTCCTTCCTTCATTTTTTCTTTCCTTCCTTCTTTCTTTTCTTATTTTTTAACTCCTGGAGTCCTGTGACTTAAGCTTACAACTTACCATTTCAAGAAGACCCTGGACTTCACAGCATACCTCAACTCTAAAAGATGAGAAGAACTTGAAAGTAAGGTTACGCAAACCTACATGGCATCATATTTGAGATCTGACCAAGTTTCTTCTTTGATTCATTCCATGTTTCAGATTACAGATTTTAAAATGCTCACTAGTAAAAACTCCTACAAGACCTATAATAAATTTTCACCGTTTTAATTCCATTGTTTTGGAGTTCATGAGTCAGAGTGAGCTTTACAAGCTAGAAGGTGAAGGATTAGTAAACTAGGCAAGGACTACCATACCAATCTGAGGGATAATTGCTTTCTTGCTCCTTGAGAAAAGTTACTCCCCTGAGGCATGCAGATTCTTTCACAGCCTCCCAGAGAGACGTGCTGGGAGTTGGTATGGGTTGACTATGAACTTTTTCCTGCAGGTTTGTGCTTTGAACACTTTTCACTTGGGTTATTGTGCTACTGTGAGAGTTAGAAACTTTAGGAGGAAGACTTTTGACAAAGGAAGTAGGTCACTGAGGAGGGTCCTCAGAGATGTACCATCCCTGGCTCTTAACCTGGTGTGTTCTCTGCTTCCATTACCGTCATGAAATGAACGTATCTCTTCTGCCTCACATTCTCCCCATCATGTTTTCATAACCAATTACATGGAGCCAAGAAATTATCGATCAAGCTCTTTAAAGCTATGGATTAAATGAATTTTTATTTCACTAAGTTGTTTCTTTTAAGCCTTTAGTCATAGCATTTACAAAAGTAAATAATCAAGGAATTTTCAGCTCACACTCCATCTGTCCAATTTCTCTAATTTGATGGCTTTGCTACCTTCACCTTCTTTTGAAGACCTCTGAGGCTATGTTGAGCACCCTGTAATATTCCACAGTAGTTTCCTGCTTTTAATGCTGTGGACTCATTCCTTGCCACACTTCTTTTCCATTTATGGCAGTGTTTCCATTAAATATGAAGAATGAGAGCACGGACAAGGTGAACATGTTTGGAAATCTTAATCCACACACTAAGAGACTATTGACCACAGTAGTGTCCAAAGTCCTGGAGAATCTTTTTTTTTTTTTTTCATGTAAAATTTCTACAATTACAGTGTTCCCATTAGCATTTCTGTATATAAAAATATAAATGCTGAGGAAAAATCTTTGATCTGTTAGCTGTTAGACTATGAGCCTGTGACACAGAAAGCCTGCAATCTCCTCACCCTTGACCACTATTCTAATTCTTCATTTTTCCCCTTTACAATGTTAATTGTCTCTCTTTAAACAGATTTTCACCTTACTTTTCAAGTGGAACTCAACATAGAATTTTATTTTCTCAGAACATAATTATACCCATCTTTTTACCCTGAATTTTTATTGTTTATAATTTGTTTAGTATATGTCTTCTGACTCTTAAGTATTCCCAGTTTTTATTTCACAGTGTTTACTGAGCCTAAGAGGATTTTGTATGTATTCTTTCTTTAAGATTAAGCCCACAACCATATCATCTCTTATGTCCAGCATCTTAGGCATTCATGATTCATTAGGCAATACAGATTCATTGCACTTTCTTTTAAAGGGAGGTGCCTATGATTGAAGCTGAGAAATTCTTTTGTCTATGGTTTTCAATTATACTGAAACTACATAATTTCCCACTTTGTTTTATCCCCTTATTTTGACCAGTCCCTCCAGTTCACCTCTTGATTTCATTACTCTCTCTCAAATCAATGGCCTCCTTTCTTCTTTGATGTATACATACATACACAAACACACATATAACAAACAAAAAACACACAGTAAATAAATTCATCCTGCTCATACTGTATATTAATGTTTCTTATAGGTATATGGTTTAGGGGAAACCATTTTGAATTGGATGAACAATTTCAGGTAGAATCATTTCCTATGAGAAACCATTTTCCTTACTCAAAGCATTTCCTGTTTCCTGTAGTTCTTTGTCTAGGTCTAAGTCTCTGCTTCCCCACTTCGATTAGCATGTCCTTCAGTTTTAATTACTGATCAGGTCTTCTTTGAATATAGCCATGGTGATTAGACTTTGTAAGTGTAGCAACTTTTAGATTTCAGGAGACACTATTACACAGCAAGCTTCCTTGTCATTTGTTTCTTACTTTCTTTTCTGATCCCTGAGCCTTAAATATGAGGTTTGTCTTGGTATTAGATACTTGAATAACAAGTATTCAAAGTTCTTCCCACCTTCTCTAGTATTAGTGTCAGTGTATCTGGTTTTATGTGAAGGTCCTTTATCCACTTGGACTTGAGCTTTGTCCAAGGAAATAAGAATGGATTGGTTTGCATTCTTCTACATGCTGACCTCTAGTTGAACCAGTACCATTTGTTGAAAATGCAGTCCTTTTTCCACTGGAGAGCTTTAGCTACTTTGTCAAAGATCAAGTGACCATAGGTGTGTGGGTTCTTTTATGGGTCTTCAATCCTATTCCATTGATCTTCCTGCCTGTCTCTGTACCAATACCATGCCACTTTTATCACTATTGCTTTGTAGTACAGATTGAAGTCAGGGATGGTGATTCTCCCAAAAGTTCTTTTATTGTTGAAAATAGTTCTTGCTATCATTGTTTTTTTGTTATTCAAAATGAATTTGAGAATTTCTCTTTCTAACATTGTGAAGAATTTATTTGGGATTTTAATGGGGATTACATTAAATCTATAGATAACTTTTGGCAAGATGAACATTTTTATTATATTAATCCTTCCAATTTTTCCATCTTCTGAGATCTTCTTCGATTTTTTTCTTCAGAGACTTGAAGTTTTTGACATACAGATCTTTCACTTGCTTGGTTAGATTCACACCAAGGTATTTTATACTATATGTGACTATTGTGAAGGATGTCATTTCCCAATTTTTTTCTCAGCCTGTTAATCTTTCAAGTACAGGAAGGTTACTGATTTGTTTGAGTTGATTTTAGAACCAGCAACTTTGATGAAGTTGTTTATCACTGAAACTAATAGAAGAGAGGGTGGAGAAGAACCTTGAATATTTGGTCTCAGGAGAAGAGTTCATGAACAGAACACCAATGGCTTATGCTCTAAGATCAAGAACTGACAAATGGGACCTCATAAAATTACAAAGTTGCAGTAAGGCAAAGGACACTGTCAATAGGACAAAATGGCAACCAACAGATTGGGAAAAGATCTTTACCAATCCCACATCCTATAAAGGACTAATATCCAACATATACAAAGAACTCAAGAAATTAGACTCCAGACAACAAAATAACCCTATTAAAATGGGGTACAGAGCTAAATAAAGAATTCTCAACTGAGGAAACTCAAATGGCCTAGAAGCACCTAAAGAAGTGTTCAGCATTCTTAGTCATCTGGAACATGCAAATCAAAACAACCCTGAGATTCCACCTCACACCAGTCAGAATGGCTAAGATCAAAAACTCAGATGATAGTAGATGCTGGTGAGGATATGGAGAAAGAGGAACACTCCTCTATTGTTGGTATAATGCAAGCTTGTGCAACCACTCTGGCAATCAGTCTGGTGGTTCCTCAGAAAATTGGACATAGCATAACCTGAGGATCCAGCTATACCACTCCTGGGCATATAGCAAAAAGATGCTCCAACATATAACAAGAGCACATGCTCCACTGTGTTCATAGAAGCCTTATTTATAGTAGGCAGAAGCTGGAAAGAACCTAGATGTCCTTCAACACAGGAATGGATAAAAAAAAATTGGTATATTTACACAATGAAGTATTACTCAGCTATTAAAAACAATGAATTTGAGAAATTCTTAGGTAAATGGAAGGAACAAGAAAATATCATCCTGAGTGAGGTAACTCAATCACAAAAGAACACACATGGTATTCACTCACTGATAATTGGATATTAGCCCAGAAGCTCGCAATACCCAAGATTCAACTCACAGACCACATGAAGCTCATGAAGAAGGAAGACCAAAGTGTGGGTGCTTCGGTCCTCTTTAGAAGGAGTAACAAAATACTGAAGGGAGAAAATATGGAGACAAAGTGTGGGACAGAAACTGAAGAAGGGGCTGTCTGGAGACTGTTCCACCTGGGTATCCATCCCATGTGCAGTCACCAAAGGTAGACACTGATGTGGATATCAGGACGTGCATGCTGACAGGAGCCTAATATATGGTGTTCCTTAGAGGTCTGCTAGAGTCTAAATCTTCATAGGTGGATGCTCACAGCTAACCATTGAACTGATCATCAGGTTCCCAATGGAAGAGTTAGAGGGAAAACTGAAGGAGCTGAAAGTGTTTGTGGCCCCATGGGGAGAGCAACAATACCAACCAGCCAGAGCTCTCAGTGTCTAAACCACCAGCCTTTTAGCACATAGAGAGGAACCACCGCTCTACGTGTATATGTAGGAAAAGATGGCCTTGTTGCCCATAGGTGGTAAAGGAGATCCTTGGTCCTCCTAAGGCTGGATGCCCAGTGTGGGGGAATTCGAGGGTGGGGAGGTGGGAGTGAGTGGGTGGAGCACATCCTCATAGAAGCAGAAGGAGGGGGGCTACAACAGGGGGTTCCTGTGCAGGGTGGGAAATGGGGTAAGAGGATAACACCTTAAATTTAAATAAAATATCAAATAAATAAATAAATAAATAAATAAATAAATAAATAAATAAATAAATAGAAACCTAACAAACTCCTAAGGCTAATAAGTAATGGATCTTGGAGAACCTGCATACCACCTTACTAGGCTATCATAATTCCTGACTACATTCTAAATATTAATCTGATGCCCACTGTTAAGAGTAGTCCTCATTCATTTTCAAAGAATGTTCATTTTGCATTAGATGGAGACCACTACAGAAAAACTTATCTCATCAAATTGCAGAGTATAAGTGATCCTATGGTGCATACACCCAAACGATAAATCTATCACTAGCTTTTTTATTGTTCTTTCTTTAAGTAGCCTCTTAGTGTCTCTGACATTCCTAATAACATAAAAAAGCTCTCTTTACATCTTTACTAATTTTTACCTTCAACATATTTGTATCTGAGAAGGGATCATGCAACTCTGTGCTGTTGTGAAACTGAGGCAAAGAGTAAGAATGGAACTCCAGAGTGAGAGAAGTGAGAACATGCATGCTAACTTATCCATACTTTCATTTTGACTCACATAAATATTTTATTTGCGTGTATACTCTACGGAGTGGGGGGCTACATGCATGTGTGAATGTTTGTACACATCTGTGTGTTCTATGGAAGGCAGAGGACAGTTTCAGAAATACATCCATCTACTTTGAGATAGACAAGGATGGCTCTCCAGCAAGCCCCATGGGTTCTTCTGTTTGTAAGTTCTCGTGTATGGACTTCAAGTGTGCATCACCATAGCAGGTATTTTTAAATCCTGAGAATTGAACTCATGCTTGTAAAGAACCACTTTACCAACTGAGATCTTTTAGAAGCTGAGGTTTTCCTTATTTGATAATTATGAATTTATATTTGTAACTGAAAAGCAGAGGTGAGGATTAATCTGAGTTTTGGAGTTTACTGGAAAACTGAAGGAAATAACCTACCTAAAGAAGACCCCCATGGCTAAAATACAGTGAAGGTACATTGAACGGTGTTTTTTTTTTTCCTTTTTTTTTTAAGAGAAATGTTCATCTTGGGTCATAGATAGATACCCAAAGTGTTAGAGGTGAAACGGCTTTAATGAAACATTGAAGGCAGCCCTGATTCTAAGTGGTACCCTTGGATTTAACTTTGATTTTCTGTGTCCTTGAGTTGACATCAAGATTACCTCTGAATACTGATAGCACAAAAAAAAGTAACAAAATCCTCATCCATCACACATTGAAACTGTCACCATCTAGATTTTCAATTTGGTACTTAGTTTTTCATTGTAAAATCAGAAAAAAAAACTGAGAATTCACATTTACCAAAATCTCTGTTTCTCATGATTGACTATCATGACAGGCAAAGCTGTGGAGAAGACAGAACATTATTACTTTTACCCTATGTAAAGATTCTGTCATCTATAGAATAAATAGTGCTATCAGAAGCCACACATAGTCTTAAGAACTGAGGTACTCTTGCTTCTTATAATTTCTCTCTTACTCGCTAAGCATCCTAGCATAAGAGAAAGACAAATAATATTACTATAAGCTGCAAGAAATGTCATGTAGAAAATAAGAAGTATAATACACATAAGAAAGAGTATGGAGAAGGATGCATATTAGGATAAGCATCGACAATATTAAGAGTTAGGGGTCAAAGATCTCTGTGTATGTATGTATATATTTGTACATACACATGCATATATAAAGGTTCACAAGTATATTACAGTTGTTTCCTATTTTATGATAATAACTGGTGGTGATCATAGTGCAGTACTTTTTTTCAGATACTATATGTGATGTACTTGTAAGTATCACACCTTAGTAAAAATGATGCATATCCAAGACATCCAAGAGGTATAGCAAATGCATTGTGATTCACACAGACATCACTTAGATGGCACTTAGATTTACAATGAAAAGAGGAAAATATTTACAGAAATTGCAGGTGGAAAAAAAAAGCATAAACAAAACATTGTGCCTGTTGTAAAAAGTCATACTCAGTGCAACAGAATATGTTTGCAAATTTGGGCTCAATTTGGAGATGGACGTTGACTGACTAGCACTCTGTACTGGATTCTTTCTTGCTGTAAATATGCAATCAATCCATATTTAGACATAAAGGAAGCATTAAGCTTTTATTTCATCTTGCACTTATGTTCTTTCTCTCTTGCCCAAATGTCAACCCCATGCTGTTACTTAGAAGTGTAACATAAGAAGTTGTTTTTGAATTGGGTTCACAGTGTGAACTACAGCTGAATATAAATGCCATCTACAGAAAAATTGATTACAGGGAAACCATTAGAGCTGTGAAGGGCTGGTTTAATGCCACTCTGTCACTTGATTAATAGAACATGATTTGGTCTTAGGAAATTGGCTACAAAAAAAAAATTTTAAAAAGTAGAAAAAGTGTTTGTTTGTTGAGTTTACCATTCTTGGATGTTATACAAGCAGAATAGTATGTTTTGTAAGATACATGTGACACATGCTTTGGTTTTCTTGAGGTATTAGAAATTTTAATTTCATTAAAGAAATCATACTGTATTCTTTAATCCTCCATACCAAGCCTGGACTGATAACACTGCAAAAAGTACTGTGATAGCCTTCCAAAGAACTTTCAGAAGTTTTGGGTTGCTTTTTATTTTAATGACACAGGGATGACATCAACACCCATGTTTCTAGATTAATACCAAATAAAGATAAAAATGTCTATAGGGCATGATAATTTACCAGGCAATTAGCTGAGACCCTTCCTGTATCTTCCTATCAGAATTACATAGCAAATTCAAGAGCAGTGTCACAAAGGGAGGATCTTCAAATTATGCTAATTATATTTAAGAAATGAGTCATTTGAAAATGCTAGAATCATCTCATCTGGGGCAAACCACTTTGAACACAACTGAAAACAGATTATGTCATCACCAGTCAGTGAGAATCATTATAAGAGACATTCTCAATAGCCACTGAGGCTTGATTACAAACCTCTGACAAAGCAATGGTTTCCTATTGTATTTCATGTGAACCAAGAATTGTATAAACTAGGAATTATGACTCTCATTTCAGAAGTAATAAAGCTAAGGCTCTTGGGTATAACGTTGGAACTTTGACCTCAAAATCAGAGTCTTCCTATACTCCAGACAGCAAGAGAAGCCAAACATTGCACATAATCCATAGAATTCGTCAGACACACTAGCAGCACTTCTCATGGTGTGCCCATGGGATGCTTTGCAATCTGCTTTAAAGAAATAAATGCATACATACAAAGGACAAGTTTATTGCCAAAGTCACAACTGTATGCCTTTCTAGGTAGCAAAATTCAGCTCCCTGATTACTTGCCTGTTGCATCAACAGTAGACTCAGTATTGTAAGGAATTCTTTTATGCTAAACCAGTTGAAAAAACAAAAGCCAGAGCAGTAAATGAATGATATTTGCAGAGAATAAAACAAAGCAAAACGGCACCAACAGTAACCTACCAGTGACATTGAACTGCTGAATTTACATAAGTTCCATGTTAATTACATGATGTCGTTGTTAGTTTTGATGCTCTGTTGTGAAGTAATGTGCCCAAAGAGCACACTAGAAGATATTGGCTCCCTGATATCTTGTGAGAATTTTTAATCTTTTATATCTGAAAAAAGATTATAAAAGTCACTTGGAAATAAATGAAGAGAAGATAGATGTAACAGGACCCTTGCCAGAGTCTGTCATAAATAAAAATAGCATTTGGCAAATGTTAAGTGGGTATTAAACACAGATATTTAATGCTTTCAATTTTAATTTGGTTTATTTTACCAAGAAATTGTCTAGGCTATGGCCAAACATATTGGTTCATATAAATACACATGAATTACTATAGGTCTGACCATGGTAATTTGGCCTTGATCATAGGATGGTACGATTAATGCATGGTTCCCATTTTGTCACCTGTAAGCACATATTAAATTTGACAAAGAAAATAAGACATTGAGTAGTTTTAGATTTAGTTTTAAATTTTAGACTCTATGATACATTTTCATGAAATCTGAATCATCAGCTTAACGTTTGAGCCATGCACTGTGTTAGGCAATGAAGACACAGAGTAAAAAAAGGTACATCCCCTCAGAAATTCATGGAAATGTGTGACAAAAGGCCTGCTATCTTTCAATGAGATCAAACTATAATAAATAATAATTGAACCCCATGAAAATACTCGGTAATCATTTTTTTCTACCTATAACATGCCAAATTTGATAGCAAAGCTTGGTGATCAGGAGCGAGTTTGGGAAGCCATAGCAATGACCCTAGTTTAGTATGCTGAGCATTTACCAGTGATACGTAAGACATTAAATAGTAATTGATTCAAAATCTTCAAGAAGTTGCCTTCATATGCATCATGGCTTTAATGAGTTAAATGCTAGACTCTCTATACACCACACATTCAAAAAAGGAACATCCTGCCTGGCAGTTTGATCTCTGTCTCAGCTTTTCAGTTAAACTATTTTTAAATCTCTCCTTAGGTTTTCTATGTCTCCAAAAATAATCATGTGGTCTCTTTGACATGTTGTCATGGTGAAACCATTGGACACTGGACAAGAACTGTATTCTTTTTTGACTCAGCCACTTGTTCTCTGTATACTTTGGAACAAGTGACTTTTTTACTCTATAAGTCACATTACAGTTACCATATGTAAGTCATTAAAATTGAACTGTATCTAGTATTTTAAAATGATAATTCTACACCCCCCTTCCCATATGTGATAGTCCTTCACTCCAAAACAACATTAATTTCAAAGAACTGAGAAACCCATGTTGGGTTCAGAATAAAAGTTATTTGGAGAGATCAATGTACCTGTGAGGATTTTCCCTTTTTCTGGTTCCCAGAGCATTATTAATAGTATAAAGCATCCTTTTTATTTTCAGTGTATAGCTGCCTTTGCTTGAACTAACATAAACATGCATCCAAACTAAGGCTTCTAGTCATATGATTGACAACCATCAGATTTTTTTAGAAATTTTAGCCTGGGCTATCCTGATATAAAGGAACGTGCAAACTTTATGTACTGTGCTCAGTTGTGATTTCAGCCACACACATTGAATGACAAAAATAATCTATGGGAAGCTAGCCAAGGAACATGGCCATGAGGTTTTTTTTTTTCTCTGCAACAATAGTGTATGGTAAAAAAAAATTATCCTCTACATATCTTTCATATTTTATTTGTGTCATTTTTCTTAAAGTATCTTAAATTGGTTTTGTTAATTACAGTGAACATAGCTATATAGGATTAAGGATTTGATGAGTATTCACAATGAACTATATATGAACACATGAACACAATATTTATGTGGCTATGCAAATATGTAGAATACTTCCAAGTTGAATTTGGTTAGCATTGATTAATATAATGTAATCCTCCATCATTTTCTATATTATAAAGTAAGCAAATGCAACATTAATGATTAATAAATTAATACTGGACAGTCAGCAAACTATTATTAATTCATAAGTCTGTCACAAAGACATTCCCAAATGACCAAAATTTTGAATATATTTGCCTGCTATGATTAGAATCAGTATGATATTGCAAATAACAATAAACCACTTTATTCCTTTTATGCTAACAATAGGGATTTACTTTTCTTTTCATGTGGCTGCACTATACTATTAGCTAATTAATATTCATTTGGAATTTTATTATATTTTCAAGCTCCTAGCCAACCACCAGCAAACATTGCCTGGAAGCTGTCAAATTCTAAATTATGCTTGAATTGGGAGCATGTAAAAACTATGGAAAATGAGTCTGAAGTGCTGGGCTACAAGGTATTTGCTTTTCTATTTGATC
>JANHMN010000008.1:40810428-40873730 GCA_030674055.1 Rhabdomys pumilio
CTGTCAATGGTTGGGGTTTTTTACTGTTTTGCTATTCAACCATTTTCATGATGAATCAATCCATGGATCTTTGGGAATTTTCTGAGAGCAAATCATTCTGTAAATACATTCGTCAGCCTCCATCACAAGACATATTCTTAATACAGACTTGTTTGGAAAGAAAAAAATGTATATTATTAAGATCTTGTAAATATCTGTGGTACATTAATAAAACAGTTTTAAACACTTTGAAACACTTTGAATTTTAATGTTCACACATCATTACACATTTGAGGGTGCCAAATTAATCTGAGGATATAAAACTGCTGTGTCTTTCAGTTGACTTATATGAAGAATATAAATAACCACCTCAATAATGATTATAGATATGAGGCAGGTGTAAATTCATGTCCATTTTATGTGCTCCAGGTAATATACTTCACTATTTACAGTCCTTAGCACCGTTTGGAGTAAAATACAACCTCTTGTTTATAGTTGTATATATCTCCCAGATATAAGATTTTCCAAATCCTGGTGCTGCAATTTCTGAATCCAGTTGGAAGAAATATTTATACTTGACAATATGTCAGTATGCACGGTGATTTTTCTTTTTAGTCTTTATAAGAAAAGAGCAAAGAGAGGGGAGTTTTAGGCAAAGAAACAGAAAAAAGAGAAATGAGTAATCATAAAATAACACGTTTTTTTCCCCAAATTAACATCTAGTGAATAAATTCCTGGTACTTCTTATAAAATGATTATATTCTACATGGTCTTATGTTTACATAATAATAAAAATCTGGAAACATATTTATTTGATCTGATTTCCTACATTTGGGTCACAGTGGTCTCTCCTCTTTTCATTTTTCTTTTTTTTGCTTTTTTAATTGGTTATTTTATTTATTTACAATTCAAATGCTATTTCTCTTCCCAGTTTTACAAGCCCCGTATCTCCTCCTCCTGCTGCGAGGGTGATCCTCCTCCAACCCACCCACACTTGTCTCAGTGGCCTAGCATTCCCCTATTATGGGTCATCAAGCCTCCACCGGACAAGGGGCTCCCCTCCCAGTGATGCCAGATAAGGCCATCCTGTGCTACATATCTAGCTGGAGAGATAGATACCCCCTGTGTACTCTTTGGATGGTAGTTTAATCCCTAGGAGTTTTGGAGATTCTGGTTGGTTAATATTGTTGTTCTTCCTAAGGGGTTGCAAACCCTTTTAGCTCCTACAGTCCTTGCCCTAACTTCACCAGTGGGGTCCTCTTGCTCAATCCAATGTTTGGCTGTGTACATCTGTATTGGTGCAGCTCTGGCAGAACGTTTCAGGGGACAGCTATAGAAATCATTTCTTAGCATCAGCAATAGTGTCTGGGTATGGTGTCAGTAGATGGGTCCCTAGGTGTGGCAGTCTCTGGATTACCTTTCCTTCGGTATTTACTCTACTCTTTGTCCCTGCATTTCCTTTTGACAGGAGGAATTCTGGATTAATATTTTTGAGGTGAGTGAATGGCCACAGCCCTCAACTGGGGCCAGTGCTTTTCTGCTGGATATGGTCTCTATAGGTTCTCTCTCCCCTTTGTTGGGCATTTTGGCTAACGTTCTCGCTGTTGGGTCCTGAACCACTTGGGTCCCTGGCATCTGGGACTTTCCAGTGGCTATCCCCAGTTCCCCCTCCCCTCTGCAACACACCTACTTTGAAATTCCTGACCCTCTGTACTTCTCCCCCATCTCCTCCTATATCTGAACTGCCTCCCCATTTTTCTGCCCCCTCCTCTCTCTCCCCAGATCCCTCTCTCCCTCTACTTCCCAGAGATTAATTTCTCCTCCCTACTGAGTAAGACTGTTGCATCCACACTTTGGTATGATCTTCTTTCTTCTTGGGTTTCATATGATTTGTAAGTTGTATTGTGGGTGTCCCAAGATTCTTTTAGAGTACATACCATGTGTTTTCTTTTGTTAAATGGGTTACCTTACTCAGGATGATATTTTTAAGTTCCATCCATTTGCATGCAAATTTCATGAAATCATTGTTTTTAATAGTTAAGTAATAGTGTTACTCCATTGTGTAAATGTATCACATTCTTTGTATCCATTCCTCTGTTGAGGGACATCTGGATTCTTTCCAGGCTCTGACTATTATAAATAAGGCTGCAATGAATATAGTGGAGCATGTGTCCTTGTTATATGTTGGAGCATCTTCTGGGTATATGCCCAGGAGTGGTATAGCTGGGTCCTTAGGTAGTATTATGTCCTATTTTCTGAGGAACTGCCAAACTGATATCTAGAGTGGTTGTACCAGCTTGCAAACCAAACCAGCAACTATAAATATAAGCACGATTGGAAAAAAATAATCTTGTGAATCTGGTTTTAGTGAGATTTTTTGTGAGCTAACTCTATTCTAGAACTAATCAATCTCAGCAACAGTCAGCAGCCTTGTAAGCTCCAGAAGCACAGTCTTGAGAGAAGTGTAAGTTGAGCACCAGTGTTCTGGCCTTTCTATTTCATCCACTAAAATGATGAATTTTAATCTGCTATTGGCTTGCTCCACTGATTTTCATTCTGAAAGAGTAGATTTCCCATTTTCACATGGTACAAGATTTTTATTTTTTTGTAAAGTTACATGTATATGTTCTTTTATTGAAAATTTTGTACATGTATCTAAAGTGCCTTGATCAAATTGATACTAATTCCCTCCCCCTCCAATTCTTTCCACTACACATCACCACTAATTTTCTTCCCAAATTCTTAGGTCTCTCTCTTTTCTTCTTTGAAACGACTGAGGTCCTTTAGTGCTACACATTTTATTCATGGATTATAGGAAAATCTGTTGAAGCAAGGGGAGCCAACCAGCGGCAAATCTCTGAAAACTTACTTTCCCTTTGCGGTAGTATCAATTGCCAATAGCGTGTTAGTTAGGAATGAGAATCAAGAACTGCTCTGCCATCTATGCTGGGAATTTTTCTGGCTTCAGATTTTGTACTTGCAGTCAAAGCCAGCTACTGAGTTCTTGTGTGATGGTTCTGTCATGTCCAGCAAATACTGTTTTTCTGAAGACATCCACTCCCTCTGTTTCCTATGATCACTCTAAAATACTCTAGAATTTTCTATGTAAGTGGACGGCAACATTATACAGAGCTTGCACCTTCCTTGAATGATATATTACCTCCCAGCTCCCAGTAACAAGCACATTATTTTTAGCTGGGTGTCCTTTTATGGAGCAGAACCAGTAACTGCAAGTAATGTTTGACACACTGTTAACAGCTGCCTATTTAAGGCACATCTGTATCTTTCTGGCATATGGTCTAAAATGGATTAACTTCAGAGACAAAATTCAAGTTTTCCTCCCAGAGGATGAGAATTAAGTAAACTACAATGTTTGTGTGTCTACTGATCCAGAAACTTCGATACAATTATTAGTTTTTTACTCTAAAAGCTGCATCAACCTTTTTTTTTCCTAAAATATGTTTTCATAGTGAATTATCAGGTGTGTATATATCCTGATACTTTAATTTTCTCACAAGTTATTAATACTTGATTCAGAGCTGTCCTTGTTATACATTTTAAAGTTTTATATTGTGGTTGTTTGAATGTTCTTCATAGTTTCCAAGATAATTATTACTAAAAAGAGAATACGTTTCTCCTGTTTTTTAAGGCAAGTGGTTTTCCTGCTTCAGTAGTTCTGAGGAGTGAGTATTTCCAATTTTTGCTCATTTGTTTGTTTTCATTGTTGTTTATTGTTCTGAGACTGAAGCACAGGGCACTGAAGTTAGAAAACAAGTGTTCTACCATGGAAGAAATCTCCATTGTTCAGACTATCCCTACCTTAAATAGAACTTGGCATGATTCCAGACGATAACATGGTGACTCAAAGTTATATGTCTTTTTTGGAGTGGTTTATCCAGTTAAATTTTCAGGCAATTTGTTGTTCCTTAATTTGTTTTAGAAAGAGAAGTACTTTTCTATGTCTGAGAGGTAGGAATCTAATCTTAGCTCCAGATTTTTGAAGACAAACAGAAATCCATAGAACAAATGAGACAAACCAAATATTGGGAATATTAAAGTATCTCAGAAAAAAGTAGAAATGTCATTTACTATTTCTCAAGTTGAGTTGGATACGTCTCTCAGGATGTATATTGTATTCAGCATAAAGCTTTGATAAGAGGAAATCTGAAAACTCTTTGAATGAGGATTTTAAGCAACTTGCTACTCAAGCAACTCAGAAAAGAAATGCTGATGTCAAAGTGCTCTGTTCCAGATTCCTATCAAAGAGGCGTGCTGGTCAGAAATAAATACACGGGTTTGATGTGCTATTCCTGGAACTAAATGTTGTGTCGGGTAGGGTCCTGTTCTCTGTCAGTGATAATTAATATTTATAAGTCACATTGAAATTGAGGAGCTCGACATAAATTCTAATAATTTTTATAATGTTGGTATTTCCCAGAAGTAGGTTGACTTTTTGCAGTAGTGATTTGGATGCACAAGCATTAGTGTCTGAGGTCAGGGGACTATGCCTGAAAGAAAACAGTAATTGGGAGTTTTGAAAGGTAATAATTTGGATAAACTGAAATTTGAGATGAATTCTTAATAGCCTGCACAGACTAAGTAATTTTAATTCAAACCTGAAGTGATCTCTGTGTATTTATGATTGGGTTTTCAGTGCATAAAGTAAATGTCACAGCAACAAATTTTTCTCCTTAAATGATTGGTGTATATGCTCATATCAAGTTTCAAGTATTCTCAAGCTTTCTCAGATAGTTACAATAATTACATTAGGCAACTTTTATTACCTTAAGTGCCGTAGTTATAAGATCTACCATAGCAAATTGTAGGCATTAATTTGCGTCTGTTTGTTGACAGGAAGGCGTAACTGAATACCAGCCTTCTCTATCAGATCATTTTCATATGTATTTCAAATTAAGAGTTGGCATCTAAGTTATCATCCTATTTATATTTGAAAACTCTAGTAGCTATTTTCAAATTCAAAACTCTTTAGAAACTGAAAACTTAGAGGTTCTAAAGAGAGACTCTCAAATGCAAGGGTGTCTCAACGTATTTCGGGCTAGGTTTGGAATTAATATGTCCAATCAGGCAATAACCAAATAAGTCTAAACTATCTTCAAAACACATATAACATTCTACAAATAGAAGGAAAATGAATACTAACGTGATAGCTGAGAATAACAGCTAGAATGCTACATTTGTCTGTCTGCATTTAATTACATCCTTCATGAGAAATTGCTATGCTTTTTATTATAACATGCTATATTATGCCACATTTTGTTACATCAAAGGACATCATATTATATTATTTTTCTTCTCCATCAGTCTTACTGTACAAGAATACTGGAGGAGATGTGTAGACTGACTCATATTTACTGAATAGCCCAAGTTGGACTATAACTTATGATCAGCATCCTAAGTGCTAAGATAACAAGTCTGACTTATCATACCTGCCAAAATATTGTCGTTGTTTTTAACCTTTCTGAAATTTGAATGAATTTGAAGAATGATGTTTTAATTTGAAACAAATATGGAGAATTTTTTCATATTACTTTGAAACAAAACAGGCTGAATATGTAGTTTTTGAAATTAGACGATCATAATTGTATAATCAAGTTGTGAAACAACAAGTGTGAGATGAAACTGTATGGATTGTTCCAGGATCTAAAATATAACTCTCTGTCCTGCATCTGAGTTAACTAAAGACCATGTGCTCAATTCTACATGAAAATAAAATGTTAGGAATTTGTCATGCTTAAGTATTACGCCAACTAACCAAATCTCTCCTCCTTTAATAAGTCTGTTTTATGTAACACAGAACTCTTACTTCCTGTATTCATGTGCAACTTTCTGTGTCACAGTACAAGTGTCAATCAGCTTCATTTCCAGTAATTGATAGCACATAATTAAGTTTCTGAAAATTATGACAAAAAAATGTTTTCCTTGAGCTTTACAAAAATCACATATTTTCAGACAAGATGAAGGTCAGCCCTGAGCGATTGTGATGCCAGTGCTGTCTGTTCATTTGAAGGGTGGGAAAATTGCCAGCATTTATTTGCCATACTTTAGGTGAATTTACTGTTCTTTGGGTTATGGGCTGCCTTTCTTCATGGCACTCATTTAATAACCTTAAAAAAATTATTTATTTAGTCTATGTATATCAGTACATTGTAGCTGTCTTCAGGCATACCAGAAGAGGGCATGGGATCCCATTAGAGATGGGTTTGAACCACTATGTATTTGCTGGGAATTGAACTCAAGACTTTCTGAAGAGTAGCCATTGTTCTTACCTGCTGAGCCATCGCTCTAGACTTAACTTAATAACTTAATGAGTGCTTTTCCCTCAGAGATAAAATTTATTTTCTGTCTTCATTCTCACCTTCCAGATTGCATGTTCTATTTTCATGTGAACTTTGTCGTTTGTTAAACAATGTCTAGAGTACAACATGATGCTGTGGCCTAAATGTTATGGGCTTATAAATCCAAACTATATTACTTTAGCAAGACTTTTACTTTCTCTCAACTTCACTCATTATCTCCACATATGAAATACGAATAGTTCACCTCCTAAATACAGGCATTGGAAGGTTGTTCAAAGGAATGTGCAAAATACATTCTGAAAAAAGTCAGCATTGCAAACCATTAAAAATTAAAAGAGGAACTGATTGGTTCACAGTCCCTTTGTGTCTAATTTTTGAAAAACTATAGCACTGACTCTCAAATGAGCCTGTCAGAATAGTTTCTTTATGAAGTCATGCTAATTATGCAAGTCCTTAATGTTGTTGCATGTTGTTGGTTGGTGAACGTTTAATAATAGTGTCATTGTTTTTTTACTCTGTATTGCTTGCTATTTGTTTCCATAAATAATTCATTCTAGTTCTTATGAACTGTGACTATTTAATGTAAGAAAACAAAACACTTATGCAAAATGTGAACATAAAGCTATAATTATGAGAAATCTATTCTTTAAAATCCATCTTTTGCTTACATTTGGGATGAAAACATCAGGGCTTTTCGTGAAATAGGTACATATTTATAACTCACCAAGTCATTAAACATTGCTTTATTGTTGTCATTGTCCATATTGTACTATGTCAAAAATAGATAGATGATAGACAGACAGATGACAGATAGATGATAGATAGACAGACAGGCAGACAGACAGACAAACAGAAAGACAGACAGATGATAAAGCAACTAAGCAGAGGAGACACAGGCTATTAAACACAGGAGCAGAAAATCAATCAATCAGCTTTCTCCTCCTTTACAAAGTATCACAAACCATGAAAAACATATTTCTTCACGAGAAATAAAAAAGGTTTTACAATAAAGAATAAGACATGATGCCTTTGTTGGATAAATAGAAGTTTCTTGCTGGGGAAATTAATTTTTCAGGGAATTAAAAAGAAGAAAAGAAATTGGGCTTATATAAATTGAAAGATTGGTTAGTGACACTCAAGAGATCATTGTGCGAAAAAAGGGGTAAAGTCTGTAAGAGGCTTTGGTAGTGGATGGCTACAAAGAAACAGTGTTTCATATTCACATACAAATTTACTGTATGCAGCTGTTACAACACACATAATATCTGAGCAGGCTTAATCAGACAAATTCTTAGCATGGAGATGGGATACAGACACAAAGTTCTATCCTAAACTAAGTGGCTACTAGCAACTAAAAGATGCTAGGCAAAGAATCCCCAGTTTTGTTAAAGGGTACATCGCTTTGTGGTTGACCACAAGGCTGTAGAAGCAGCCCTAAATATACTTTATGGATTTTAAAAGAAAAAAGAGAACATTAGTAAGTGTGTAGGGAAAATGGGAGTTGAGACAGAGTGTAAATATGATCAAAACATATTTTACAAATTTCTCAAAGATCTAATAAGACTTAGAAATAAAAATATAATGAGTATTCCAGAGAGTGACCTGTCCTGCAAATTTTTAGTCTATTTACTGGTGTGTTTTAAATAACACGATAAGACTGTATGTAAAGAGTTAGCCAGAAAAAAACAGGAGCATTATTTCAGAGGTAACAGCAAGTGCTGGACTTTGCAGGTCCTGAAAGAAATATGGATTTGTACTTTAAATGTTGTATTTTAAGAAGCCAACTCATCTTCCTGTGGTATATGGGTTATCAAAAATAGGAATAGAAAAGATTCTAGACATTTTTTTTGACATAAATATTGGGTAGATATGGCTGACAGTAAGGATTGGTGCTGAGAAAATAGTCAAGAAATGCTGATTGTGAGAGTATCAAAATGGAAAAATATGACCGGTGGGTTTTGTAAGGAAACATTATGTCATCATATGGAAAATACTAGGTAAGAAGATTCCAAAGAGAAGAGGGAACTGAAATCTTTCTTGGACATCATGGTAAGTCTTAGATAGGAATGAAAGTGGTGTTAAAATGTTGAAGGTTCACTAAGACTAAAATTACAGTGAAGGTGACCTCAGACCTTTGGCTAATGAGAACAGTAGAGTCTTGATCCCAGAAGGAATGCTACGAAGACCTACATCATTCTGTGCATTTCAAATGTGTCTTCTGTATTGCATACTACTATGTTAAAGAAGGTCAAAACTGTCTAATATTATAGTTGCATAAGTGGTTGTTTTATTATAATTGAATTAAAATTTCTCTCAAAATACTGCTCAAATTCCACTCACCAAACAAGTTGAAATTACCATGCTGACTTTTCCAAGCTTAAAACCTCTTTTCATCCACTTACCTCTGAGATGCTTACAAGGCAGATACCTGGAGTAGAATCAGTGGAACATTCTTCACAAATATAAGAGAAGAGAATTGTGTCAGTTGCGACACTATGGGAAAACATGGAGAACACTGTAAGAGGTAGGAAAGGTGAGCATAGAAAAGCAATGCTGCATGATGTCACCCATGTGTCAAATCTCAAAAATTTGATTTTGTAACAGTGGGTATATATCTGTACTTAGCAAGTATGGGGGTGGGGGGAGAAGCTATGGGATGTGGAACAGTCTGAGGGTGGATAAGGATGGAAATGAAGTTTAGACTGTAAAAAAATGATTAAAGAATAATTGAATATATAAAAACAAGTATTATGATGATTAATGGAGATCAGACTTAGACATTGATTAAAGGATCTAAAATCTGTTTTATGGGAGGAAAATGTTCAGAAGATATATGCATACATGAGAACTAAGGGAAATAAAATATTAAGTTATAGAAAAGTGCTAAAAATTAGTTAGAATATCATCACAAAAACTGTATATTGTAATGCACATGTCAGTCAGCATATTTTGCGCATGTGTTTATATTGTAAAAGAGTGAGAAAACTTTACTTGAAATATAAGAACTAAAAGAAAAACAAAATCAGAATCTAATGCTTTGTTTTATGTTGATCAAATGAGAGTAGATATTAATAGTCTAGAATATCAAGAGTGTTTAGATGTTTTAATTTAATTTTTAAATTTTGAATTGTTTTAATGTGTATATGTGTATGTACACAGCACAGTTTACATGGGTCACTCAGAGGATAACTTTAAGGAGTTAGCTCTCTCCTTTCACCATGGATTCCATATATCAACCCTGAGCCTTTGAGATTGTACAAAAACTTTCCCAAGCCTCAGAACCATCTCATCAGACTGAATTAGATTTAACTTTATTCCAAAATGAAAAGTAAATATTTATTCCTTTTTATTTTTTCTTCAATTTCTATCTCTGATTACTTGGTTGAGGTTTTGCTGGCATTTTTTATTTGCTTTATTAGACTCCTGTTATTGTATCACATTCCTTGGGGACAGATCTCCCTCCTTTGGATGCCAGGAAGTGCCATCTACAAGTCTTCTGGGCCAGCAGCTGCCCCTCCCTCCATGCCCATCTCCCCTTCACTGAAAGATACAGCTCTCTCAGTACATTGTTCTCCCTGCAACATCTTTATCATGGCCTCCCATACCTTGCTTTTCAACTATATTTTTTTTGCTTCCATCATATGCCAATAATCAGGGATTATCGATTCTTCAGCTGTGACTAACAGACTGCAAACACAGTATGTTTTGAGGTACATGCAAGAAAAGTAAGAAGATGGACAGATAACGATAAAGGCTACTGTTTTGCATGTTTGAGTACATTTTGTATGACACACTTTCTTACTTGAAAAGTACGTGTTAGAGTAAGAAAGATAAATAAGAATATTATCAATAAGACTTCTTATTAGTTTGCTTGGACCAGGCTGATGAAGAGCTAGGAAAAAAACATGATTTATAACTTCACATGAACCAGTTTTGTTGATCTGTATTTAAGATGCTTTGTTGGCTAATGTGGATATAATGATGGTGATGTTGAGAGATGATGGAACCTACAAGGAGTAAAACCTACTAAAAAGAACTTGGGACACTAAGAGCATACCTTGAAGCAGACATCATTACTCTGGCTCTTTCCACTTGGCCTTCCTAGAGGTCATGATCTGAGCAGTTTCTGGTCACACTCACTCAAGGTTTTAGTGGTCAACAAAGCAATTGACAGAGGACTGATAGATTTGAAATGGTGAGCCAAAATAAATTTTCCTCTCTTAAGTTAATTATCTTTTGTATTTGTCACTGTAGCAGGAACTGACTAAGATATTCATGCCACTCCTGTTGTTTTAATTCTCACCATACATTTAGTTCATGTTAAAAATTGTTCTCTAGACATATTGTTGAAAGGAGTCACAAAACTGTAAGTTTATATTTTTTCTTTGTGTAAAGTATATCAGATATTTTCTCATGTTTTCCTGTGCTCCCAAACATAAATTCTGGCAGTAGGGCTTAAATAATGAGATATTGATTAGGATAATACAATACTATTTAGATAATGGGATATATTAGGAAAATACACAGTAGACATAACAGTACTCTTTTAAAGAAACCCAGTCACTAGTACCCAGGACTTCTGAATATGTTGCTTTACATGGTCAATGGAATTTAGAAGATTTGATTAAGTATTCTTCTATGGAGAATACCTTAGATTACTATGATGCCCAACCATCTGGTATCCATAACAATGGATAAAATGTTAGATCCAGACTCACAATGAAGTGATGAAAGAAAGATTAGTTGGACCATTGTAGTCTTTAAAGATATGGTAAAGTCTTACAACTTATGGTCTGTGTGCAGGCTCCAACAGTTAGAGAAGGAAACAAAACCAGGCTTATGAAAGTTTCCAAAAGACACACAACCTTCCTCAAACCTTGATTTCAAATTAGTGAGATCAATGTTGTATTGTTGTTGCTTGTAGGACAGAGCAGTAGAAGGAAACAAATAGGCTGAATTCAAGAAACTTGCTGAGTTTACACTGTGAGTGTTTAGGTACACAGAAATCACAGGCAGTTTGTGAAGAAAACTTTTCACTTAAATTTTCAGTGTAAAAAAAAAAGCCTGTAAGTATGTGTGTCTGAGTGTATGTGTGAGTGTGTGTGAGTGTGTGTATGCATGTATGTATGGGTGTATAAGCATGTGGGTCAGTGTATGTAACCATGTGTGTGTGAGTGTGTGTGTATGAGTGTATGTGTGTGAGTGTGTGTGTATGAGTGTATGAGTGTATGTGTGTACACCATGAGTGTGCTTGGTGTCTATGGAGGACAGAAGAGAGCAACAGATCCCTTGAGCCAGAGTTTGGGATGATTGAGAGCCACTATGTGAGTGTTGAAAACTGAACCTGTGACCTTGAACCTTGCTCCTCTGTAAGAAGAAGAAGTATTTCTAAATGGATGAGCCATCTCTCGGAACCCTTAATGGCTAATTAAGTGATGTATACTTAGCCTGATTCTTCAGATGCTAAAAATGTACTGAATAGAGTAACATTTAAAAGAAATTACAGTTCTAGCTTCCAGCAGTCATCCACAGGTGGTCAGTTGATTGGGGTTTATAGATTGCTTTCTTCTGTGTGCACATATATCCATTTTCCCTTAAAAGGCTGTGAGTATTTGTAACTATAATCATTAAATATAATTGTAGTTAAATTCTTTCCGGCTTAAGCATAGAAAAGGTTAAAATTTGAAATGAGTGAAAACATGTGAAGTGATAAGCATGTAGTTAGCAAGGCGAAAGATCCAAGAGGATGCTCAGCTCAAACAAAATAATGACAGTGAACTTAAGCAACAGCTGAGGAGATGGGTTCTCCTGAAAGGGAAACTTTGATGGTGTTTGAAGGAAACATTTAAAATGGCTGAAAAAGTTCGTAACAAGTAGCAAACCCCTATATCTTTAAAGGAAACAGATCTGTTTGTGAGTCTGTCATTTTACCAGATGGAAATATTGGAAAAAAATATATTTCTTTATGAATCTCTTTGGGACAATCACAAGTGTCACTCTTTAGGCTGATGAGGGTTCTCATGGAGGCCATGCTGGCTGCTCACTTCTGAAAGGGTAGGTGATGAAGCAATATTATGTCTTTCTCCCTCTCTGTTGGACATTTTAATTGATATTGCAGAGAACTGCATCTCCAAACATTAATATTTTGGAGATCTTTCCTTACTGTAAATGCATTATGGATCTTTGAAGAACAGGATATATACTTTATGAATCATTCCTCATTTTTATTTGTCAGTCTTTTTCCTCTTACAGATTTTTATGCAAATAATTAAGTGAGCCAAACTCAAATATGCACATTTAAAGTAAAATTCTGAAATAAAGTCTTTGGGTTGATAAATATCTAACTCTATGAGCAGTTCCTTTGACGTTCATTTTAGAGCAAATATTAAATGTCTATGGAATTAGCTCTGTCTCTATAGCCCCTGCTACAGAGATTAGTGAGCAAATGTATACATGTAACATGCAAACGTATAACAAGTAGTTATAAAGCCTCCTAAAGTATGAGCTTATTATTTGTGTTTTTGCTTTCTATGACATGCCATTTGTCCCAATGTGTAAGAAATATATCTAATGCAAGCTACAAATCTTGGCATTTCAAAGTAAAAACCAAAACCAACCAAACAAAAATACCCAACACACTATTACACCCAGAAACCACAAGACCAGAGCCTACAACTCTAATCACAACTCAGATATTTCTGTGAGAAAATAACTGAACTCAAAGTACATGCCTTGTCTGTAGAGAGCAAGAAAATGTGGTGCGTAGGAGATGTGGGCACTCAAGCCTCTTGAATTTTGATTTGCTATGATGGACTGGCACAAAATTATCATATAAATACCTGTTCAGAAACTTCAACAACTTATTGAGTAGTCCTTTACCCCTCTGGAACTCAGTATCAGAAATGGAGAAGAAAAAAAAGTCTATTATAATATGCAAATGAGAAGTATATATTAATGATGTTTATTTATTAGAAAATTTCTGAAAGTGCTTTCTGAGGAATAGTAAGTGGAAACTCTTTGCAAATGATGTCTTCCATGACCAGTTTTATTTAGTTTTCAATGTCTCTTCTACTAGAGTTTCCATGAAATACTTTCATTAATCTAAAGACTTGTAGAAGTCCTGCGATCAATAAATCAAGTATCTTGGTCTAATCTAATATATACAGAGTCTTTTGATCCATTAAGCATTCGAAATGAATTTGTAGTAATTTTACTATATAATAACTCACAAAACTCAGGGAAGATTCAATAAGGAAAACTCAGTAAGACTAGATTGCAACTTCAAGTACCATACAGTGTTTGGATTCCCATGAGAGGAATCCTTATTAAGTTAAGGTGCCTTTGCCTTGAGCCTGTAAAAACATTCTTTTTTAATAGCCTGAACACTGCTTACAGAATCTGTTGCCAGGAGAACAAGTTGATTCATTAGTTTTGGGTGCCAAGAGTGCATCCTGAATAGCCTATGGGGAAAGCTTGCTTCTCGGAGACAAAGCATACAACGAAGTGTCTCCTCTGTGACAGCAGCCTATCCACATTTTTTCCAGCTGTAGTATCTGTATTGTCTCTGTGCATTTTCTTCATGTGAAGAATGGTGAGATAAGACATTTCTGGTAAAGGAGACACCTGTGACATTTTGAGAAAATGTGATTATATAAATATATGTTTACCAGCTCCTGTCACCATTAGAGGGAGAACATCAACTTTCTCTGCCGATGGATCTATGCCCAGGAGGTGAGCAGCACAGAAAACTCAGGCTTTTCCAAAGCCTTGAAAAGAACCCGATGGGCTTCTCAGTAACTGCCTAGTCCTGGAAAGTGTAAAAGAGAAGGACAACTATTAACCAGAAAATTGAGTCCCAACCAAATCACAAGACATTGATTTTAGCAAAAGCAATATTCACTGTTTTTTTTCTTTTCTAACAGCTGTTGACACATGACTCCCTAATTGATTCCTAGCCATGCATCACTGTTTACTAGGCTAATGTAGATATGCATATACACAGTACATGTAATCTCACTCCCTTCTTGTAATAATCTGACAATAAAGGCAGATCCAATATTACAAATAATAATAATAAAAAAAACTCAAAGCCAAAGCTGAAATAGTAGAACTATTTCACAAATCATCACTATGCAGGAAGCTGACAAGCTGAGTATCTAATTCTAGCATACCCAAGTATAAACTATCCCCTGTAAACACCATAATGGTCAGATTCCCTTTCTATGCTGAATTTCTCCACTTATTCCTCCAAGTCTATTCAACTTTCTTAGCTTCTCCATCTGTCATAGAAGAATTATGGGTAAGATATGCTAATTAATTCTTTTTCTCCTCTGACTTCCAACTCTGTGGGGCTATTAGTGTTCGGTGGCCTGTAATTAGGAGAGTAAGAGGTGGTTGGAAGACATCCCTTTGTCTGGCACCGACAACATTGCATTTTAGGAGACAGCTAATTTTGTAATTCTTTCATTGTTCTTAACTCCTTCCTCTCTGCTTTGGGACAAGGCTTGTGTGGTAGATTGCTTGGATAGATGTCTGTAATTTTTCCTTCCTCCTTGTATGCGTGTCCTTATGTAATGTGCCATGTATAATTTTCTGTGCAGAGGCAGAGTGTTTTCTCTTTCTTAGTATGTGCTGGACTTAACTCTTCCATCATCCAACAGAATGAGCAATATGTATGTGATTTAGTAGTAGTAGTAGTCGTAGTCATAGTCGTATTAATCATTTCAAATGATATTCTCCTTTCCAGTTACCCCTTGACAAGCTCCCCATCCCATCTCCCCTCTTCCCTTTGCTTGTGTGAGGGTACTCCTCCACCCACTTACCTATTCCTGCCTTACCACCCTAGCATCCCCCTATGCTGAAGCATCAAGCCTCCACAGGGTAAAAAGACTCCCCTCCCTTTGATGTCAAATAAAGCCTCACTACATTTGTACCTGGAGCCATAGATCCCTCCAAATATATATAATCTGGTTGGTGGTTTAGTCCCTGGGAGCTCTGGGTAGTCGGGTTAGTTGGTATTGTTCTTCCTATAGAGTTGCAATTCTTTTCAGCTCTTTCAGTCCTTCCACTAGGTTTTCCATTGGGGTTTCTGGGCTCAGTCCAATGGTTGGCTGTAAGTATAAGCATCTGTATTGGTCAGATGCTGACAGAAACTCTCATTGAACAGCCATACCAGGCTCCTGCCAGCAAGCACTTCTTAGTATCAACAATAGTGTAGGGGTTTGTTTTCTGCAGATGAGATGGATTCCTAGGTGGGACAATCTCTGAATGACCTTTTCTTCAGTTTCTCTTCCAGTTTTTTGTTCCTGTCTTTCCTTTAGACAGGAACATTTCTGGGTTAAAAATTTTGAGAGAGGTGGGTGGCCCCATCCCTCTACTTGAGTTGGTTTTTACAGGTTCTATCTCTCCTTTGTAGGTATTTCAGCTAACGTCATCCTGGTTGTGTCCTGGGAGCTTTTTACTTCCCTGGTTTCTGGGACTTTCTATTGGCTACCCCCAGTTTCTCATCTCCCACTGTTCCATGTTTCTACTCAATTTTCTGATCCTCTGAATTTCTCTCTTATCACATATACCTGATCCTGCCCCTCCCCCTTCTCCCTCCCTCTTCACTCTTCCTCCCAAGTCCCTCTCTCATTCTACAAAAAAAAATTTTTTTGGTTTTTGTTCCAACTTCTATGTAGGATTGAAGCATCCACACTTTGGTTTTACTTCTTGTTAAGCTCCATATGGTTTGTGAGATGTATCATGGGCATTCTGAGCTTTGGGGCTAATATCCACTTATCAGTGAGTACATATCACGTGTGTTCCTTTGTGTCTGGGTTACCTCACTCTGGATGCTATTTTCTAGTTCCATCAGTTTTGTGCATACCTTCTACTTTGGTATACGGCATCACAGTCCCTTTTGAAGCCTCTATCATTATTACCTAATAAGTACTCAAACAGTTCTTTGGAAGAGGAATAAATAGGCTCCCCATTTATGTACTACCAAATCAATAGATGTATTCCTTTAGGAATCTTAATTATAATAATTACATATAATAATTACTTGGCCAAGTAACAGCTTGCATTATTGCTAATATCCATCAGTGCAAACCTGAAATTAGGTATGATTAGCCCCTTTCACACATAAGAAAAGAAGTTTAGAAAGTTTTAACGTAAGTCATCAGGTATATTTCTTATAAACAGAAAAGTCATGGTAAAAAAAGATTCAAACCTACACCTTCAGTTTCCTCAAACACCCAGGCTCATTCTTTGCTGTCAATCTATCTTAGAAATTGAAAGTTTAGTTGCAAAACCCAGCATCAGTGTTCCCAAGCCACTCTGTCAACTCAGAAATTCCTAGATTTTTTTTTTTACTTCATAAAAGGTTTTCAAAAGCTGTAATTGCCTTTCTTGGAGAATAAAGGATCAAGTTCACAACACTAGCAGCACATTTCGACACCATCAACCATTCAGCTTTCAGTCATAGAGAAATTAAATCACTTGTGGAGCTTGATAATGGGCCACTGCCAAACTTTCCTGCAATTTCCAAGCAAATCTGCTTTGGAAATGCATCTTTACTGAGTCCAGTAGTAAAAATGAATGTGCTTAACAAGTGGAGCAAGTAGCCTGTGGCCTTCACTTGCTTTAGTATATACAGTTAGCTTCAAGCTTCCCTGAAAGAGTTGCTATAGAGAATTTATGTTAACATGGAGCCTAAGGGATCACACCACCCAAAGTGACTCTCACACTTTTCTGAAGTATGTCAGGAACAGAGGATACTAAATGATTTGTACCTAGAAACAAGCAACAAAGAGATGAAAGTATATTTTGGTGTCAAAACGTATAACACACTGTAACTCGCTCACAAATATAGGCTGCAATGATACTGACAGCTTTTGTTTTAAGTAAAGACTAGATATGTATATATGGATGTATATGCATACTGTCCCAGGGTTACTATTGCTGTGAAGGGACAACAAGATTGTGGCAACTCTTATGAAGGAGAGTATTTAATAGAGGCATTTAACGAGAGTATGTACAGGTTCAGAGGTTTAATCCATTATCACCATGGTAAGAAACATTGCACTGCATAGGCAGACATGGTGCTGGTGAAGGAGTAGAAAATGCTCCATTTGAATCAGCAGGCAGCAGGAAGAAAAACAACCCTGGGACTGGCTTGAGCTTCTGAAATGTGGTAGCCTGCTCCAATTGAGAAACTTCTTTCAACAATGCCACATGTATGCCAAGAAGGCCATACCTCCTAATAGTGTTACTGTTTGAGATGATGAGAGATTTTATTTTGGATGGTTTATTTATTTACATTTCAAATGTTATCCCTTTTCCCAGTTCCCACCAATTCCCCTCCCCCTGCACCTATGAGAGTGCTCCCCAACACATCTAGCCATTCCTGCCTCCCTGCCCTGGTATTCCCCTACACTAGAGCATCAAGCCTGCACAAGACCAAGTGCCTCTCCTACCATTGATGCCTGACAAGGCCATCTACTGCTAAAAATGCAGCTGGAGCCATGGGTCCCTCCATGTGTACTCTTTGGTTGGTGGTTTAGTCCCTGGGAGTTCTGGGAGGTCTGGTTGGTTGATATTGTTGTTCTTCCTATAGAATTGCAAACCCCTTCAGCTCCTTCAGTCCTTTCTCTAACCCCTCCATTGAAGACCCCAATGTGATTTTTAAATTTAAACTTCTACAAATACACATATACATAAATATATCTCTCTCACACACCCACACCCACATGTATATGTATACATATATGTATATGAGTATATATATATATATATATATATATATATATATATATATGCACAGTGCACAGTGAATAGCATATAAAGCATGTATGTTGTGAAAGGATATGGTCTTGGTTCTCGATGCTAGTTAAGATATCTTGTCATTGTTGACATAGAAAAATTTACTTTAGTTTTTCCCATGTTGCTTCCCTTCACTAGGAATAAGTAACAGGGAAATCTACCTACCTTCTTTGTTACAAGAACTAAATTAGATAACACAAGTGATGCAGTATATTTAATCACATCCTATACCCCCAAGATATCAACCTGGGTTAACCTGTTTCTTGTTGTGGTTAGGCTCAGTTTTTAAGCCACTCTTTTAACCAAGAGCTTTCTGTTTACTGTAAACAAGTTCTTGGGTTATGACTCAGCCCTTGCATACTTCTTTAATCCAATGGATAAATTAAGTCAACCATAGGTCAAGAGACAGAGCAAGCAACCAGTGGCCAGGAAATTAACATAAGTAAACAGAAAGCTAAGACATTGAGTAGAAAGGTATTCAAGAGGGTGTGGAGAAAGAGGAGAAGCTTTTTCCTCATGGGTCATTGGCTGAGTAGGAAGGTAAACTTGGTGTTTTCCCTGCCTCTCTGAGCTAGCAGGCTTTCATCCAGCATCTAGCTCCTGAGTTTTCAATGGTAAAATCACACATTTGGGATTTTATTGTTAAAAATAACATATAATAGAAAGGTTATTATGATTAGGATTCATGGTGGACACTAACTGTAAAATAAGTCCTCCTCCCCACTCCCCAGCCCTAGTACTATTGTGCCATCACAGATATTCCCTCAGGAAGCAACTTTTATCCTCAACAAAAATACATCTTTAAATTTTTGCAATTTTAGAAATTAAAGTTAATTACCTACTTGAAGCTTTACTATAATTCTATGCCAAGTTCAGGGCTTTAACACTACTCCCACTGATTACTTAAGATATGTTTACCCTGAATCAACTTACTTTCTCCAGGAATCTGTGCGTGTCTGATTATGCTTAATTTTAAAGAGAGAGAGAGAGAGAGAGAGAGAGAGAGAGAGAGAGAGAGAGTGTGTGTGTGTGTGTGTATACATTCTATTCCATAGAAGAAACTCAACTTTTGTAGCATTACATAAATGAGCTTGTTCCCTTGTGAAAATCTTCCCTTACCTCCAATGACTGCTGTACTGCTATAGAAATCTGGCTCTATTTATCCCTTGAAACAGAGATATAACAGGAATACATAAGAAATGAGCCTTGAATCGATTCACAAAATGTTTTAGTTATTAGAATGAGGCAACTACTGGTAGCCATGTCTGTACAAAGTTTCTGTACTGCATTTCCTGAAAATGTCAATGTTTGAAAGTATAAATATTACTTATACTCCTGAGGTGATTGTACAGGTACTAGTAAAATGGTTTTACAATATTTCTTTCCAATAGCTCATTTGCCATAATCAGCTTAACTTCATCTGCTAGGATGCAAATTACTAATTCCAGTCTGAATTATAATATAAAAGAATGATTTTAGCCGCATCTGTCACCACTTTGATTTCTTTATGAAAGTAGACTGGGTATAAAACTTAAATGACTAAATCAGCATTTGTGTTTCTCTGATTTTCATGATTTTCAAGACTGATTTTTTCTTTGCTTTAATCTTCTTCTCATAAGAGGAGTCTTTTCGTCTGCAGCATTCTTGGAGGGCTTCTGGAATAGAGTGAGAAAAAAATTAATGAAAATATCTCCTGCTTTCCAGGACATGATGTATAAACCATGATGTCAAGCTTATACCTCTTACTCTGAAACAATAAGTACGCTATTTTTCTGGACAAGGAAAAATAAGAAAAAAATAAAAATAAAGATAACTACAACACATAGAAATGATAATAAAAGGCATTATTCAGATATCAATATGTACTTTGCTAAGTTTTATAAGAGTACTGATCCTTCTAAGACCCCAAGATTGAGGCCATTATGTCGTTATCTTAAAGATGTTATGGGAGTTAGAAAAAATATTCTGATTCTCAGTCAATAAGTATAAAAGATTCAGGACTCCCATCAAAGCATTCACACTCCACAGCCCAGAACCTGTCCACTGGCTACAGTCTGTGTGGACACATGGGACATACAGAACTTTGAGATTCTTTCCAAACTTTGGGTTTTGGTGTTTTTGTTCATTTATAGGTCTCAGGTTCAAACCAAGGACACTGTGCAAGCTAGGCTAGCTCCCTACCACTTAGCCACATTAAGATTTAATTTCTATTTCAAGTACTTTTTTTTAACATTGGGCATATCATTTCATAAACACGACTGAGGATTTCTAAGTTTAACTGGAGATAGCAGCTGTTCTTACTCTTGACATGATGAATGTAAATTAGTGAACATCTGCCCAGCATTGGAACAAACTCAGTGAGGACTGGGAAGATTTCTTTACCCATATTTGTGTTATGCAAGAATGAGTTTTACACCCAAGACCTCTGTTAAAATCTAAGTGTGGTAATATACATATATAATCTCATCACAGAGGTAAGAGGATTGCTGGTGCATACTGGCCAGCCAGTCTAGCTAATTGATGAGCTTCCAGCTACAATAAAGTAGCCTGTCTGGAAAACAAGCATGGACAATTCTGGGGAAGTGAAAAGTGAGATTGAGCTCTAGTCTACAAATACACACACACACACACACACACACACACACACACACACACAACTTTATTTAAGAAAAAAAACCGTAACGGTAATATACTCAATATATTTATTCATTTCAGTTATGGTGCCACTCTCAATAAGTGTTCCTCACTAAAAGGCATCTAATTGGGTTTTTTTTGATATTTTACTTATTTACAATACAGATGTCATCCCCTTTCTCCATTTCCCCTCCCTAGAATCCCCTATCCCATCCCCCCTCTTTCTTTATGCTTTTATACCATTTTGATTACATGCTTGTATTAAGGTCAGTTCTTGATTGAATACAGTAGATGCAAATAGTCAAGGAACAAGCAATACAATAAACACATATAGTCAAAGAAAAAGCAAGTCATTAAACCCAACTATGTGAATACTCCCATGATCAATGTTCCTAAGGGCTTATCATGATGACCAAAGTATCTGAGCCTACTTCCTTGTCCTAGCCCAAGGTTATTTTCATGTCTGAAGCCTACTTCCTTGTTCTAGCTTTAAATTTAGATTTCTGTCTGAAATTATGTCTTGATTATAGCCTAAAATTCAGGTTCCTGTCTGAGATTACTTCTTTGTTCTAGCCTAAGATTTAGATTACTGCCTGAAATTACCGCTTTGTTCTAGCCTAACGTCAGATTCCTGCCTGAAGCCTACTTCCTTGTTCTTGGCCCATGTCAGATTCTTGCCAAGCAGCCCCAATGTCTCTCTACCTCTCCCCATTTTTTATTTCATTAACAAGACTGAGCCTGCCTTAAGTCGTTCTGACAAGAATGCCTTTCTTACCTGTCATGTAATATGCACCGAGAGGAAAAGATGGACTAAGGAGAGGAGAAGATGAAGTAGATGAGAAGCTTGGTAATGAGAGAGAAAAAGAGAGAGAAAGAGAGAGGGGGCATGGAGGCAGAAGTTCATGTGTCTCCACTAGTCAAAGATAGTTTACATAGCTAGATTGGGTATTATGTTACACTTCTGATTGAGCATTACCATACTTACAAAGCCCTTGATTAACCTTTAACAAATTTTATAAAAGCCAAATGGAAAAGGGGGCACGGGATAGGGGTTTTCTGGGGAAGGGAAATGGGGAAAGGGGATAGCATCTGAAATGTAAATAAAATATCCAATTAAAAAAAAAAAAAGCAATGCACTTCTGTCTTAGGTTGGTATCTCAGATTGTTATCTCAGATGCTTACTACTACCTTTGTCTACTAACCAAGAACTAGTTCTGGAAGCTTCTAGCTTACACACATAATCTAGGCCTAGAATATTTTCAGTCTCTGAGATTTGCTGCTGAATAAGACCACCTTTCCTTGTTCTTTCTGAACTCTAGTTGGCTGGGTCACTCAGCCATTCTGGCTCAAACTCCTCTCCCAGCTGAGTTATTCAATCTGGGTTTTTTCATGGCCCCTGAACTGCTCTGCTTGGCCTCATACTAAAGTAGTAATCATTTCTAATCTTTTGGATCCTTCCCATTCTCTTGCTCATTCTGTCTTTACCTACATCTAGCTTATTATTTCTTGAGTATGTCCAGTAGAACTCTCCTGGTTAAAACTTCCTCCCCCTCCCTATCTGTTTCTATCCTCTGTTTTCTACCTCCACTGTACTGCTCTCTATGAACACTACTGTATTGCTGTACTGTACTCTTTCTTCCTGTACTGTCTATCTCTCCCTTCTGTGGCTTTCCTTTCCTCTCTCTTCTGAAAGTTGAGCATATCTTGCCAAATCTTTTTCTGATTCATCACTTTTTTCTGCCAGTAATTAGGCATCAAACAAGGGTGCTTCCTTTTACAAATTAACTTCATCTTTATTGTTTGGAATTAAAGATGAATATTCAGGGTGTTTCTGTATTCCAGCCTAAGAATGAAGGTGTGTGCTTAGAGTTGAGAAACAGGTTCAAATATCCTATAACATAGTTTTATCACTGACTGTGTGGAAAGAAAAGATCACATTTCAGTGGGATGCCTAAGACTTATTAAGGGATCAGGACTGCTCTTAGAACAGCATGTGCTTTTGAGAGCTGAAGAGTTCCATAAAGTATACTTTAATCCTTCCTGAAGTCAGCACCATCAGTAACTAGTGACATTCCTCTAGGTTCTACCTCTAGGATATTCACCACCATCTCCTCAGTCTGCCACTCTGGAGACTAATTCTAACATACAAAGCTAGAAAAGCAAAATAGAGGCAAATATAGCCACAGTAGCCTGTGATTTACCTGTAGTGCCTAAGTGGGGTTTGCAGGCAGAATACCTTGATGGGTTTCATATGTCCTGGACACTCAGTCAGAGGTTTCCAGACTTGAAAGCCATGTGAATAAGTGTATTAGAATGTCTCTGTTCACAAAGATATTTAGAGTTCAAATTTGTAACTTCTGATTATAGAATATTCAAATTTAACCTTTTACTAGTGATAGTATATTTGTCTATGCGATATACTCAGTTCAGTAAAGGAAACAGGTTTTTAAAGACTTGGCAGTCACCCTAGTGAAGTTTAAGACAAGTCCTTAAAAACCTATATTCTTTGCAGATAGTCCTGGAAATATTGACTATGGGTTTGAAGATGTGTAAGAATATTGTAAGGGAAAGTTTGAAATGAGGAAAGGGAAGAACTAAAGAGGATATAGTACCAATGAATAGACATACATGTACTTGTAAGAGACATTTATAGAGCTCTTACTATGCAACACATCTTGTGTAAAGCTTTGCCTTAAGCATTGCATAATAATTGTTAATGTAAATATTTAGTGCTTTGCTACTTTATGATAATTTACCTCTTAGTACTAAGAAATCGGTAGATATTTAAAGTCAGAAAATCTATTCCCTTCCTTGGTTGAATTATGTGTCAGTTATATGGACTGTGTAAAAAAATTTACAAAACAATAAAATTACTTCTCCTAACTTCAAAACCTGGGACTTATTTCTGGCTACTTTCATTATACCACTAAAAACAATATGGCAAAATATAAATATTATGTTAAGTTATGCCATTACTGGGAGCTACGTTTTATCGTGTGTGTGTGTGTGTGTGTGTGTGTGTGTGTGTTCATAAGTACATGTGTATCTTGTACATTTTTCATTTCTCATCGTTGTTATTTTTTGTAACATAGAATGTCTCACTGAACCAGTAACTCACTTATAGTTAGGCTGACTAACAAGAAAGTTTCAGTGATCCCCCTAGATTTACTACATACCCAGTTTTTTATGTGTGTGGTACAGATCCAAACTCAGATTCTCCTACTTCTTTGACAAACACTTTACCGACTGAGCCATCTACCGAGCCCTGGGGTCCAGTATTTACAATTTGGCTTATTTACCAGACATTGTGTTCTCATAAATGTGCTAAGTTCACATAATCAATGAAACACAAATGAACATTTCATTCTCTGCCTAATTAAAAGGGTTGATGTTGTAGATCTAATGAAATAATTCAAGTGGAATGATTTGTATGTTGAAAAAGACTATGTAAATGTAAGTTTTTAGTAACTTTTTTGAAAATTAAATGTAAAAACAACTTGCAGATTCAAACTTCATGTTTAACAGGAAGAGTCTATTAAAAGAAATCAGGAATATAGCTTGTGTGTCTAAAATTACAAGAATAGTAATGATTTAGTGTAAATGAGATAGTAGCAAGATATAGTCAACCAGGTATGTGAACAATGTTTCTTAAAAGTACAAGAGATGCTTTAATTTTTTATTTCATGTGTATTATTTAAAGAGAGATAGGTTACAAGAGAGAGTTGGGTGGGGTAAAATAAGGGCATGTAAAGTATCCAGGTAGCAAAGTCCAGGTACAAATAAACAAATTAAGTTCTTAACATCTCTTTCCTGGAGAGCTTCTGTATGAATGTATTTTATTAGAAAGTTTACACACTTAACTGCTGGAAGCCAAGCTGAAGACATCCATCTGAACTAGATGCAATTTCAAAGTCTCTTGTTGGTCGATTGCTTGTTATATATTAATCCATTGTATTCCATGGAATTTCTCTAGTATCAAAGTGCTATTTCTTAAAGAGACTCATAATTATACCATATAAATTTTGCTTTTCCTCTTGATGCATTTCATATAATTTAGATATAAAATAGAACACTCAAAAAGTGGATTGAATGAGTATATAATATAAACATACATATATCTAATATATATTATTACAATACATTATATTTTATGCATGTATAATACACACAATTATATATATATATATATATATATATATATATATATATATATATATATGTCCAGAAATTGCTTAAGAGTCAAAAATCATTCTTGATCTGGTGGTCTTAGGGGGTCTCAAGATCCATCGTTTGAAATTATTGCTGCCTGATAATGCCTAGGGCAGGGGGTTACAAATGGGAAGTAGAATTTTTGAGGCATCTATGATTATGAAATTACAAGTGAATTTTTGTGTTTATGTCACATTGATTTTCATTTTTTATTTGAATAACTCATGATAAATGAAATATGTCTTGGGAATATGACTCTTGAATTTTACTCTGTAATGAATCATATTAGTGAGAAACTTCTGATGAGTTCTCAGAGAGAAACCACAACATGTAACTCAGTGAACCAAATGTGACAACCCTGAGAAGAAATTAACTCAAAGTTGCTCATCTTTATGATCTTTGTCTTAGATGGTTTCCAAGGTGACTTTCTAGCTAGAAACATGTTTGTTACCAGATCATATTGTTCAACTTTTCTCCTATATTGAGAACTTAAAGGTTGAAAATTAAAGCCCAAGTAAAACACTTTCATAAATATCATGAATCAGACTGAAAAGACATAAAATCATTGCAAATATCATGACTATAAATAGATATATAAGATTCCTCGGAATGTGGGTGGATTGAAGGAGATGGAAATGAGGGATGCGCAGATACTGACCTGACATGCTTAGTCATGGTCTGTGGGATAACTCAGCTTTGCATTGTATTCTCAGAGCATCACTATGTTATAGTAATGAAAAGATGTCTAATTATACTCAAAACTCCTACTCACTTGGTAAATCATCTGTGCCTCTTGGCTTCATCATAGTTTCATTCACATGATAAGCCACTCTAACAAGCACTGATTGTCAAAATGTATTCACAAAGTTAATACTTGAAAGATAGTTTGTAGGAGCTGGGGAGATTGCTCACTGGGTAGATAAAAGCACTTGCAGCACAATCGTGCGGAATTGAGTTCAGATCCCCAAGACATATGTAAAACACTGTCTGTGTGACAGTGCCAGTGCTGCCATGGTACCAACCTTGGGCGTAGGCCTGGGGGATTAAAAGAAGACACAGATTCAGGTCATTCGTTATGAGAGGACACCAAATGAGCAGGTTCAATATATACACCAAACTGGGGAGGGAAAAACATAAACTGGAATTCAATTGGGGGGGCAACTGTTTGTCAAGTGGAAAGTCCCTGCCAGGGCATCACACCTACAACAGGATGTTCTGTTCTTAGAAAAACTGCAGAATGTTACTTGACAGACAGCAACACAGGGAAAGTTTCGGCCAGGGAATGGCAACCCTTCGGGGTCCTACATCTGTGACACATGTACTTAAAACCCTGTGTTGCGGAGGGAGAAGAAGAGAGGATTTCTGGAGAATGCTGAATATAGTCCAAGTCTCAAAATGATGAATTCCAGGTTCACTCCTGATAGAACAGAAAATGCAATATCTTGCTCTGACTACTTTAGATACACATCAATGGGCATGTGTGTGTGTGTGTGTGTGTGTGTGTGTGTGTGTGTGAGAGAGAGAGAGAGAGAGAGAGAGAGAGAGAGAGAGAGAGAGAGAGACAGAGAGAGAAAACACATATACACATCCAACTAAAGACAGAAGGGAAAGAAAAAAGGTTTAAGATATAGATTACACCAAGTGACTTCTAAAGTGACTTGTGACTTCTAGGAAGCTTCTACTCAAGTTCAAATGGCATCTTAGAATAGAATGACTTTCTTTCTTAAGTTTCAACTTAAGACTGATCATCATTGCCCTTGCTTCAATGTCTTGCATGAAATGACAAACTAAGCAACATTGATGATAACCGAAAAGCTTTGAAATTATGTAAGATCATAAATTCAGTTTAGGAGACAAGTTCATTAGCAAAGTTATGACTCTAGAGTTCCTGTTCAATATGATACTTGGATATATCAGGATGTATCAGGCAGGGAAAGCCAGACTGATCCCACTTGTCCATGAACCTGGAGTAACAGTGGAGGACAGTAAAAAAAAATAATAATAAATGATCAAAACTATTTCACAGTCCTTGGGGTTGGACATATATGATAGATACAAAATGTTTTCTTCATTGCATAGCTCCAGTTAAAATATGTCCTAAAATTGTAATTTTTAGTGTTTGCTGATTTTAATTAATAAGCCATTCATTAACCTCCAGTGGATTGTTTTCTGTCTTTGGAGAGGATGCTGTAGCTGATGGAAAAGTTAACTTGAAATATCAGTTCATTTCATCCTGAGCCAAACATTGTATTCTGAACCGTTTAAATAAGTAATTTAATTTCATTGACTCTGTAGCTTATTCTACCTTGGGAGCCAATCACAAAAGGTCAGTTCAAAAGTGTCTCCAACATACAGGGAGTATTCAGAAGAGCAAAGTTTAACCTGATGGAATAGTACCTGAATACTCAAGAAGTTTGTACTCAAATTGAAAAAAAAAATCCCAGGAAAATGTAGGTCTACATGTTATTATCATTTGAGAGCCTTACAAACATTGTTATGCTTTTCCTGAATCATTAATGAAGGCTATAGGTTAAAAAATCTAGTTTCAATTTGTATAAGAAGAGATTCTTTATGAGAGAGTACATAGCTCTGGTCTGGAGGGGGAAAGACACATGAGACAAAGAATATGGGAAAGGAATATCTTTAAATGTGTGCTTACTAACCCATCCCCTCCCTACAAAGGCTATTGGGAGAGCTAACCCAGACAAACACATTAACTGTTTAGTACTGTACTTAAGCTGTTAACATTTGATATCATTTGTATTATTTGGTGATCCACAGAGAGATAGAGAGGAGACAATTTTACAGGAAGCATAACATTTTTATTCTTAAAAGAGTATTGGAATAAAATAAGAATGTTATTTACATTTTAGATTTTTTTCATCAATTGTGAAATGATAATTTACCTAGGGAGACCTCCAAGATATACTGTCATTGGTACATTCTATCCTGCTGGGGCTTGAACAGATACTTGTTCATCTATGTTTTTCCATAGTATTTGGTTCATCTCACCTGAAGAAATTTTTCTGTGACACTTGGACTAATGACCAGGTAAACCCAAGGTGAAAAGAAAACATGAGCTTCAAAGGATTCTACCCATTTGAAAACACTTTTTGAACATCATAATGTATTCTCTTATCATCACTAACTATACTAAGGTCACTAACTATCATTTTGTCTAGTTTTTTACAGGACAAATTGCTAAAGAAAATAAACATCTTTATTACATTTCAGATGGGGAAATCTAATTTATAGTCTTTCAAGAAACTAAGAAATTGAAATCTTTTATTGTATAAGGTGTTCAAAATATGTAATATCTGTTTATGTTATGAAAGACAAAGTAGCTTAGGTAATGCATGTGCTTCTTCTTAAACATACTGCATTAAATTGCCATAATATTTTTCTTTTTTTCTATTGAATACTACACGTAAAGTTTTTGTAACTTGCACTGTGAGTTAGAAAATTAGTTCTTGATATCCTTGCTTATTATTAAGTTAGAAGGTGTGTTGACACGTAATTGTAGTAATTTGTGCTGTTGAAATACTTGTAAGCCACTCTGTGGTTTGAAAACACAGTTAAAGAGAAACTTGTCATTCAGGATATACAGATATTATTTTTGATGGGTCTAAACACTGGTTGGAGATCTATGACTTACTTAGCTTATAATAAAGATTCCAGAAACTTGCTCCTATCCTAAGTGCTAGATTTCTACTGCCTTTTCAGATCCCACAATCATAAAAGGGCTAATTCCATAATCAAATAGTGACTTTGGTGGAAATCTCTCTTAAATGTTGTAGTGGTATGAATTTCCTTGGGCCATAGATGTGCTAATATTAAGAGATGTGGCTTTGTTGGTGGAAGTGTGTCATTGTGTAAGTGGGCATTGAAGGCTCCTAGAGCTCAGGTTCTGCCTAGTGAAGTAGAGTCAGTCTTCCCCTGGCTGCCTCCTGATCAAGATGTAACACTTTATGCTTCATTCCATGTCTGCTTGGATGCTGCCATGATTCATGCCATGATGATAATGTACTGAACCAGCCTCAGTTAAATGTTGTCCTTTATGAAAGTTGCCTGGATCATGGTGTCTCTTCACAGCACTAAAACCCTAAATAGACACATGTCTAACTGTTTTTGTTTCATTTGTGCAACCACTTTCCTACAATGATTATATCAACCACATCCCTTGGAAATGCAGATATCAGGCATTCTCCACTCACTGGCCAAGAAACTTTCACTTGATCTAAAGAACCCTGATGCTCTCAATCAGTGTAACTGATATTTAGTCTTGAACAGAGTAATTCATAATTAAAATCTCAAGTAGAGTTTTAAGTTTTGAGATGAACCATAGATTCTGTGAAAACCTTCAAACTTCTATGCTGTTTTGGTTCCTGAACATCATGTGACTTGATTCATTTATATTTCTTTTGTTAATTTCTGAGCCAGGATACCTTACTTTGGGAAGATTTATAAAATATTTAAGAAAGATGTAATTGGGTTACCACTCTATCCAGACCAGTAAAACAGTGTCATCAGTTTAGATAAAAATCATCATTATGCTAAAAATTAAAATATTTTAATATATTTAATGTAAATTCATGTCTGCATAATTCATATTAAATATGTATTTTTCTATAATTTGCTCTAATAAAATGCATATTTTAAAACATATATAGTTATTGTATATATTATAATGAAATATAGCCTAGAATCTGAATAAAATTACAAACTAATATCAGTTAAAATAAAATACTTTCAATACTATAACTATATTGAATAGACAGAATAGATAAAACTGATAACATTATAATCAAGTAAAGAAAGGAAGGGAAAATAATACCCAAAAACCTACTATTTGCTTTATTACAGAGTATTTTAAAAATTCATATAGTTACAGCAGATTTAGAAAAACTTGAAAAATATTGTATCTATTAAAGAAAAACATTCATCAATAAGAAATATAATTATATCAAATCTTGTGTAATTCTAAATTACCTAAAGCTAATATGACTTAATTTTAGGAAATAAAATGCTTTTACCTGAAGCTTAAGGAAAAAGATAAAAATGTAGTGTCATTCAGCAATGTCCTAAAATCTATTATTGATAAAATAGAATAAAGTTAAAATTTGAATAAATAATAAAAAATAGAAGCAATAAATAAAATACATTAAAAAGGAAGTAAAAGGAAAATATGTAAAGAAATGAACAGAAAAGAGAAATAAAGTTGATAGAGGCACAAATATGAATTCACTTTCAAATGTAAATGTACATATATGCCATCAAAAGCAATTTTTGAAAACTGAAAATTTTAGAATACTATAGCACTAAAAAAATGAATTTATTGGATACACCAGGAGTTATATAAGCTGAAGTCTACAAAATGCTATTGATGGGAGGACAAAACACATACAGGACTGACCTGGACATGATTTAGAAGAGTCAATATAAATGTATTGATTCTCCTCAGGTTAATCTACAAAATCAATGTTTTCCAATAGAAATCCCAAAAAGCGTTTTTAAAATGGAGAATTGAACAAGTTTATTGCATGATTATATGATAAGCCGTGGAACCTAGAATATCTAAGACAATCTTGAAGAAATCCTATAAAAGAAGACCACTTACTGTAATTGCTTTCATGAATTGCTTTGTGTCTACAAAAGTTAGCACTTATAAAAGGATACAAGTAATCAATGACACAAAACTCAGCATATTGAACTGGATGGAGGTATGTTGTAAATGCATTTTATTATGTACAGAATTCTGTAGATACATATAAAAACATTACAGCTATTTTGTGGGAGACTGGGTTGAAGGAAAAATTTGATCTTATTTATATTTCATAGAAATAGTTATTTAGTGGCGATAGAAAAGTAAAATCTTAAAGTTGGAGCTATGAAGTTTCTAGAAGAAAGTCTAGAAGAATATTTTAACAGTTTTAAGACAGAAAGAGATTGTTTAAATATTTTTAACCAACCATATATTAGACAGTTGAAATTATGCTTTACCAAAGGCAGTGTTTTCCAGAAACTGGAAGAAAATGTTTTATATGTGTGCATAAAAATATAAAGAAGAGTTATTAACAGGGCCTAGCGAAATGGCTCAGTAGTTGAGAACACTTGCTACTCTTACAGAGAGACCAGGTTCAGTTCTAGAAGAGAAACTCAGAAATGTCTGCAAGTATGGTGTGAGGAAATTCAATGTCCTCTTCTGTCCTCCTTGCACACTGCAAAAAAACATGATTAAATATATTTGCAAGAAAACACTAGTACACATAAAATAAGAAAAAGTAAATATTTTAAGGAATATTATCAATTCAAGAAGGTAGAAAAACTTTGTGAGCACAAATTTCATATGAAATATATAATAAGAACACTAAAAGCCATCAATGAAGAGTTTTATTATGCTTTATTAATTATGACATAAATACAAATGAGAACAAAAATGGAGAGTCTGCTCTCCTATCAATCTAACTAGGAGAAGTAGAATATTTTTCTTTTTAAAATGACCAGCAATAGAAAATAATACCTACATGTAAAGTCATGAAAGAACTTTGCCTTTTAAATTGAAGGTGGAACATAAAAATCATGCATTCAGGGCAACAATACCCCCCTCCAAGAAAAAAAAATCCTGTTCAACTGTTTACAACAGTAAACACACACCTGTTATTCTACAAGTCTTTATCTAGAAAGCTACCCAGCATAGTTAAAAACATACATAACAGGAAGATTTTTTTTAACTTGGCTTTTGCTAGAAAACATTCATGAATCCTAAAAATTTAAAACATTCATAAAATCTTTCAATGTAACTGATAAATTGCAATTTCAAAAAGCAGTACTGCCCAGAAATGAAAAGAACATATTTCTCAACAACATAACTAAGATTAATGTTTTAGATTGCTGTTAAGAGTAGTTAGACATCAGCCACTACCTATGTTATGATTATATATTTTAGTATATATCATTATATGATTCTATATATCATATATTATATATGCATATAATACATAAATTCAAGGATAGACAAGATTAGCCTACAGTGATGAAAATAAAGGTGTAAGTTGACTCTGTAATGAAGAAAGAGAACAGTAATGAGAATGTGAAAAGGCACAATCTAAACTCATTAGGGTGAGCCCTTAATATCTGTGTTTTACTGTGTCAAATAACCAAATCATGTATTAAAAAGGTTCAAAGTTCAAATGTACAAAGACATAGAAGTGTTTCTATTTCTAGATGTGATAACTTTAGTCAGCACAAATCTTTAAAGCAGGTTGACCTGGAAAAAAATACAGGATTCTTCAGCTATAAATAGTTAATAAATATTTCATTGCTGTGTACCAGCTCTAGCAGGGGTCTTTTTCTTGTTTGTTCTTCTTGAGGTGGTAGAGGGAGAAGAGAGTCAGTAGAGGGTAAGACATTGTCTTAAGAGATACAGGGGTAAGACCTTGTCTTAGGAGATATTTAGGGTTGATATATAAAAATAAAATGTTTAATTATCTAAGTCTAAGGTACCTTGTCTTCTGTGATCCTCTGTGGCCAGAAACTGCAGTTTCTGTCACTTAGCATCTCTTCCTAAAACAGCAAAGAATTAAGTAAATAGCCTTTGTTTTGTCTCAGCAGGAACTGTAGAGCTCTAATTTTCTTGGCCTGCTAGTAGGAAGTTGCAGGCAGAAAAAGGGACACTTTAAAAGTGATTCTAAAGTTTATTACTAAGTTGTAACAAAGTTCTTATGAAAGCATTTAAGGAGAAAAGCAGAAAGATCCTAAGTGGGGGAAGAAAAAAAAATTCTTCTCTCTTTTCTTTGCCCTGAGTACTTTACACCTTTCAGAATACATGATCACATGTTAAAAAGTTCATTACAACTTTACACACACAAAAAAAGAATCAAATCATAAACTGAAATCGAAGTTTACAAATGAGTATATTTACACACACATCCTTTAGTAGTAACTATCTGGTTAAACATCCATAACCTATCACAGTTCCACAGTGTGCCCTTCCCCCAGGCCTAAGCAGGCCTGCAAGTCATTGACCACAGCAAGACCAAACAACAATAGGACCTAGAAGGAGGCATTGCCTTGCCAGTCTTGGTGCCCTGAGGTCTGCTACAGAGCTAAGAAGAATGGACTGCCTGCTGAGCTAGCCTTGACACCTTCCGAACTACTATCTCCTCACCTAGCCCCTGGGAGGTACCGAGAAGAGACTCTGGGGGGTGGGGCTTCCCCTTTATATGTGAAAGCAAATTATTAAACTTCGGGCCTTGATCAGAATACTTTGTCTTGGCCCCACGTTTCTCTCACCCTCCTTCCCGTTAACTCCTAGGCTTCGTCTCAGGAGAACCTGGTGATCGTGGCTGCAGGCAACTACACAACAAGTTCATTGAATGTTGAAAAACCATAACTAAGTTATTAGTGAAACTTTGTATAGATAAACCCATTCAATATTTTAATCTTCTGTCCTAGCACCCATAATAAATTCTTAGTTCCCTTTCTATGACCCTTGGTTAATTGTATTACAGCCTCTTGGAATGTGCTCTGAGTAGGAGAAAGTCTGGTTACTATCTAAGAGTAATTAACTGGTGATACATGGAAGACTGACAGAGTTCTTATTGCAACTTTGACTATCAGAAAAGGACCTAATGGCAGTCCCACTATAAAAGTGCTTAATAATCACTGGTATAATTTTCAGAATTCTTATAAGATCATCATTAAGACTTATGATGTCATCTATTGATCTATATAGCATCACTACAAGACAGTACATCTTTGTATATCAGCTGAGACCTGTTCAACAGGGTGGGCTAATTCCTAGCAAATGTTATATATGTTTAATAGAAAGAGCATATTAATAGCAAAAGTCTTTCAAAAAATGAATTCTCTTGGGTTCTTGATGATAAGAGCAACTCTGTTGGGGATTAATCTCAAGTAGACCATCTCAGAAAGATCACCTGCTAGTTATTAACTTATTCTATTATGGCTCTTGACACTTCATATTTATAAATATGAGCTTCTATACTTATTTATATATACATGTTTTTATTTTGAGCATTATTCTTGCCATATTGCTCAGCATCCCCTGGAACTTGCATCATGCCCAGATCTAGGTATACTTTAAAAGAAAAGACTTGTATTAATTCTTGCAGTTTTACTAAATATCCCATTATAGGCTTTCATAAAATGAATTTTTATTATATTTGTAGAAACTATGGTTGAGTCCTCTAATTACAGGTGAGGGTACATTAGAAATAATGACAGGATGCCAGCCAGGTAAATTTGTCCATATCTAATCTCACAGTTTCATCCCAGCTCTGCAGGGAAGCAAGTAGGCTAATTACAGATTTTCATTTCTCCCTATATTCCTTCAAGTCGAATTTCCCAGTTTCACCCCTAGCTCTATAGTAAATCTTATGTTGTGCTTTCTTCTCAGTCTTCTGCCTCATACATAGGGAACTGACTAAGCAGATATAGTTGAAATAACTTGCTTTTTTTCCATTCTGGGGACCTATTCAGAAGTGTCAGCTTCCAACACCCAGGAACACATTCTGTATCGAACCTCCAGTGGCTACATCTATCAGGTCTAAAACATATCCCATCAGGCAACACTCAGCTGCAACACTCTTCTAAGAGCCAGAGAGAAAGCAATGACCATGAGACAGTATTTTCATCCAACAAATACAAAAGCAGATACCAGCAATTATAGATACAGTGTTATTTTTTTCTTTTCTTTTATTGGATATTTTCTTTATTTACATTTCAAATGTTATTCCCTTTTCCAGTTTTCCTCGCCACCTGAAACTCCCATCCCATCTTTTTTTCCTTGCCTCTATGAGGGTATTCCCCCAGCTACCCACTGGCATTCCCCTATACTGGGGCATCAACCCCCACACAAAACCAAAGGCATCTCTTCCCATTGATGCTCAACAAGGCCATCCTCTGCTACATATGAGCTGGAGCCATGGATCACTCACTCCATGTGTACTTTTTGGTTAGTGGTTTAGTCCCTGAGAACTCTGGGCAGTCTGGTTGGGTGATATTGTTGTTCTTCCTATAGGGTTGCAAACCCCTTCAGTTCCTTCAGTCCTTTCTCTAACTCCTCCATTGTGGACTCTTTTCTCAATCCAATGTTTTTGCTGAAAGCATCCACCTCTATATTTGTCAGGCTCTGGCAGAGTCTCCCAGGAGACACCTATATTAAGCTCCTGTCAGCAAGCACTTCTTGGCATCCATAATAGTGTCTGGGTTTGGTGACTGTGTATGAGATGAATTCCCAAGTGGAACTGTCTCTGAATGCTCTTTCCTTCAGACTCTGCCCCAGAGTTTGTCTCTATATTTCTTCCCTTGAGTATTTTGTTCCCCCTTTCTAAGGACTGAAGCATCCACACTTTGATCTTCCTTCTTCTTGCGCTTCATGTGGTCTGTAAATTGTATCGTGGGTATTTCGAGCTTTTGGGTTAATATCCACTTATCAGTGAGTGCATACCATGTTTGTTCTTTTGTAACTGGGTTAACTCACTCAGGATGGTATTTTCTAGTTCCATCCATTTTGCCTAAGAATTTCAGGAAGTCATTGTTTTTAATAGCTGAGTAGTATAAGTACTCCATTGCATAAATGAAGCACATTTTCTGTATCCATTATTCTGTTGAAGGAAATACAGGTTCTTTTCAGCTTCTGACTATTATAAATAAGGGTGCTATGAACATAGTGGAGCATGTGTACTTGTTATATGTTGGAGCACCTTTTGGTTATATGCCCAGGAATGGTATAGCTCAGGTAGTGACCTCAGGTAGTACAAGGTCAGTGCTAAATACTTACATAAAAATCTTGGAGAGATTTCTTTATACTAGAATTTTATAGCACACCAGAAATTTCCAGAACAAACAGAAGAAGACAGACTTAAAAGGAAAAGGCAGCAAGAAATAGTCAAATGGGCTGAAATCAACGAAACAGGAAGAAACAAAAATAATGCAAACAAGAAATGAAACATAGTATTGATTCTTTAAGAAAATCAATACAATTGATAAACCTTCATCCACATAAATTAAAAGATTGAGGGAGTAGATTCAAATTAAAATTAGAAATTAAAAGGGGGCATAACAACAGACACCAATGAAATCCAGAGACTCATAAGAAGTTGCTTTAAAAAGTCTCTAGTTCAACACACTGACTTTTTTTAAAAAAATGGATAATTTTTCAATGTCTACAACTCACTGAAGTTAAATTAAGATAAGATAAACAACTTCACCGCTAGTGAAATAGAAACTAGAAGTGTATATTAATAGCCTACAAACCAAAAAAAAAAAAAAAAAAAAAAAAACAACGCAAGGAGAAAAAAAAAAAAAAAAAGAGTATAAAAAAAGCAAAAAAAAAAAAAAAAAAAAAAAAAAAAAAAGCACAAGGCTAGGTGATGTTAGAAGAGAATGCTATCAGATCTTCAAAGAAGAGTTAATGTCAGTAATCCTCAAATTAGTCGACAAAACAGAAAAAATAACATTGTCCAATTCATTCTGTGAGGACACAAATACCCTGATAACTAATCAATATAAAAATCCAATAACAAGGAATTACAGACCTATTTTTTCTTATAGATGTAAAATCTCTCAAATTCTCAATAAAAAATACTTGCAAACTTAATTAACAATCACATTAAAAAATCACCCAGCATGATCAGATAAACTTCATCCCAGAAACATGATGACTTGACATCCGTAAATGAATAAATATAATATACCATATTAACAAAAGTGAAAGATTAAAACACATGTAGAAAAGGCCTTTGACAAAAATTTAACCTCCCTTTATGACAAATGTTCTAGAGAGATGATGGATACAGGAGATACACTTCAGCATAATAAAGGCAGTTTACTGCAAGCCCGTAGTCAATATAGATTTAAATGGAGAGAAACTCAAACTACTTCACTAAAATCAGGAAGAAGGCAAGGTGATCCACTCTCCCCATACATTCAATATAATACTTGAAATTTTAGCTAGAACAATAAGGCAACCAAAGGAGATCAAGAGTTTAAAAAATGGGAAAGGAAAAGTTAGCATATGTTTATTTGCAGATGACATAAGTATATATAAGTGACCAAAAAGTTTCACCATGAAACTCCTACAACTGATAAACACTAGAAAAAAAAAGTAGCTGGATACAAAATTCACTCACAAATTTGGGAGTTCTTCTATGACAAATAGACAGAAACTACAGCTTTCACAACAGCTTCAAATAATGTAAAAAAAAAAAAAAAAATGGAGTTAACTCTATCCAAGCAGATGAAAGATTCATGTGAGAGAAAATTCAAGTCTTTGAAAAAAAAATTGAATAAGATATCAGAAGTAGGAAAAATCTTCTTAGTTAATAGGTTGGTAGGATTAACACAGTAAAACTGGCCATCCTACCAAAAGCAGGGTACAGATTAAATACCATTCCTGTTGCAAGATATTTAAAGTCAGCAACACCTGATCTGTCTTGTGTTACAGAGTCGCCATGTTCCCGACTAGGCTAGGCCTGAGGTCACATGCAGTGGTTTGCTCTAACTGCTGCCACAGCTCAGTCCACAGGTTCAATTAGCCAGAGGCACCGGCCCTGCCACCCACAAGACGCCAGCATGAAAGATGGCTCTGCCAAACTTCTTTGCTGTCTCCACAAGGCTGGTCTGAGCCCAGACCATCTAGCCATCCACGCGGTATCCAGTAGGAATGAGACTTTAATGCTTAAACATTAATCAAAGGCTTTATTTGTTTGGTAATGTTCAATAGCAAGATGCCCAACAATTGAAGGTGGTCATCCCACCTCCAGTTAACTAACCTAGATATAAGTTGTTACCCGGGACTGCTCTCCATACATGCGTGGCTCTCCATCCTCCTACATCTCTGCCTCCCTCTGCCTCTCCTCTTCCCCCTTATCTTCCTCTCCTTACTCCTCCCACTTTGGCTCCTCCCACCTTGCAGGGAAAATATGCCACTACAAACTCCATAAAAATTAAGACACAATTCTTCACAGAATTTGAAAGGACAATATAGAACTCCATATAGAACACAGACACACACACACACACACACACACACACATACACACACACACAGAAAAAAAAAAAAACAACGTACAAAGATAGTCAAAACAATCTGGATAATAAAAGAACTGATGGGGGTCTTACTTTTCCCAATTTCATGTTATACTACAAACTATAGTTATACAAACTATATAGTATTAACATAAAAACAGACAGATTGATCAGTGAAATTGAATTGAATATCAGACATAAATCCACACCTGATTTTTCATAAAAAAGCCAGAAACACACATTGGGGAAAAAAGGCAACATCTTCAACAAATGATCCTTGTCAAACTGGATGGCTGTATACAGAAGAACTTAAAGATCTCCACAAGTATCAATCTGCACAAAAATGAATTCCAAATGCATCAAAGACCTTAACATAAGTGGTACCCAAGAGTGGGCTCCTGTTCTTTGAGTAGAAGGGGTGGGGACAACGGAGGAAGGGATTGTAAGGATGGGATTGGAAAGAGAAGGGAGAGACTGTGATCAGGATGTCAAGTGAATACAAAAATTAAAAAATGAAGCAAGAGGAAAAAAAACAAGAGAAAAAAATTAAGAGAAAAATGTTGGAGTTTTACTCTATTCAATCAAAAGAATATAACAATTAATTAATTGATTACAAAATCTTGTTGAATTAAACATGATAGATGAGAAAATGGGAACTAGCCAGGGACTCCTTGACCCAGGAAAGAACTAACCGAACAGAACACAGCAATGGCAGTAAGACCAGCAGTTAATAAAATTCATGAAACTGAAAGGATTCTGTCATTTGGACAAAGCAGCAAACTACAGTCAGAAAAGATCTTTTACCAACTCCACATCAGTAGAGGATCAATAACCAATATATACAGAGTACTGAAAAATCTGTATATTAAGAAAACAAGCAATCCAATTTTTAAAAAAATGGTGTAATGTTGCCATATGTGTAGAATGAATTCTCAATTGATGCAATTCAAGTAGCTGAAAAACACTTAAGGAAATATCCACTAATCCTTAGCCGTCAGGGAAATGCAAATCAAGAGTACTTTAAAATTTTACCTTACAGGTGTAGAATGGCTAATATCTATAAAGTAAGTGACAGCCCATGCTGGTATGGTTGTGGAATGACACTCATTCATTGATCGTGGGAGTGGAATCTTGGACAATCACTACAGAAATCAGTATTTTGTTTCTTTAGAAAGATGGTAATCAATCTACCTTAGGACCCAGCTATACTCCAAAGAATATATCCAAAGAATAATTAATTCTAGTATAAAGAAATTTGCTCAACCATATTTATTACTGCTCTGTTCACAATAGCCAAAACTTGGAAGTCAAATAGATGTCTCTCAACAAAAGAATGGATAAAAATGTGGCATATTTACATAGTGGAGTGTTATAGCATTGATAAAAAAAAATAACATTTCATGTAAATGGATGCAAAAAAGACATCCTGAGTTAGTTATCCAAGACCCAAAAAACAACATATGTATTATTTAATCACTTAAATGTAGATATTTGCTATTAAGTCAATGATAACAATGCTGGAATCCATAGAATCATAGAAGTTATATACAGATGGTACAAAATAAATCTTGTTAGGAAAAGGAAATGGAATAGTTGGAGATGGATTGGGAAACTGGGGCTGGAGAATCAAATGAGGATGAAGAAACTAAAAGGGGATGAGGTGAGAATACAGGGACAGACAGCTAAAATTGAGGGTTGTTTGAGGAAAGTATTGAATCCTTATACAGTAGAAGGTCCATAAAGTATATAAATATCTGAAGGCAAACTAAACAAAATAACCAAACAATGGAAGAGTCAGAGTCCTAACTGGCAATACCTTGTCAGCAAATGAAACTGCCAGTATTGGGACTGTGTTACATCTAATTGAGATGATGGCCAAAGGGGTCCCTTGGATATCCCCAAACAACCTAAGCTTTTGCCAGATCTATAGAATACTGTTCAGAAAAAGGAAAGCAAGGACTTGTTGCAAAAGACAACATCTACACAATGAATTGAGCAGAGAGAAATTGATCTGGTTCCTGGTGCCTTCATCTTTGGTACAGAAAGGTGTTTTGCATGACATGGAAAGAGAAATGTAAACACCAAGCCATACCCAAATCGTTTAATATAAGATCCACTTCAAGATATGTTGGCAGAAAGCTTGAGTGAATAACCAACCAATATCTGATTTGATTTAGGTTCCACTTCATGAGATGAAACTCATACTTGACACTGTGTCAATGACCAAAACCAGAGACTGTAGATACCCAGCCCATGGTCCTAGGGTAAAAACAAACAGCAAATGCTATTAGCAATAAAAAATGATTTCTAAGGATTTCCTGCCATATTTATAGATCAGTGCTTTATTCAGTCACAAGAGAATCTTTCAGTGGCACTAGATGAGAAGAAAAGCCTAGATCCATAGACAGACATTACACAGAAAATTGGTTATGTTGGAATACTAAACTATAAATGAGAGAGATCCATCAAATTTCTCCTCTCAGGGTTCACATAACCCTGGGACAGAGGATGTAAAACTAGTACAATAGCCAACGGGGATGGAGAATATTAAGAAAATATGGTCTTCTAAACCAACATGATCAAAGCTCATATGGATTTACAGAGATTGAGGCAACATCCACAAAGCCTGGATGAGTCTGCACCAGGTCCTGTTGATATATATTATGGCTTCCACTTTGTGCTTTTATGAGATTCCTGACTGTGGGAAAGAGTAGGTCTCTGGGGAAAAAGTTTAAAATTAAGAAACAGAAAAAAAAAATGACATGTCAATGTCAGATGTCACCGTCTTAACCACTGTAGGGATTATGAATGTTATTCATTGAAAGTAATACTGCTCACTTTACTCAGAAAATGCATTTCAGCTAGTGGTTGAGTTAAATATATTGTCAATATAACTTTAATTCTATTTACTGAATAATCAAGATATTGCTGTAACAGTTTAAAAATAATTACTTCTTTACAATATGAACTATGTCAGTATGATCAAGTTTATTTTTCTGTGTCTCAAGGATTCTGCTATCTCAGGCAGAGCAAATCATGGATAATTTGTTGTGAAAATGCAAATTTATACACCAGGAGTCCAAAGAGAACAAACTATTTTGGGGGTAAGAAGAAACATAATCCCTTTTCTGCTTGTCATATACTTTCCCTGTGTCCCCTTGACTCGGAAGGACAAGACCTACCGTTTTACAATTTGAGAAATAGTTGTTCTAAATCTAGACACCACCCAATACAAACACACAGAGAGAAAGATAGAGGAAGGGCGCAGGGGGTAAATATATACATTCCCACATTGCATCTGGCTATTAACAAATTCATAAAAAATAGCATTTTGAAATTTTCAGTCCTCAACTTGTCTGGTATTATTGCTTTTAATCGCTTATTTTTACATATTCACCAAATGAAATGCTTACAGTATTGAAAATATTGCTTTGAAATAGAACTCTCCTACAGCTGATCTGCTTCTATGAATATCACCACCATAGCAGAAATCCCTAGAGGTGTGGAATAGTTGATTTTCCATCTATCCATGGCCCTCTTTCCACTGTCACCCTTGGAGACCGATCTGAAAACATTCAGGCAGTCACAAGGCTCCTTCAGCCAGAGCTGTGGTACTTTTGACAGAGTGGAAAGAAGTAAGACGACTGAGCACTTCAGATTCTCAATGGGCATCCCTACTGGGTGAGATGGGAGGTTTTATTTGGTGCAGTCATTGTGCCATGTCATCTGCACCCATTGTGAATGTTTTGTTACTTCACTGGTGGGTCCTCCAATTTTCCTCTGACTTGATTTCACAGCTCTGGTCACTGCTGTCCACAATCAGATAAGCACAAAAGGAAGCATTTAGCTGTTCCTCAGTGCTAGAAATTTTTCTTCAGACTGAAAAGGGCAGCAGGGAATAACATTTGTCCTCACTGAGTTCTGAGCTTTGGTAACTAAGGCCCCCTGGTTCCCATTGATCTGTGCAACACAGAACAGCAAAATTGGCTCCCGACAGCCAGCTGGGGCAATCAGCACCAAGACACTGTGGGGGCTTCATTTTTCTTCCATTTTAACTAGGCCCAGAGGCTACCTGCATTGCAATAGCAAGAGAGCTAGAAAGACTTGTTTGGAAGACTCTTATCTTCAACATTTGGCACCATCTCTGCCATACAAGGGAAGGCTCGCAAAAACACTTTGCAAATGATTGTGTAACATATGCAACTATATTATTTTATAGCTGAGAATGTTGAGGTGCAGAGTTGAGAGTATTGCCCCTCCCTCATAATGAACTGTGTCTGATTTTCTTCCCATGACCCTCAAAGAAAGCAAATTTCTGTCTGTTTGTAAATGAGACTACCTTTTCTAACCTCCCTTGTTTATAAGCATGGCTGAGGCATGGTTAATTCAATTATCATTTTGTATCTCCTATCTGAGGCTTGTGCATTCTTCCCTTAGTCTGTAACAATTCTGCTTTCTTCTGCTTGGGAACACCTAGAATTTCAGAATTCAGATTCAACACCTTTAAAACACACACACACACACACACGCACACGCACACGCACACGCACACGCACACACACACACACACACACACACACACACATCTGGTACTCTGATTCTAGACTGGCTTTTCCTTCTTCTTGTACTTGAAGAACCATGCCTATTCCTTATCATTTTTGATGAGATAGGGTCTTGCAGTATTGCCTACATTAGCCCCAAGCTGCAGACAGGCCAACATGGCCTTTATTGTTCTTAATAGAGAGTATGGTGACTGCATGTCTACCTAACTGTGATCAGTATTTAAGGATAGCATAATACTTCTATGTTGTCCTGCTAGCAGTGTTTCTGCAATTGCCCATTTCTCAAGTTGTCCTGGAAATGTAAGTATGGGGGAGTGGATAGATCCATTTTCCAGAGAGAAACAGCTTCCCATTGAACACACTCGCCCCTCTACAAATTTCTGAGAACATTTATCAGACCCTTTCAGTAGAAAGCACAGTTCTTTCCGAGGTATATGTTATGACTTGGATTTTAATTGTTTCTTAAGATCACATGTTTACGGCTTGGTCAAAAAACTGTCCTGCTGTTAGCAGGAGGTGAAACATTTAAGAATCGAAGCCCAGTAGAAGGAAATTAGGTCACTGGGGTGGGTTTACCTTTGAAAGGGGTACTGCCCCACCTGTTCTTTTCCATTTTTTTCCTGTCTGCATAGAGGTGAACACATCTTGGGGCATAGATTTGGCTTCTTCCTCTCCCAGATCTTTAAGCAATGGAGGCAACCAAGCATGGCTGAAGCTTCTGAAACTGAGTCAAAATTAAAAAAATATTTCGTATCCATAGGTTATAGCCTGGTAGGACAGAAAGATGCCTATCACAGCAGATAGTCCCCATTATTCAGTCAGAATAGTTCTACTCCTAGCATATTTAGGGTGTTGTTGAAGTTAGCTAAAAACAATTTTGATTCATGTGTTCACTATTATTCTCACAAGCAAGTCTCCTGGTCAATGGTCTTTCACATGATGAGCCAAAGTGTTACGTGTATGTCCCAGAAGTAACACAGCTTGCAAAATGAAGTTGACATTGAAAGTAAAAGCAGCAAGGAAAAAAAATAGGCTACACTAAACCAAAAGGAAGAAAAAAAATGACTTCAGGCACATTGATGGTCAGTACCAGCTTCTTCCTCCTGCCTTGTAACGGTGTTGATAAATTGATAAATGGACAGGTGCCTAAAGTAGAATGAACAATTCGCTGACTGCTGCTACTGCCCTACAGCTGAGAAATGTATGCTCACACATATTAAGTTGTAGGAGCAATAATCTCTAGATAAACATGTGCCTGCCTGTAATATCCTCCTAGAAATGCTAAAAGAGTTGTACAACTGTCAGTTTTCTAATAGAAGATCATATTGATTGAAGAGAATATATTGAAAAGCAATGTAGAACCCAGGAGTACCAGGCATGTGTGCATAAGCCAAAAGCTAATACCATTTTGGCGATAGAGGAGGCTATGCCTATTTAAATATTCTTTAATTACAGATGTTGAATATAAACTAGATCTTTCAATGTATTTTGAACACGCTAATGTTTCAGAGTAAAGAGAGGGTATCTTCTCAGGTGCTTACCATTGGTAGGGTGAACAGTTAACACTATGCAAGATTTATTTTGCTTCAATCTTCATGTTTCATCATTACAGAGATCCATTTAACATGTCAAGTCATTATTTATATTCTAATTTCTGTTTTTAAAGTGAATTCAAAAGGAAATATTTAATGAGTAAAGTTGGAACAAAGAAAGACTATTCTGAGGGCTGTGAACTACTTGGAGATGTACATTTGAAACTATCGAAGTGAAGTGGAAGTTTCTGGTTTCTTTAAAAAGTTGTGTCACATAATGTTTTTCTGGAAACTGCATGTGTTGTTTTGCTGAAATCAGACAATTGGGAGGGCTCCTGATGCTTGTAAAGAATATAAATAGAACCCCACAAACAGTGCAATGCTTTATTGGTCTGCCTTCTTCACTTTGCATCTTTGCTGGACTTCGCTGGTCTTCACCTTCTAGAGAGAAACACGCCAAAGAACTTCTGGATATTCTGGCGGATTCTGACTGTTTCTGCTGAGTCATGCTAATTTGGGAAAGTCTTGCAGTTTCTGCTGAATCATGCCATGGCTACTGATTTATGGTTGGTGTTTTCTATTGGACTGGACTGTTGGTATCCTGACAACAAAGAGTATAATTACCCTAAAGAACTACTTCTAAATAGGTGTACAACCCCCTTTTTGTAGGATAGATGTCTAGAAGGGAAGCTGAAATGTTTAACAACTGTAAATAGAGTAGTTTGCAAAAAATGTTAGCATACAATAAGAGTATTGAAGTAAAACATAAAAAGGTTGCCTTTTCATCTGGCATCTCTGGTTATCTCAGTATCATTTGACAACTGGGTTAGAAATGTATGTTGTATGTCAAGAAAAATTAATATGTCATTGAATTCTGATGTGCACACACAATTTTTTATAGCCAAAGTATGAAAAAAAAAGAACACACACGATTAGAAAAACATTGAGAGACCAAGATGATTATCTCACATTAATGTCTCCATTGCTATTAAAAATTAATGTTCCGTGAATTACAGAAAGAATATTGTGTACAGTACTGGGAACTAAAACCCAGGTTTTGTCCTCAATTCAAAAACACTGTTCACCCTTTGTTTTGTGAACCTTAAAACCAATGTGAAAGTAAGTATTTACATTTATGCTTTAGGGGATAAAGAAAAGGAATTAGTATAGTGTGCCTAACAGTGTTGAGCATCATCTTGAAATGTGTGAGCCAATCTTCTCATTTGTTTCCCTTTACCAGGGGTTCTACTCCATCCTCGGTGGACCTTAAAAAGGTCCAGTGTCTGAGGTTTATATTCAGAGGTTCTAGCCTCGTGAATCTCAGGTATGTTTTAGAATTTAAAGAATTTTACATTTCCTAGTTGGGTTTCCTAGACAGGCAAATTAAGAACTATTTTGTGACTTACCTAAATTTAATTAATTTAATTACTTGGTATACTTTGAGCATGGCAATGTGATAGTTTTTCTCATGTTTTCTCATTCTAGTTTTCTTGTGTGAAATGAGTACATGTGTGCGAACTTGGTACTCTTCGTATAGAACCCAAAAGTTCTTATCCTGATTTGCTTAATTGTTCACAACAAAATAAGTGTTCAGAAAATATTTTTAATGTATTAGAGCAGAGTATATATTCTTTAAAAAAAGAAGCACACACACACATGCAGAGAGACAGAGAGAGAGAGAGAGAGAGAGAGAGAGAGAGAGAGAGAGAGGGAGAGAGAGAGAAACACATGTTATACATGCCTTTCCTTTTCTATACATTAGTCTTTGGGTAACTGTGAAAAATAAGAAAGTAGTGAACATTCCCCAAATAAGTTGGCATATCATTCTTTCAGTATCTATCTATTATCTATCTATCTATCTATCTATCTATCTATCTATCTATCTATTTATCTATCTCTCTATCTATCATCTATCTATCTATCTACCTACCTACCTATCATCTATCTATATATGTAAATTACTTAATTTTTATCATTTATTTTATATGAATACATGTGTTTTGCCTGCATGTATATCTTATACCACATATGTACTTGGTGACCTCACAGTCTAGAAGAGGATATCAGATCACTGAGGACTGGATTTATAGGTGATTGAGTCACTATGTGGCTGTTTGAAGCCAAACCCAGATCCTCCAAAATAGCTGCCACTTCTCTGCTGAGGCAGATCCCCAGCCTCTGCCTTCTATTCTTTTTCTTAACTCTCCCCTCTTATATTAGGAGACTATACTTCTGTCTGAAGAGAAAAGAGAGGCCAGTTAGAGTTGCCAAGATAAAGCTAAGTCTCTGGGGATGAATCAGACTGTCTTAAGTGGATAAGAAAGTTAGAGTATGTCCTTTCTCTCTCCTTCTTCCAGTTCAGTTTCTGCCCAGAGGAATTTGTAGTTATTTATTTTCCACCAGAGAAAAGCATGAGCCTTTCACAAAGCTTAACTCTTTCCTCAGAAAACATCTACCTTCACTCCACACTTCGATTTTGTGCTATGTCATCTCATTTACATGATCTGTGGAATTATATTGATATTAATTTTTTATTCATTCATAATTTCCAGAAGGGAATTAACATATGTTTATAGAAATGTGTCTCAAATTTCAATGTATTGAAAATACTATAAAAGTGAATTAGCAGATTGTCTGCTGTAACTGTAAATTAGGCTTTTAATTCTCAAATTAGGTACAGGGTTATCTCAGTTTTCACATGAAGATATTACCAAGTTTGTGCTCCAATCCAGCTAGTGTGCAGTATTGCACCACTCTCCTGGTGCAATTCTTTAAGAATTCTCAGGTTAAAGTACATAATTTCTCCTCCCACGGAAAATATAGAAAAATTTCCATCATAATAGCCTTTCAGCTCTGATGATATCCCATATATGGTCTTTTTAAAAAAAGTTCTTTAAATACTTGTTACAAACCACAAACCAGTTATGCTCAATATAAGGGAATAAACTTAATAGTTTTGATAAAATATTCAAGATCCACTTTTAAAATTTATTAAGATCCATCTCCATCAATTAAAGTTCATTTTCACATTTCCAATTTCAACAGTCTAAATTTGAAATTTCTCTTTTAGTGCATCTTATACTGTCACTTAATTCATTTCTTTCACTGTATAAAGTTTGTAATACGTTATTAAAAGAGCATCTAATCCTTTAAAACCCCAAATGTTTTCATGTAAGCCAATGCAACGTCTCACACCTGAAACTTGCATGCTTACTTCTTCAGCATTAAACATAATTTGTGAGACTTGAGTGGCAATATTGCCAATAAATATGGGGTGGGGGAGACATACCACACCAGGAGAAACTTGTCAACTATATATTCTTTTAACCTACGGAGGTAGTAAAATGTCATATCTCTATTTAGATTGTTATGATTTAAAGTGATGGCTTCTACTGATATAGGGCTAGTAGAGTTTTATCCCGGTAACATTCAACATTGCTAGATTTCATCCAATGAAGACAACTTCATAAAAAAGATAGTTAACAATGTCTAGAAGGCTAAAGTCTACCTAACATGCTCCTCTTGACCCAATGTATTGGGTATCTGAGCTTCTCATCACCAATATTAATCTTGAATTTTGCCACCCATGTAACTTTCATGGACCCACCAAAATTAACTCTTGAATTAAAAGTATTGAATGCATATATAACACTTCCATACTTTCTGGTGGCCATTAGGACAGAATATGTTCATGTTATCTGCAAGCACACAAGGTCTTTCCACAATCTGTCAGTGTGCTTGGTTTTACAGATGTTTCTGATTGAAATCAGAGAACAAGCATGTTTCTATGTATTTTCTTCAAAATTTTGGGCCATAATTTATGCCATATTAATATCTTTCTGAATGACTGCACATAGAAAATGCAAGCTTGGACATGTTCCCTAGAGGGGACCAAGGCATTGTCTATACTTGGAAGATAGAGAAGACTTTCCTATTTAAGAGAATGATTTTTGCATCTGTGAATTATATCATAAATCCATTGTAAAATGTAATTTTCAACCATCTAATTTCTTAGAAGTTGATACATAATGCAAATACACTTTGTATGAATGAATATATCGGATTTTAGTCTAAATGTTTGAACCACCAAAGGAACAAAGATGTCATGCATTATAGAAAGGTTTAATTTTGGTTGCTTTAATTTTCTTGCTTGGACATAATCTATCTTGAGTCTCTTTAGAAGATATGTGGGCATGTGACATTTTGAGCACCGAAGAATTTAAAGCTTATGATGTTTTAACATTAAAACAAACACTATGTTAGGTTTTTTATTAAATGAATGTATTTTATTCAGAATTAAATTTTTTTACGAAGAATCTAGAATCAACTTTTCTTAGGCTTTAGAGTCCCAATCTTAGACCAGAGTGTCGCAGTTTCATTTTTAAATGCAGATTTAATGATGCAAAAATATCTTCAATGTATCTCATTTCTTATTTATTATTACAGATTTGGAAGACTTTAGATTAAGTCCCCTTTGAACAAACAGAATAACCATTCTGGCTTCCTCTCAAAAAATTTCCAGTGTTCAAACCCAGAGCCCAGTTTTTTTTCTCATAATTTCTAATATTTAAAAGGAACAGTTAGATGTGTTTATTTACATTGTGTTTATTCTGAAGAACATTTTATCCTTGCTATAAGATGACTGGTCTGAAAAATCAGGAAGAGCTTGAAATCTCAAAAGAAAGCATTTTTTATGCTAGCAACAAAACAGCTTTCTGTCTCAAGGTCATTTCACTGTGGGAGGAAATTGATAGAGTCTAATTAGAGTAGAAATGCTATAAAGTCACTCAGCAGAGATGCACTTGCCTAGTGCCAGCACCAGGAAGGACTTAGGGGAAGTATATAAAATGTTCTCCTACTGATGTACATTTTATATGTCTGGCGAATTATACATACATATGTGATAGAACCTGCAATTTTTAGTTCTGTTAAGATATTAAAATATGAACTTGAAAAATCTTTCCTGCTTAATTTCTTATGAATATTCCCATAAACACTGCTTTATAGATTTCATTCCTTATGAGCTGTCCTCATTAAACATGATACTCAAATATTTACTTACAAGTTATTGTAGAAAACTATTTTTTGCTCCAAAGATGTCTAGGATATGGATTTTGAGATGCTTAAGCTTGATATCATAGTTTAGTTCTATTTTATTATTTAATTTGAATATTTTATTTTTTTGCATTTAAGTATAATCTCATTGTCCTCTACTTCTTTTTCTTCCTTCAACTCCTGCCAAGTCCTCTCCCACAATGCTCCCTTTCTGTAATTGCTCATTCTTCTTCAATAGTTATTTTCAAATAAATATATAAATAAAGCTGCTCAGTCCATTTATTGCTGTGTGTCTGGGTCTGAATGTGTGTGTGTGTGTGTGTGTGTGTGTGCGTGCGTGCGTGCGTGTGTGTGTGTGTGTGTGTGTGTGTGTACCACATATATGTGTGTGTGTGAGAAAGGGAGGGCTTTGATTATTTTAAGACTGAACGTTTGGTTTAATAAGCAATGGGGGGAAAATTCATAGGAAATATTATTTCTTCCTATCTCAGCACTCAAAACTTCAGCCTATGGTTCTTTGTCGAGTGCTGAGGTCCCATGAAATTTTACTCTTTCACATTAGCAGCTCTAGGGGTGCTATTCGGGTTTTATTTAGGTAGTCATATTTTTGAGGTATTATGCTTTCCTGTCATTTCTAGGAGATACAGTCTCTCAGCATACTTTCAGGTCCATTGTGTCTTATAATCCTTCCACTTCCTCTTCTATGGTGTTGCCTGACCTTTGTGCTTAACAGCTGTGTTTTAGAAGTATCCATTGGGCCATCTACAATCAGCTGTTCTCTGTATTTTGATGAGTAGTGATTCTCTGTTACAGTGTTCAAATTTTTTGCAACACACACACACACAAACTTCTTTGATGCAGAGTGGGAGGTTCATTTGTCTGTGGGTATAAGGATAAAGAGTTAAGAAGAAGTCAGAACTAACTTAGTAAAATGATAGTAGTAAGTTCTGTAAGAACCTCCACCTGATTAGCCCTGAGTAATTTGAACTGTTTCAGTTACCAGACATGATTTCTGTCTTGTTGAGTAAATCTTAAATGTAATTTGAGAGCAATTGTTTATCACCAGGATGTGAGTGTCACTATTGTGCCATTATGAATATCTTTCCATGGTGGTCCTTGTTGTGTTTCATAAGTGTCGCAGCTGAGTGAGGCTGTGCCTAAAGGTTGCTTCTCTTCTTTTTTGTCTTTTCTTTTCTTTTCTTTTCTTTCCTTTTCTTTTCTTTCCTTTCCTTTCCTTTCCTTTCCTTTCCTTTCCTTTCCTTTCCTTTCCTTTCCTTTCCTTTCCTTTCCTTTCCTCTTCTTTTCTTTTCTTTTTTTCTTTTTCTTTCTTTTTTGCTTAGTAACATCCAATTCTACGGAACGTATCAGAAAGTGAACTTTCAGGTTAGATCCATATGGGTTCTTCTAAGTCTTATCTTTGAAGTGCATGGTGTCTTCAGCAATAAACACTTACCTTCAACTGCTGAGAAGCAACCAAGGAAACAATTATACTCTATTTGCTATGAAACTCTCTTGCACTCTCCTAACTAGCAAATATAAAATAAAATTTTAATCTCTGTTACTAGGTTGGTTATATACCTCTCAGAAGAACACTGGAAGCCAAAAGGGCATATATTCATATAAACTATGTAAGTATATAAATATATATACACATAGTTATATGAATTATATGTAAATATAAAATAGGATTCCTTATGAATTTTTCAAATTTTTTGTGTTATTTTCCCTCCTTCCTCTATATTGAACTCTATTTTAATTTTCTCCTTAATTAAATCCTCCCCCATTTTCCATTTTCATGTATTTGAATTTTCCCTTGTTCTGTACCTAGAAAAAGAAAAACAAAAAACTACTAGATTTTTAATTTAATGTACTGGAACCCACCCTTTGTGGTGGATATACTGATGTGTTATGATTATGTCTATGAATATAAAAATAGTTATAACTCTAAAGACTTAGAAGAGTTCATTTGAGAGTGTAAATAATAAGTCTTTAAAACACACCTGTTGTCTAACAAAGCATATTTTTGTGACTTTGGACTCCATAAACATAGCATGCATAATGACACATTTCCAAATCTATTCTTATTAAACTATTCATCCTTTGATCTTGACTAGTGTGCTGCTAAACAGACTTTGATCTTAGAAGAATATGAAGCTAAAATCCTGACTTCCATCTGACATCTTATCATAGAGAATCTGCCTGTGGTCTCCAGTTCCACCAATAACCTAATTCTCTAGAATTGAATTTGTAATGAGAGGACTCAAACAAGATGTTTTAAGAAACCCACTCTCTACCTTTAAAAGAAAACCTGCAGAGCTGCTATCTCTGGCTAACACTAGGCCTATCACCCATACTTACTGAGAACACGGGTTGAAGCCTGGAGCTGGAGTGAACCAGTCATTCAATCTGTAGCTCATCACATTTGCTGTCTTTATTTCCCATAATTATAAGCTGCAAAGCTTTTTTTCACTACATGGTCTGTTTTCCCTTCTGTAACGAGTTGGAGAGTCTATAGTATATGTGATTTTTTTAAAGAAACTCTAGTTCTATGTAGGTAAATCTAAGTAATATTAAGTTCATATTCTGTTTATTCCAGCCTCATAGATTTATAGCCAATCCATTAATCCCACTTGACACCATGGTGCTATTTTATCTTCTAATAATGCTTTTATGAGATTGCCATTGCATGCTGGCTTCTCTTGTGATATATGTGTATGGGAGACAGATTTATTATCCTTTACACATTCCTGTTAATATTGATACAGATTCTGAGTTCATGACCCTTTAAAGTTACAAAAGTGAAAGGATCATTCCAGGAAGAGGGAACAGGCTGTTTCAGAAAAGATGTTCTGCTATATGCCATGTCTTCAGTCAAATGGAAATGAGCTGATGTGATGTGTGAATGCTAGCGGAGTCTATTAAAATACATTGTAATGTGTAACTAAGTGTCCCAAGGGGATACTATCCGACTTCGAAACCCATATTTATTGCTGTGTGATATAGGGAAGTTATTGACTACTCTGTTTTCTGTCTTTTAAAGAACTGATAATAATGTTGATGTCATGGGTCATTATGAGAGTTACTGAAAGGTAAACATGCGTAACATTATAGTAGTTTCTGATGAACATTAAATGCATCAGTGTATGTTCACTACTGATATACTATACATGAAAGATTCTATTTAATAGGAATTCATGGGCATCAGAGATGAACCAGAGGTTCACAGCACTGGTTACTTTTCTAGAGAACCCAGGTTAGATTTCTGGCACCCATTGTATGGTTCAGGATTGTCTGCAACTCCGATTCCACTTGCATATATTTGGGCAAAAAAAAAAAATCTAGACAAAGGAAAACAAATAAATATTTGCTCCAGGGAGAATCTTTCCATTGTATAAATGAGCAAACCAAGACAATGGACCTGAGTATTGCAACCCTTATAATCCATCTTTATTTTCTGCTAGTCTGAAGCAAGGTGAAGAACAGAGGCATTATCTGATAGTCTTGTATTCCATTGTCTGCTCTGCCTTGAATACCTGCTTAAGTTCCAGCACATTCTTTAGTTTTGTCAAGGCATGCACCAGTGTTGGGTATTCTATAAAATGTCACCAAGCAAGGAAGCAAAGGAATTTAGATTCAACCAGAGAAGGTTGAATATTTTTGAATATTCTAAAATGAATATTTTTCTCTCCTACAATGTCAGAAATTGCTTTGTATATAGTACATTACTCCTAAGCACATTAATCTATTTGTCATGAGAAACTATTTTAGTTGCGAGATATTTGGATATGTCTTAGGACACACATTGGTAGTTACAAACATGTATACAGTATATCATAATCGATGCAGTGGAATGAACATTTCTCTTTCTCCCAAACCTTCATCACGTGTATGTAATGGAAATGACATATCCCCTTCTGATCTATTTTGAAATGTGTTGGATTGTTTTAAGCATCAGTTATGAGACAGTGCTGTAGAAAATCAGACTCATTGTTCTTCTCTGTGTCTTGCTACTTCTGATGAAAGTTTCTAATGAAACTTTATTCCATCTCTTGCACCAATTTCTATGAAATTCACTTGCTTTTTAAAGTGAGTGAGAACATGTAGCTTTGGGCTTGGTGTATAGCACATTTCACTTAACATGATGACTTCCAGTTCCATTCATTCTGTAGCAAATGATAGCATTTCTTTCTTTTTTCATATAACTGAGAGAAGAGCTTCATCCAATTATGTATCCATGTTCTGGTTCTTACCTAGTTCCTTATCTAGTCCATTACAAAATCCTTACAAGTCCATTACTAAATGCTATTTTCTAAGTAGAATTTTGGGCTGTTGCTAGCATGGGGGCTGTCCTCTATCCAGTGAGGCCTACAGAGTCCTGTGGATTTAAGGTGCTAATGACTCCCAAGACAAGGCAATATCCATCAAGAGTTGCTGAGGCATGCTAGGTTCTGGGAGTGAAACTAGGGTCACAGAGAGCAGCTTTTAGAGCAGAGCACTCACTCTCAAGCCTACGATCTCCCAACTTAATTTAAAGCCTGTGATAACCAAAGGGTGACCCTGAATTTATAATTGCTACTCAATACTGTTTTTTTAATGGAGGTACTTAGCATTTTCACCTTTCCTTTTTACTGGTAGCATTGGATTACTCCAGACTGGAAACCAAGCCTAAAGTTATAATTTACCTTGTTCTCTCTAGCTTTCCCTTTTAAGCATCTGCGCTGTTGATGTTTCCTCTCATGTCCTTGCTCATGACTAGAGGTTTTCCTCAATTACTGTCCTATAAATATTGTTTTCTTTGTTGCCCTATTCCCATCTCCGTTGCAGAGCCATGCACAAGACAGCCCTGCTCAGCCTCCCTGTACTTCTTTGGACAGATTATATTCAGTCATTGGGCAAAGTGACTTGCAGTGCTTCGTGCCCTTATTGTACCAAAGTCACTATTTTGATACAGTGGTTCTCACTTTTAAACTTACGCTGACACAAACTTGACCTCAGACAAATAATTTATTCAAAGGCCTATTAATTTAATTCTAAAGTGTGAATACTAAAATCATAAAGATACTATGACCTGGGCCCAAGTAGCATAAATAAGATCATGCCACTCAAACAGTATTGTGGCTGGCTTCCTGTTGATAGATTCAGACCTACTTTAACACAAGTGCCAGTGATCCAGGCCCCATCCATCGCTCTCATTATCATGTACTCTCCCACTTCTCACCAATCTGTGTCTCTAATATAGATAGGTAGCATCTCCTCTAATCCACATATTCTGCTTCTAGAAAAGTCTTAGAGACTTGATGCCACTATTCTGCTTTTTGTGAGCAGACTGCAGAATAAAGAATGTACCGTGTCTTAGTCACTGTTCTATTGCTGTGAAGAGACACCATGATGTTATAAGAGAATGCTTTTTATCTAGCTATGCCTAAGGAAATAGGCTTATGTACAATTTTAAAGGTTTAGTCCATTAACATTACAACAGGAAGCATGGCAAACTGAAGGCAGGTAGTAGAGCAGAAGCTAACACCTACAACCTATAGGCAGAAGAAACACATTGTGCCTAGTGTGGGCTTTTGAAACTTCAAAGCATTTCTGCAACCAAAGAGTACACATGAGGGGACCCACGGCTCCAGCTGCATCTGTAGCATCTCCAGATTGCATATGTAGCAAAGGATGGCCTTGTGGGACATCAATGGGAGGAGAGGCCCTTAGTCCTGTGAAGAAAGCTCAATGTCCCAGTGTAGGGGAATGCCAGGGTAGGGAGGTAGGGGTGAGTGAGTTGGTTGGGAAGCATCCTCATAGAAGCAGAGGAGGTAGGATGGCCTAGGGGGGTTCTGGAAAGGAAACTGGGAAAGGGGATAGCATTTGAAATGTAAATAAATAAAATATCTAATAAAACAAAAGCCTACCTGTAGTGAGACTTTCTCCATCAAGGCCACACCTCCTAATCCTTCAAACCCTTTCAAATAGTGCCACTTCTTCATGACTAAGTACTCAAATATATGAGCCCTTGGGAGCCATTCTTATTCAAACCACTACATAACTTTTATTGGGAGCTACCAACACCTATACTGTCTTTTGAAGCTCTTTAGAAACTTGTCTACTGTGAACCCATCTTCCTTTCATCCACTTTAAAGACAGCTTTACCTGAATAGGAATTTCAGGATGCTCACTGTGTTTCAGTTTCCATCTGCTGATGTGTGCTCTTGATGTGTAGACAATGCCCTTCCTTGCACCTATACGTAGAAATCCTACCAGGCTCCTGATTAACTCCAAGTTAATAATGCTGCATTTTCTGTCTTGACTTCTTATCCCCCAAAACATAAATCTTACTGACGCCGTTGAAACTCTATTCCCATGAAACTTTCTTTGACTCTGTTGTCTGTGACTCTACTGCCAAAATCCTTTTCTCTTTAATTCTTCTGAACTCCAACTGGAGTTTCCTAGTGGAATTTATGATTTTCTAACTTGTCTTTAAGGGCATGCAAAGATCATTTTGCATTCATCTTTTTATCACACATGTCTCAAAGAACAGTAAATAATACCATGGATGTTTCTAGTTCGACTTCTGTGACAGAAGATGAAAAAAACAAATCCCAAGAGCAAGAATCTGGCTCATTACTTCTTTTCTGTATTCCTTTTAGTATCTGGAATATCTCTATTCCTATCCGTTATCATCTGATCTTTGTGTGGTTTAATGATACCTCTGAAGTTGCCCTGCTTTTTAGGGGGGGGCAGTGAATTCTTGCTTAAAAAGTAATGTGAATGACTCTGATCTGAGTGGGCCAAACTACCTCCGCCTCACATGGACTTTGAAAGTGTACATTACACTGAGTAGCTACAGTTGTTTGAATCAGAATTATTTCAAATAGGCCTGGGCATTTGAACCCTTGGTTCTCAGTTGCTGACACTGTTCAGAGAGAATATGGGGAGGTGCAACCTGGTTGGATAAAGTATGTCACTGGGTCAGGCTTTGAGAGTTTAAAGCCTCCTTCCACTTATAGTTCATTCTGTCTAGTTCATCCTTGTGCTTCAGAAGTGAGCTCTCTGCTTCCTGGTCCTGATGCTAGACCAGCTACTTGATGCCACGCCTCCTGCCATAATTGACTCATATTCTTCTGGAAGCATGAGTCCAAACAAACTGTTCTTCACAATGGTTTCTTTGGTTATGACATTTTATCACAGCAACCAAAAGGTAAATAATGCGCTAACATTTCCTCAAGCATTTTGTCTCATTTATATTCGGTTCTTATGGGACCTCATCCTTCTGTGAAATACAGATGAGTCTAGCCTAAATCACACTAAATATCCCATCACCCTGGTTCTAGTGATTGCTTGCAGGTTATGTTACCTAAGCTGATAGTAGAAGAGACTTGAGGAGTTTTCTTTCAATTTTCAATATGTGGTTGGAGGATGCTGTTATTATCTACCCAGCAATCAGTTAAGGAAAACTGTTTAAAATGAAGAGATGGTATAATATGTGACACACAACCCAGTTTATGCATACGGATTCCCTCTCTAAACTGACTGAAAGATACTAACTTTGAAAGATACTATTTACCCCCTGCTGCACAAAGCTGTGCTTATAGTTTGTTTTGACTTGGCAAGGTAGAGAATATAGACCATCTTCCCTTGCCCACTTAAATGCAAATTAGGACACTCAGTGAAGCCTCAGAAAAGTAGATTTTTTGTTTTCAGGTAAAAGAGAAACTGCCATGTTCCTATCATGCTCCTTATCTTAAAACAGCTTGAAGTCTTCTCTTGTATTTATGAAAACAAGAGAAAAATCAATGAAAATTAAGGTCATAGGAAAGGACTCATTAGATAATTATAGGTTGATCATGTCTTGGGTACAAAGTGGTCATTTCTCTCCCAGAGTCCATCATCTTTCCAGGAAGAAAGCAAGCTTTTGTTTCTGTGTGTTCAGAGCTGACATGGAGATAACGCTGTTTGTTAACACTGTGAAAATTACAGGATGGTCTAGCAGATGTGCCTTGTAGATATTGCTTCCACTATCTTGGAGAATAAAACGTCCTTGAATAAAGAATGGCTTGGGATCACGGGAGGGGTGTAGAAGTGTTTTGTAGGACCATTGTGGACACCTGACACCCAGGATGTATTTACTCCTCAGCAGAAAAGAAGATAAAAGAAAAAAATGGAGCTAGCAAAATAAAGAAAAGGAAGGCAGTTTGGAGAGCTCTTCTGGGGGTTGTACAGAAGCCTCGTTTTAGTCTGTAATTGAGTAAGCCTACAGAGAACCGTGTCTGCAGCCCATCTCAATGGACTTTCAATGATTACATTGGGATTGTGCTATGCTCACATGTACAACCCCTTGGAAAGGATATATTAAAGCTTGTTATCCTTGGTTAGTGGTTGAAATATACAAAGAGAAAGCTACTGTCATATATTTAAAGATTAAGGTGGAGAACTTCAAATGTCACATCAATTACTACACAAATCCTAGAGATGCCAAGAAGCCCACTCAGCTGAAGGGTGCTCTCTGTGTAGCGGAGCTAAAAATGTGGCCTTTTAAAGTTGTCAGTGAAGAAACAAATAGATGGCTGCGTGAATGTGTAGGGTCTGACATGCCTCTCGCTAGCAACTTCCAAGCAAAGCATTTGCAGACTGGGAAAAAATGTCATGGAGCTGACAGAGAATGTGAAATCAGTTACATAAATGAGGAGGCATAACTCATTGTTCTTTTGTTTGTGTTAGAATTCTGCGATATTTTCATTCAGTGGACCATCTGTGACAACCCCCAAAATGATAATCCTCTATATTAAAAGCAGTGCACATCCTTTAAATAATTCAGACCAGCACCTTGTCAGAGAAAACAGGGAAGAAATGGAGAAGAAAATATGCCAGGTAAAAAGTCAGCGAAATATAGGAAGCTTTTGATCCGGATGAGAAATTATTTTCGGGACCTTGTGTGGAATTGCTTCTGGATAACCTGGGGTTTAGATAGCTCTTATAGAAGCAGCAATCACACTTGTTTGTGCTCCTGCTTTGTTACAAGCCTGGTCCTTGCCACCATTCTTTTCTCACTTAGCATTTATTTTAGAGCAACAGATACAAACAAGAAGTTAACCATTATGTGTAGTGTATGGGTATGTATCTCGATTAATATTTACACCTAAATATTGATGAATGCGTGAAGGGAGCAAGCATATGAGAGAGGAGTAGGAATGTTGTAGTCTCAGGTATGTGAAGACGTCAGTCTACCTCAGAAGAAAGGAATAAGCAAGCGAAGTAGAACAGGTGATAACTGAGTGGCTTGTTCCCTTGACATAGGAAGTGACAATATATAAATTGAGAAGCATGTGGCAAATACACCTTATACAGAAACAAGATAGACTGTCCTCTTCAGTTGTCCAAAGTGAAAACAGTTGTCTCTGTCATTGGCTTGTTTCCATCAAAAAATATAATGTCTTTCTGCATTATCCTAGTGGGCAAGTTACCGACTCCTCTTTAAAACAGACCATTCATTCTGGAGTTCCTCTTCGAGTTGTAGGCTTATATAAAGCCTTCCAATGACATGTCTTTGGCGTAGCACAAACCTACATGCTGTGGCAATGCTGGGTTCCATATCATGGTTCTTAACCTGCACTTTTCCAAGGCAGTTTTGCTAATGGCTTCTTTCTGCTGCATAAGTCATTCTTCCTGAAACTCCCAATTCTGTTACCTGTTAAAATGCCTTACGGTTCTCAAGACAGACCCTTTGTTGTGGCATGACTGTTCATTGTGAAATTCAAATCTGTTGAACTTTGAAGTTTCTCATAATAAGGCATTAGGAAAAAAAAATTAACAGCGTGGCCTTTCTATAGCCAATTTTGTCATTCTTTCTTTGTGTGGAATGTGACACAAAGAAATGGCAAATTCTAAGTCATGCCATGAAGAAATGACTATTTCCAAAAGCCTTCTGAATAGAAATATTTAATAATTATTATAATTCTCATAATTCTCTTCTATATGCTGAGCCCTTGTCATGTGCCAGTAATCTTTCAATGTATTACCAAATATTATTTTTAAGATTTATTCTATTTTTATGTCTGTGTCTAGGTGTGTAGTTCTGTGTGTATACTGCATGAGGCTGGGAGGCCTCAGAGAGCAAAGAAAGCATTACATCCTCTAGACTTTAAATATCAGGCAGTCACAAGCTGCTCAACATGGCAGCTAGGAACTGAACTGAAATCCTCTGCAAGTGCAACAAGCACTCTATTTTTTTCCTTTTTTCATTGGACATTTTATTTACATTTCAGATGTGATTCTCTTTCCTCATTTCCTCCCCCACCCACAACTCAGGAATCCCCTATCCCATCCCCCCTCCTGCTTCTATAAGGATGTGCTTCCACCCACCCTCCCACTCCGACCTTCCAGCCTTCACTGGACCAAGGACTTCCTCTCCCACCTATGCCCTACAATGCCATCCTCCCCTTCATATACAGCTGGAGTCATGGGTCCCTCCCTATGTGTTCCCAGGCTGGTGGTTTAGACCCTGGGAGCTCTGATTGGTTGGTATTGCAACAAGCCCTCTTAACTGTTGAGACCTATTTCCAGCTGCTTAATATTATTCTAAACACATCCAATGGCCAATGGCGTCCCTCTTGTGATTATATTACATTTTCTAAATGCACAAGGTGAGCTTTGAAGAGGTAAAATATCCTAACTATTGTCCTCTGGATGATGAGAAAAGGTAACATTTCACCCCAGGTCTTGAATCTACATCTTCTGATACAGAGTGATAATAAAATCTTTTCAAGTGAAGCAGAAAGTAGACACTTTGTGTAAGGTTTAAAAAAAAAAAAAAAAAAGCATGCTGGGCATGCTGGGCATGCTCCCGGGCCTGCCAAGGAGTGAAAGAGAGGAGACACTAGCAAACATTTTAATCTCTCACGATATTTGAAATTTGCCAACTACAAAATAAACATCAAAGGCAGCTGCAGTGGCCAGATGTTTTCTTTGTGTCTTCACCTGCGAGCCTGCTGCCTACCCAGAAAGAATGGAGCAATGCCTGGTTTAAAAGGCATCTCTCCAAGGCCCATTCACTCCTTGGCCTCTGGACAAACCCTGCCAGCAGTACATCACTTACATCTGAGTGCAGCCGTGATTTCTATAACAGAAACATCAGTCAATTAAAACCAGGAGTCAGCCAGCATGCACGTTTTACTGAGATTGCTGGGGTGTCATCCTCACGTAGATCAGCAGATAGTAATGCTTCTCTGCAAAAAGAGAAAAAAATTAAAACCAAACCAGTTGTGAGTTGACCACAAAGAGACAAATCCTGGCTTTGTCTACCTGTCATCTCCTGGTATCCTAACTATTGTATGTGTCACACAACACTATTCATAATCTTACAATACGAGTTACTATATCTCCACTGGGGCTTGTATGTTTATAGTTTGTTTTGTCTGAAAATCAAAAGAAATAGTTTTTTTCCTTTATTTCAAATCCAGTTAATATTATGTTGGATAATTTAAACTAGTGATATTTCCCTATGCCTGTTACCTTCTAAAGTGTCTAAGAGGAGATGTCTATAGTGATCTTAACAGTTTTCAAACTCCATGTCAGTGAAGCATACATCTGTGCTAACCTTTTTGACACAGAGGTCACAGAGTACTTAAGTAAATGAGAGCTAATTATGATGGTTAGCTCTAGTGTATTAGAAATTCCTTGGCCAGGCATTAAGGAGGCACACTTTTGATCATGTCTAAGAGTGTTTCCAGAGAGCATTTACTGAGGAGAGAAGGACTTTCTTTCATGTGAAGGCAACATTGAGGAGGCTGAGGCCCAACAATGAATGGAATGAGAAAAAGGAGAAAGCCAGCTGAGTACTTGTGTCAATTTGTCTGCTCTACTTCTCCATCTGCCCAACGACACCTCCTGCCACCACATTCACATGCTGTCATGCCTTCCCTGTCAAGATAGATGGACAGCATCACAACTTGAACCAGACCCAACTTTCATAATTTCTTTCAGTTATTTGCTTATGAGAAGCAAAGAACTAACATAATGACTTCCTAAATCGAAGTCAGCCATGGATCTGATATGTGAGTCTAGAGAGTGAGACCCAGGTCCTAACCTCTTAGTTGCAATTGCATTCTGTTCAAATAGTATGTATTAAATGTTTAGGTGCACGTCAATTATTTTAAAATATAGTTTATTTGGACATAAGTAGTAGACTCGTTGGATCCTAAGAAAGTATCAGTAAAACAATATAGCTCTTTATACATAATGTTCATGTTTGAACCTGTCCTGATATAGCAACATAAATTATTTTAGAAGTGGAAAAATTTACTTTACACTCTGCTCCTTGGTGTTACATAGAAATTTGAACTTCATTTCAGAGGAGACTTACTTGGTTCTCAACTGCAGGTACCGTCTCTATTCTTGTGAACATAGGTAAACTCTAAAGAAAAAAGTCTATTCAAGGATCTCCAGCTATCCACACTAGTGTTCCTTTAATACATTATTACAAATAGGGGACACATAAGACCACACTGTTTCTTATACAGGAGAAAGCAAGATGAACTGTTAATGGTGACAGCCACAGAGCCATTATCAGTCGACTATGGTTCAAAGGTTCACATATACACTTCTGATCTAGGCCAGCCTCTACTACAAAGAAAAACTCCATCTTGACAAACCCAAAAATAATAATTCTAACAGTACATGAGTTGTTGATTAATGAAACTAAATTTCCCAAAGTAGTTACTTTTAGAAACCACCAGGAAACAATGGAAATGTCAAACAAAGTCATCCTTAGCTTTACTTCCCCCTGTGTTAGCTTTGAGAACATGTACCATGAAATAAAAAAAAGTGGCATTTCTCCACGGAAAATAATATTTTGACTAGAAAAAGGCAGAGATGCTGTGACGAAGGAAACAGCAGATGCCGGTGTGTTGGGACTTCTTAAGCCTCATTCTGGAGGAGCCTTGTTGAGCGTCTGTCCTGGCTGGCAGAGCTACTGCTATAAACCCTTTCAAATTTCAGCAACTCACTTCTGAGTTGGCTTATGTTATTGGCAAATGTACACAATGCAATCACAACACCACTGAGCCAAAATGCCGTCTCTCTTTCTCAAGAAGTTCTGTCCTTCCTAAATAGCTTTAAAGTCAACCATGATTCCTGATTTTTTTCCTACCTCTTGTAACAGCAGTGCTTTTAAAACCTGCCTCTCTCTCTTGTGACATGTCTCCTTTCCAAATCTTTTGTCTGTGTCCCGCAGATGGAATGTGTCTAAAACAAAAATCTACCATACCATGTTTACCTTCAAAGTAGATATTTATATTAGCTGTTGGAAATTAAATATGAATCGTAATTAGTACCAGAATAATATCCACTTGTCTTTGTTTTCTGAACATTGATAGCATGAGCTCCTATAGTTTTTGCTACCCAAAAAAAGTTGACACTAACTTCAAGAGGGAAATTATTATAAATTTAAATGGAAATTAATTAATAAAATTTTATCCCTGGGGTAGATGGCTTAGTTTGTAGACTAACTGTTTTGCAAGCACAGGCACCTGATTTGTGAGCTTAAGTACAGTGGTACAGGCTTGAAATGCCTGGGGCAGAAGACACTGGCAGATCCCCAAGGCTGGCTGACTAAGTGAGAGAGTATTTCAAAAATACAAAATGGATGGCTCCTAAAACCTGGATACTGAATTGACCTCTGATCTCCATGTACATGTACACACATATGCACCACAGATACATGAATTCACACACAAACATATAAAATAGATTAATTCAAATGAAAAAGTTTAAGTTTTAAATTAATATTTAATATACTAGTCCAGACTCACAAGCCATTATGTGTGTGTGTGTGTGTGTGTGTGTGTGTGTGTGTGTGTAGATATATAAACTAACATCTTGGTAACTACATGTATCTAGTGCTATGTATGGCTGTATATTAGGATAAATAAAGACCATCTTCGTTATTGTAGCATATTCTCATAAAACACAAAATATTTATGCTCTGTGATAGCCTATAGTTACCTCTCAACTATTTTCTGAGCTGATATTGTGATATTGTGCCACATATAATTTTTGAGGGATTCATCCATAGCCATAATAAGAGAGTGGAGAATGAGAGAGCAAGAGAGGCAAGAGAGAGAGAGAGAGAGAGAGAGAGAGAGAGAGAGAGAGAGAGAGAGAGAGAG
>JANHMN010000008.1:40873740-40885151 GCA_030674055.1 Rhabdomys pumilio
GAGAGAGAGAGAGAGAGAGAGAGAGAGAGAGAGAGAGAGAGAGAGAGGAGCTATGAGAGGGATGTGCCTTTGTAACTTTTCTTCAGGCTCATCTGCTTGGAAAGCTCTCCAAGAGCTACTAGAGCATCGACTACACATGCTTTAAGGCTTAGGTCAGCTCCTCTGTTATCTTTTGTACACAGCAATCCAGAGTTCAGCTAAGTGCTTGCAAGACATCTGTGCCTTCTTGTACTATACCATATGGTGGTAATGGGATCTTGTGTGAGCTCAACTTCAGATATAATGGGAAACTGGTTTCATAGGGCTTACCCTGTGTGTTTTCTCATTATGGAGCATAATGAGTGGCATGTAGCAAGTGCTGTAATATTTTTTTGAAAATGTAAATCACAATCAGTGAGAGGGGACATTTATTTTACCTTTCTTAAATACCCACATCATCCTGATAACCACTATGAACAGTATATATTCCTTACCATGTGCACATCTTCTCTCACTCAGACCTGATATCAACTCAACTCTCACATTATCCTTATCTATTCTTATTCTTGAGTTACTTTAGTCTTTCCTATGCACAGGCAAGGCTAAACAATGGGTCAATGGTGGTTTAAGACTGACCTTGTCTTCCAGTTCTAATACATAACAATGTTTAGCAAATCAGTATAGAATGTTTCTAATGCTAAATTCATTCAGAAACATATAGTGGCAATAACAGTTATTTGAAAATCTCATGTATCCAGCATTCATGAAAAGGATGAAAAGGATGAAAGAGGAATAGAAACTGTACTAACTACAAATGTAACCATCATTCACTCCCAGCATTCTCGGGGACTAGAAAATCAAGTGCTTAAGCTTAGAGTAGCTCTTCCCATTACCTGTTTAGATGTGCCACCTACCTTACAGTAGATCAGACCTTCCACAAATAGACACACTATAGACTCTGAATCACTTTCCTATGAGCTTGGGGCAGCAGTACAGTCAAACATTTTGCATGCTACTTTTAAAAATCTCATCTAAAATGTTTTGTTCTTTGACATTTAATGTCCTTTATCCTGTCCTGATAAAGCTTGATGCATTTTTTTTGCAATGACTCTCTGACCTGTCTTTATAGTCAGCACTCAAATCAGTTTCTAGTGACACACAGAGAATAGTGACATATTGGCTTTTACAAGAGATTAATCTAGAGGTGACAGCACTTGAATAGGCAGAACCTCTGCATGGGATTTTCCATATGAATGCAATTGTCAACTAAACAAGAGAAGAGCCTCCTTCCTCACAGAGTTAATGTAGGCTTCTTGCCATATAACATATATTTGATTCAACATTGCAGAAGTCACATATCACAGAAAAATTATGGAAAATAAGTTATCATGTTTAATATAAAATTTAATTTTATTTTACCATGATTTACCTGCTCATTCAAGTAGAAAAGATGAGCCACTAGGTAAGTTAGAATATCTGAATCTCTTCCCTTAAATCTGAAATGATGAATGTAACTGTGTTGCTCATTTTTCCCCTCAAGTTAAAGTAAAATAAAGAGATCATGGAAGAAGGAATCTCAGTTGAGAAATGGCCCCTATCACATTGGCCTGTAGGCATGCCTGTGGGGTATTTTCTTGATTGATATCTAACATGGGAGAGCTCAGCTCACTGTGGACTATGATAGCCTTGGACAATTGATCTTGATTGTATAAGAAAGCAGGTTAAGCAAGCCATGAAGAGCAAGCTGGTTAGCATTGATCAGCTATGGTCCATGCTTCAGTGCCCATCTTCAATTTCCTGCCTTGAGTTCCTACCCTGAATCACATTCATAATGTACTGTAAGCTATAGCTGAAAATTTTAACACAAACAAACAAACAAAAAACAAAAGAAAAGAGACAAGAACAGAGGGTCAGAAAATCGAATAGAAATATGTATGAATTCAGGGTTGGGGAACTGGGGGTAGCCACAAGAAGATCCCAGACACCAGGGAAGAAAGAGCTTCCCAAGACCCAGCAAGGATGACTTTGGCTGATATACACAACAAAGGGGAGATAGAACCTGTAGAGACTAAGTCCAGTAGATAGGAAGGACCCCTAGTTGAGGGATGGAGCCACCCACCCATCTCATTATTTTTAACCCAGAAATGTTGCTGTCTAAAGAAAATGCAAGGAAAAAAATGGCACAGAGACTGAAGGAAAGGCCATCCAGAGACTGTCCCACCTAGGAATCCATCTCATCGGCAGACACCAAAGCCAGACACTATTGCTGATGCCAAGAAGCACTTGCTGACAAGAGCCTGGTATGTCTGTTTTCTGAGAGTCTCTGTCAGCACCTGACAAATAGAGTTGCAGATATTCATAGTCAACCATCAGACTGATCCCAGGAGGCCCCAACGGAAGAGCTACAGGAAGGACTGAAGGAACTGAAGCAGATTGCAACCCCGTAGGAAGAATATCAACTAACTGTACCACCCAGAGCTCCCAGAGACTAAACCACCAATCAGAGTATGCATGGAGGGATTCATGGCTCCAGATACATACGTTGCAGAGGATGGCGTTACGTAATGGCAATAGAAGAGGAGGCCCTTGGTCTTGTGGAGGTTTGCTGCCACAGCATAGGGGGATATTAGAATGGAGAGATGGGAGTAGGTGAGTGGGTGAAGAAGCACCCTCATAGAAGCAAAGGGAGAGGAGGAGATGGGGGATGAGATGGAGGAATTGTGGAGGACCAACCAGGAAGGCAGATACTGTAAGTCCCTTGTTCTGGAGGGTGTCCCAAGACGATCTCCCAGCTGGGGACAGGGTGAGAGCAGGGAGGATTCGAGACTGTCTCTGCCACTGCTCCACTGCCTCCTGCCTGCATCTCCACTGTCTATAGGTCTTCCTCCCAGTCTGATGTAGGAGGTCCGGGCCAAAGGACACAGAATGCAAGCAGGAGGGGAGATTGCCTGCCCCTGCTGCTGCCTCTGCTTGCTTGCTGCCATTGTGCTGCACCTGTCTCTCCACACTGAGCCAGTCCAGGCCCCGGGCTGGGCTGATAAGAAGCCAGCTAGCTGGCAAGGAGGCAGCTTGGTGTCCCAGGCTGATTCCAGAAGAGCAGATCTCTCCCCAAGTGTTACAGGTCTTGTTACAGAAACTCTCAGACACCAGGATGATTCTTGCGCCCCTTACTTCCCCTAAATAGAGCCCTTATATACAGTTTTGAGGTGGGTTAGGGTCTGGCAGCAGATAATGTCTATAGGCTTGGTCTGAGAGCTTGGAGATACCTCATCTGCATGTGGGAGAGCCTGAGGCACTGTTCCTCATGACTGATGGTCATAGATCTCTCTATGGGAGGGGTTGTTGAAGGGCTGAAGCTAAATGAAAAGAACCAGGGCCTGAGAGCAGAACTGAATTCCTGCCGTCCAATAAGGTTCCAGGGTTCAAAGCTCATGCTCAACCAAGCTTCCAGCTGCTTCTCACAGCCCACCGCCCCACAAGATACCATTTGAAAAATAAACAAATATAATGATTAATAAAAGAAAGAATTGTAAAACTATGAATAAGATTTCTAAATATATACATAAAATTTTTTAGTGATTAAAAACTGTACAACTTAAAAATAACAAAACGGGTAGCAAGTGAATTAGAAAGGTGGACAAAAAAAAGATTAAAAGATTTCAAGATATTGAGTTAGGACCTGTAAGTAGAAACAACTTGGATGCAAAACTGTTACCTGGCAACCCCAGAGAAGAGTCCTCCAATTGGTTATCCAATGTCAATTGCTCAGCCCTGTAATCAAATATATCATATACATGTAAAAGTTATAGAGATTGAACAAATTCTAGTTAAGTTGTTGATTATATATAAATTAAAAATACAGAGGCAATTAACTTGAAAGAGAACCAAAGAAGTAGGGCATGGGGTGTATTGTAGGGAGGAAAGAAAAGCGAGAAATTATGTGATTATAATTTAATTTAAAAATGTAAAGTGTTAGGGGAGGCACGGGGCTTATAGTTTGTGTCTATGCAATACAACAGAATAATGATAATCACTCAATCAGTATCAAGAAAGCGAGATAGAAAGGTATGCATTCTAGAGCTATATAAAAGCAAAATCTGATTAGGGGTCAGTATATTTAGTAGGATAACTGGGCTAAGAGACAAATAAGAAGAAAGGGTCACAGGAAAAAAAAGGAGAAAAATCTCAAAACTAGACTGTTAGGACCCTACCCATGAGATGCAAGAAAGGGGCTTTAAAAACACATCCATTTCACTTCTCTTACTGTAATCATAAAGGCAAATAAAGAGGAGAAACATTCTGTGTGAAAACTGAATCCTTCTCTGCCATGTTCACTTTCTACCAGTGAGGGTCCCAATTATACAACTGAGTATTGAAAGTCACAGAAGACTCTACCCCACCTATGGGTACCACCTTGCATAAGTAGATGTTATTGTGTTATTCTTAACTACAACCAAAGAACACTTACCAGGTACATGATAAAATAAAATAAAATGATAAAGGTATACTATGATAATAACAGTTTCTGTAAAGTAAATGTATTCTTGGGTCCCAGAATCACCCTCTACAAACCACACAGATACCAAGACAAGGATGGCTTATGAACACACACACACACACACACACACACACACACACACACACACGCATTAGGACTGACCCATCAGAACCATAGCTCAGAAATCAGGGGATAAACAATGATGACATATTACCAACAGCAATTTGAGCATATAGTTCCTACTTCTATGACATTTGGCCATGTACCAAAGTGAAATTGGGTTGAGGAGGTACAGAATTATTGGCAGATAGTTTATTGGAAGTTCATAGTATGTACTTGTAAGCAGGTTATATCTGATTATTTTGTAATGGAAGGGTGAAGAGTAAGTGTATCTAGAGAAAGTGTGGAAGGATTTTGATAATGTGTAACATAAAAGGTGTATATGTCATAAATTCGAGGGATCTATCATAACTCTCTTATGACTTGAAGTTTAGTTGCTGGAGCTTGTCAACTTTCCTCTAGGAAGTAAGAATTAGGGCATCCACCATTATCCTGGAACCTAGGGACACACCCAGGGGACTCTGTTTGAGACTTACAGATTCAAAGAGAGAGAGAGAGTGCTCTCTCTATATATAGTATCTTGTCTCTTTCTGCAGCTTCAGGAATCTCAGAACAAACTGTGGCAGTGAAGACAGAACAGATTGCAAATGAGTTTGACCAGAGATGCCTCTGGTTTGGATTTTAACAGGTACTATAGCAAGAAGTAACCTATTCTGAGCACCACAGAGGTAAAACAGGAATTCATCGTGTGTTAATTAAGGAGTAGAGTATGTCATAAAGGTAAGAACATTGTTAAGTTAGAAGACTTTTGATTCCCATAGTACCCACTTAGGAACACCAAGCACCATCCTTTCATATTCCTGTCTCATATGAATTTATCCACAGAAGCATTTTTAATCTCAATTAGGCTCCTTAAATGCATATCCAAACAGAGATATATGGTGCTAATATCTAAGTATCTACAACTATCTTTCAATATAGCTTTGATTTTGGGTTAACTACTTAAAAAAAGACAAAACAAAACAACAACAACAACAAAACAAAATAAAACAAACAAACAAAAGCAAAACCCAAAAATTCAACAAAACAAAACAACAACAACAAAAACTCCACACAAACAAAAAACCCCACCTTAAACAATATATTACCCCTTGGATCATGACAAGGTAATTATTCTTTTTGTGTACACATTGTTTCATACTTTGAGAATATAAGTGTTTTATTTTCCTTATTTTATTATACATAGTTTAAAGTTGTTGTGGTCTTTCTGGTGTGATTGTGTGGCAGAATCTCACTAGAGCCCAGGCAGCCTTTAGCTTTGTAAATAGTTCTGACTGATTTCAAATTCCTGCAGTCCCTCTGTTTCAGCCTTTCATGGGTTGGGCTCACAGGTGGGAGCCATCACATCACTGACAGTTTGGATAGCATGTATTGGGACACTTGCAGTTTTCTCAACTTAACTGTTTTCCAAGGAAGGCACAACCTTTTTGTCCCTTTGGAAATCACATGTTTCGATGTGAACTGGTACACACAAATGAACACTAAGTAAGTGTCCGTTTGATGGATCATGTCTCTTTCTCTACTACGCATAGGGGAGATCATGGTCACTTAACCCGGTTTCACCCTTCCTCTGATCCTGATCCTGAACCATAAAATCTCTCTGATATCTGACACATCCTGAGAATGGTAACAAGTTATAGTAGTAGCCCAAGCCTGATATAAATATGAAAGCAATTTCCTAAGAGAAAATGAGCAGGCTAAGACTAAATAATACTTTACAATTCTCCCAACACTATGGATTATCTTCACTATATACACTATGAATTCCTATGCTAAAAAGAAAAAAATCTGGGGAGCACCTAGCCCAGTGCTTCATGGGAAAGGGAGGTGTGTTTCACATAATCATATAACCTGAAAATGTTGACATCAATCTTGGAGCCAGCCAACAGAGTCCAGTACACAAGACTTGTAGTCTCCTGGAAGTTGGATGTCATTTGTCATGTTGACTTTTTTTAGGTGTAGAGGCCCATGAGGCTGTTTCTCGGAAAACCTATAATGTACTGTTTGCTGAGTGCTCAACTTCAGTAAACTTGACCTAAAACGGTTTTCTAAGATAGTCACCACTCCAAAGTTTAGTGATTTCTCAAGATATTTTTATATCAAAATTGGATTTTACAAATTTCTTTTTTTTTTTTTACAATTTTATAAGAATAATATGAACCCAGAAAATAAAATATACTGACTAAAATCACTCCCTTACAGAGACAAGACACTGCTAGAATTTTTCAAACTGGTAGTTAGAATGAGGCCTTCTATCTTACTAAATTAATATCAAGATTCAATAGTTAATTTCCTTGGGTTTTTACATTTTGTAGTAATTTGGTCGAAGGCAATATAATATTAAACTTTGTGATTATTTAGCTTAATATTTATAAAAGGCTGTTGCTTGTTAAGAATTTTACTTATCTCAAGCAGATCATCCTCTCTAATTACTGTCACATTTCAATGAATTTCACATCTAATTGTGAGGCACACATTTGAGAGTGGGGAAGGTGGAAGTTCTTTTGTGTCGCCTTAATAGTTTTCTTCCTGAAGTATATTAGTTGGCAATATTTTGCTATTAGACCAATGGCAAAATAATCATCTGTGTTCGTTTTGCCTTGAGCAATAATCTGTACATCATTCCTGGAAGAGATCTACAAGTTTGTTGGAAACTGTGAGTAGTTTTTAATTGTATTCCTATTAGAACTGGCTGATATTAATGTATCTTTTTATGCCCAAGATAGTTAAAAAAAAATGACTTGACATATGTGGCATCCCCAGACTGCTGAGCTAAGAACACTGACTATACTTCATACCAAAGCTCTTTTCACACCGGTTTAATAATCAGAAAAAAAAGGATGATAGCTCATTAATAATTAAACATGTGTTTAATATTTAAACAGCCATATCCCTGCAGTTGTTAAACTGACATTAAAGTATGGAGAAACAGCAGCCAACTTAACTGATGACTGTCCATCTCACGTGTGCTTTCTGAAGCTCAGAAGACTGACTGAATGTCACTGAACCATCTGGCAGAATGATGCTTATAATCAAGACCAACCATAATGTGAAAACTTACTCTGTCATTTCAGGCATGTGGGACATCTATAATATGATTCATTATTGTTTTAGTTTCAAGTTTTAATTTTCCCTTACTGTTAGTGGGGTAGCTATCATTTTACTGACAAAAGAAAAGAAATGAACATAATGTTGGAATCACACTATGTTGTGAAAATTATTTCTCTCCCAAATAATCTTTCAATTAGAGAGGACATAGTTTATAGAAAGGGATTCTGTGTTGCTAGGCACTGAAAATGTTGACATGTGATACTTTATCAGAAGGTTCTACTTCACCTCTACAATACCCTTCTACATTGTTAGAATATTACACACACTGAATTCACTCAATAACAGAGAAGTTTTCATTGACATGGTTAATTTCACAAGGGAAGTTAACTATGTTCCGTTGCACCTGGAAACTTAACTGAATATAAGCCAGGGGGGTAAAAACAAATTTTATCTTATAATATCTTTTCTGACATTTCTGATCTGAAACATGTTTTGTGTGTGTGGGGGTTAGTATTATTATTATTAAAGGTAATAGGCACTTTTAAATGAACTTTATTTGATTCAAGCCTTATCTTTTTTTTTTTTTTTTTTAAAAAGTTATTGGATATTTTATTTATTTACAATACAGATGTCATTTCCTTTCCCCATTTTTCCTTCTTAGAACCCCCACCCCATCCCCCCTTTTCCTTTTTACTTTTATACCATTTTAATTACATCCAAGTATTAAGGTCAGTTCTAGGTTGAGTAACAAGCAATACAATAGATGCAAATAGTCAAGGAACATGCAAGACAATAAACACAAGCCTTATCTTTTCTAATGAGGGATTTAGGTAACAACCTTGCAACTAGAAAAATCTGAGTGGATCTGAATCTTTTTTTCAGTATGTTGTTTCCTTAAATTTGCATGAAGTAAGTTCAGTGGCTCGTTTTGTTCTTGATGGGTGTTTCTAAGCTTTGAAGCAATCACATACATGTAAACTTTAACATCAAAAGTTTCTCATTATGGATTGGTGCTTCTTTAGAATGGCTATTTCTTGGAAATATGCAGTGAGCTTAAAATAAAAGGCATCTGAGCATCACATGAGGGGACACTGGATCAGTAACAGTGAACTCAGGTGCCGTCAGAGAGATGTGTGCGGTTGAAGTTGTAATTCTTGTTACCCTTTGAGAATCTTTGCCATGTGGTAAATGGCAGAGTGAAATTTAGATTTTGATTTTCTTGGTTTTCTTGATTATATAAATAGAAACATAAAATTATGAAATATTTTAAGGAAAATAATAGCTAGCAGGGGTCGTACAGAATACACTTCATCAGCAAAGTGGTATATTCAAACAACATCACAATGACCAGCCTGTTTCTCCTTCAGTCATATTGAGACACAGTTCTGAAAACAAAGGTTACCTTCCTATGTTCTAATTGTGTTAATTATCATCTTATTTTGTGACCGATCTTGTGAGGAATTTCTTCCTTACATTTTCTCCAAGACAGTCTCAAATTGTGCCCTTTGTTCTCTTCTTGGTACAGTAGAGAAGCTGTAACATTACTCTGGTCACCATCTATAAAATTGTACTTCAAATTATTTTCTGAGACATGACTGAGTTGGAATTTGTGAATGTGTGCATTGTTCTTTCCCTACAGATAAGAAAGACATCCACACAGAGTCAAAATGAGAACTTTAATAGAAAGATCATCATTTTGGTGTCCTGATCTAAATTTTATATCCATAAATATAAAACAAGAAGATTGGATAAAACGTACTCTAAACTTTTCATCTAAGGAGTTTTTGACTGTGACTTTAATAGAACACCAAGATTTTCATGTTCGCTTGTCTCCACTTAATAGGTGATATCGAAGATCAATGGTCATAAATGTTTTGGCTTATTCTGCTACATGAACTTGAACCCAGTACAATTCAAGATGTTCCATGGAGAGTCATTTGATGGTGTCTCCTTGCTGCCCACAGTAAATCTACGTTAAGGTTCACTTCACACGTACTTATTTTGTATTTATTTGTTGAATTTTTAAAATTAGTTTTTTTTTCTAAGATTGGTCTGGATGATCTATTTCTAAGTAGAAATAGAGGCCTACTAAGGCACAACTGAAACATTGCTTCAGTGTTCATTTTTATATTCCGAACCAGGCCCTTCAAGTCTAATTGAGGGCAATCTTTTAACTTGTCAGAAACTACTTGCCTAAAAAGAATGAAAACAAAGTATTTACACAGGAATGTGTTGGAGTTTCTTCTATGATGTGAGGGAAAATATAATGTTCTACATGAATTTCTAAAGTAAAACATAGTATGGCAATAATAAGACAGGCCAGAATATTAAAGCTTCTGACATCAACGTATCCATGAAAAATGCTAGCCTCAATATGAATAGTTCTGTACTGAAATCTTAAGTGTAAAATAATGGGCATTTTTTTTACCTGCAATAATTCCTTTTCTTGGGCTCACGCCTTTTCCTGAGATTTCCTTAAAGGGATTTTACTTTCAACTGATACCGATGTTATGAAAATACAAGTACTGCATCAGTCATTTGTTTCTGAACATTAGGGAAATACCTTAAACAATTAATTTGTGTTTTCAACCAAGAAATCTGGAAAGCTCTATTACTCCTGATACCACTGTGGATCCAAATGAAAAGCACTTATGTCAGATTCTCATTTTATGTTTCGCTTCTGGGAAAGCTTGTCCCAGAGGCTGCAAAATATTAAGTTGCAGAGAAAATCCAATATATGTTAATATAGTTTCATGTGTTAATGGTGTTTTTAGTTTTGTGCTCTGTGCTGATTGTGTATGTTCTACACATAATTCTGTGTACATACATTGATACTCTGTACATCTAAGTCTCACATATCTTTTTTTAGAGTCATCTAAAGACTCCCTGCACAGAAGGGAGTGGGAAAGATGTGGGACAAACTCACATATATCTATAAAACAGTGCAGGCTATTGTTTCTTGGCCTTTTAGCTAAAATAAAGTGTAGAAACCCATGCAGGTATGACTCCGAGGAAGGTGAGAAAAGTATGAGAGGCAAGTAAGAAGAGCTTAGGAACACAGCTCGATTCTGAAGCTTTGTTGCCAGATCCATTGTCAAAAACATACAGAGGAGAAAAGAAAGCATCTTCAAGAAATCATGCTGGTCTAACTGGTGGTTTCTATGTAGAAAAATGAGAATAGATCGATATGATTCTTCTTTAAAGAAGCTGCATAAAAGCATGCACTCATTGAACAGTAATGAGCTGGCACAAATAGCCCTGCCCTCTTCAGTCATTGGCCAGAAATCCATAGTAGCTAGGTCTCTACATCTTCTGGAGTAGCAACTTAATGTTGTCAGCTTACCTTTTAGATTTTTATTTGTTTATTTTTAAATGTTTTAATTAAAATGTAATTACAGCTCTTCCCTTTCCTTCCTCCTAATTCTCCCCTCTTCCCTCTCTGAACCCCTTCTTATGACCCACTCACTTGGAAGATGATAAGTAGTTAGTTTTGAAATAATCTCTCCTAGAAATGACTGTGTAAATAAAACTAGAAAACAATAATATCAATGGATATATTAATGTATAAAGAAGAAAACTGAATGCTGTCCTTCCATTAGACAAAGAACTAAAAGTATTAAGTGCTAAGAGAAAAACTGGCCTCATCAAAGAATGAGTCCCCCTGTTGGTGTGAAAAGTATCTGAGTGTCCTTTCTCCATAGTTTCCTCAACACATGTAACATTCCTAAACACACACACACACACACACACACACACACACACA
>JANHMN010000008.1:40885685-40899317 GCA_030674055.1 Rhabdomys pumilio
CAGGCACAGGCACAGGCACAGGCACAGGCACAGGCACAGGCACAGGCTCAGGCACAGAAATGGAAGGTGAAAATTGGAAGGAAGGGATGGAGGGAAGGAGGGTAGGCAGGCTGGCAAGCACATAGAAGAAATCTTTTTGCTGAATAAATTTGAAGAAAGGGAAGACAGAAGAATGGAGGAATCTTGGTTCCTGAAATGATGTATTTAGGTAAGTGGTTTATTTATTGTCTGGGCCTGACACAGACCCTGTTTTTATGATGGACAAAATCCTCATAAAGGTCCTTTAATTTTCTTTGCACTAACTTCAGTATGTATACAAATATGAGACTGCCAGAAAACCTGTACTCAATGTCAAAGGATCAATGAGGCAGACGAATCAGGCTTTAGTTTTCTGACTCTGGCAAGAAAGGACATTAATATGAAAGTTAAAATACATAATAATCCTCTTTGCTTCCCCAAACACAGTGACATCTTTGCCTTCTGTAATTGAGCAGGAAGACCTTGGGCCTTCCTGTGTGTGTCACTTCCTGTGTGTGGTAAATTCTATAGGGACATGTGAATCAATTTGCCTATCTCCAAATACATTACATATGTTGATGTTTGTGACTACTAACTGCATGACTACATACATATAGAAACAAGCAGAATTGCTATGGGGTAATAAAATATACCATATCTGTGGAAAATCGCTCCCTGAAGAATATTGTGCTGTAGCTGTGTTTGTAAAATAACAGTTTTCTAAATAATGGAAATGCATTTCTCAGTGATCCCAATCCTCTGCTGTGTGATTGCACCTATCACCTCTTTCAGAAGCAACCACTGAATGGCCTTTAGGACACATTCTAGATTCTATACCTATGATTTGATCCTCTGAATGTACTTCTTAAGTTCTGATTCTTATTCTGTGAGAATTGATTACATAAACACAACGTATTTTGATCTGATCTACCCCAACTTGCCCTTCAACTCTTCTTAGACCACATCCTACCACCTCTTACCACACACCCTTCCTATAGTCATGTCCTCTCGTGATGCACATGTGTGCATATATATATATATATAGAGAGAGAAATGTATATTGAAGAACTAAAACAAAACAACAAAACAAAGAAAAACCACCATGCCCACGCCAGTTTAAAAAAAAAAAACACAAAACAAAAAAAAAAAAAAAAAACTTGACTCTTTGTTCTCCAGCAAGTACAAACTGTCAAAGGGTCCTCAGCAAGGTGTGGAGTCTCCATAATTAATAGGAATTTATATTGGCTTGATCTTGTGTAGCTTTAGTGAAGGGGATCACAGCTAGTGAGTTTATGAGTGTAAGGGCCTTTTGATGTCTAAAAGACACCATTGTGCAGCAACCTGTCCTAACCTCTGTGATATTTTAAAGGAACAAGCCACCACAGATGCCGACCTATCATTGCCAGTAATTGACCATAAATTAAAATGATAAAGGGCAAGCAAGCATCCCCAATAAAATCACACAAGTTGCAGCCAATCCTTAATTTTGTTATGTCCTTGATGTTCTAGATATTTCTATCTAAGAAATAATCAAAAAGGACATAACCTAAAAGGAGCAATATTTTTTTTTCATGTATTGCCAGTCCTTTGTCCTTCCTAATTGTATTTGGGATTAGTTAAATATTGAAGATTACATTCCTAAAGCACACATTCTTTATGGGAACCTATCATAGACTTTCTGTTCAGTGAGACAAGACAAATGTTTGAACATTTCTGTATATCAAAGATTATTTACACATATGTAATTAAGAAGTTACAGCCTTCCATATCCTTCAAAAATCCTTTAGCATAGAAAAATAATACCTAAGTGCTTTATTAACACATAATTTTAAAATAACTTTAGTCTTCTAAAATGATAGGAAAAAATGTGAATCGAAAATCAACCTAATTTGTAGAAACAAGTCAGCATTTGCTGTTTGCGTTAGTGACACCATGTGAAAAAATATGCTAGAAATTTTGAATAGATCAAGAATGCCCCAAATTTACTTATTGCACAGCTGCCTTCAAATCCATGGTTTAATTTTATCTTTTTCACCCTTTTAGCATCAAATCCTGGGAGTCTTCAGTTCAGACACCTTTGCAGGTGCTCTACAAAAGTAACCTTTCAATCAGATTAACTGCCAGACTGTGACATTTGATGTGTCATAATGTAAGGTTTTGTGAATTTTAAAAGGTTCAGCAGATGAAGCTGAGATACAGCAAAAAAGTCTTAAAGTATAAATTAAAGGTGTTATATACAATTAAATGATGTCATCATGAAGACGTTAATTTGCCAGACATGGTGATGCAATGAACTTAGGCACATGGTAGCCTAGGAAGTAAGCATACAGGAGAATAAGGTAGAAGGAAAAGGAGCACAAGACTACATGAGACTTGTCTCAAAGAGTTAACTACTTCATGGCTGCCATTGTGGCTACTCTAAGTACCCACTGAGAAAAAGAAATTGTACAAATGTCTTGTTTCCATGGGAAAAATGAGAATAATGATAAAAGAATTTTCAAAGGATGTTTGGAAACATTTGTGTATCTACCTTTGTAGGTGACATTTGTATACTAATTTTATTCTAACTAATTATCTAGGTTTTTCTGATGCAGCTATGGCTCAGAAAATTTAACTAGCTGAAAATAGATGATAAACAAGAAGTCTTCTGCTTTGTTTCTCTGCCTTCCTCATCCTTGGAAAAAAATGCTCTCCAGTTTTCCTGACAAAGAAACTCTTGTGTCTTTTGTTATACAATAAGTGTAAAGTAGGCTTGGAAGTCTGAATATCCTTGGGTAATTTGTAAACCATTGCCACACTCTATATGCAGTGGCTCTCAGCTAGCAAGGATGGTGCTAGAAAGTCTTCCAGATGCTGACATCAAATCATCAGTAGAAGCAGGACAAATGGACAAGTGAATACAGAAACACGTGAGGTAAGCATCACTGGCTGCATTACATGGCCTTTTACTTCCTTTAAATGCTATCAAGTTTATACAGTTTATATTAGAAAAATATTGAAGAATATCTTTCCATTTTCACAGAAGTTATTTTACTTTGCTATTGTACAGGTTATACAGTTAAAGATATTTCCATTAAATAGGTATTCTATATTCATAACAGTCTGGTATTTCAGATTGTACAAAATTAAGAGATGTATTTGATTTATTTAAAAATTAATATAAAATATAATTAATTTGAAATAGAAAGAAAAAGAAATAGTGTTTGTTTTAACATTTAAAATAACTTAGAAGATCAAATTCAATAACAAATTTTGTAGAAAATCAAGCATTCTAAATCCCAGAAGTGATGTCCAAAGTAGATACTTTGTGACAATCATGGTTTGTCTTTCCCATATTCTCTCATACAAACTAACACATCATGCTAAATATTACCAAATAAAAGCATTTATAATTTAAATACCCATTTAGAAAGGTTAGCCCTTCTAGTGAGAACCATTAGCTACTATACAAATGATAGAATTGGAAAAAGAAACTTTTACAACAGGAAAGACAATGCATAACCAAGTGTGACTGAATGGTATGCAGGCAAATCACTGTGAGTTCAAAGCCGTCCTCATCTACATAGAGATTTCTAGTACAGCCAGGGATATATGCTGAGATCCTGTCTCAAAAACAAACAAACAAACAAAAATGGAGAAAGACAATATATAATTTAAAATCAGAAACAAAATAGAAGCAAAAATATAAAATATATAATGAAATCTAAATAAAAGTTGTAAAAATAACAAAAGAGATTCTCTTTTCAATCACAGTCAAACTTAAATTTTGTTGAAATTTAAACATTAAGTATATCCTTGCAAAAATAAAAGAAATACATTAATGTCTATGAATACTGTTCAACCAAGATGAAATTTATTATATTTAGGAATAGAAATATTTTACCAATTGTCCATTTTTATTGCACCACAGAAGATTAAATATTTCCAAAACTTACAAATTGTTAATGCTATATTATTTGCAGGCTGTAAAGTCACATTGGTACAATAATTGAGTAAAAACATGAATTTTAGAGTAATTATTTATTTATTAGGTGTATGTATGTGTGCCAGTACAACTTCATGTGCACACTATGCATTCAGGTACCCCAAAACGTCAGAGAGTGTCAGATCTTATGAACTGGTGGTATAAGTTGTCCTTTCCCATTTAGATACTGGGAACCCAAACCCAGGCCATTTGCAAGAACAATAACTTGTCTTATCCACTGAGCCACATCTCCAGCCCCAAGGTTTCTTTTTTTCTTTTTTCTTAAAAAAAAAAGGATTTTAAAAACAAAACAAAACTCACTTTTCTTTCAATGTTAGTATTCTCTCAATATTAATTTTGTCAATTGATAGTATTTCATTCACTATTTTACATTTTATTTGTTAATTCTACTTTTAAACATATTTATGATCAGATATATTTTTGCTATTATATATAATATTTAACTGGATATTTATATAACATTATCTTTCATATTCATCTTTTTATTAAAATTTCCTAATATTCACTCCAGTATCAAAAGGTATATGCATTTTTAACATAAGATAAAATAAATATTAGATTCACTTCTTTACAGAATTGCCAGAGGCTACTAGGAAATAAAGGAGAGAAAAATAGACATCAATAAATAATACATGAAATAATATAAACCAAATAATATTACAAACATGAATAGATGTTTATTTCTTGGTGGTATTTGCAGACAGGGCACTTTGTATATTTAATAATACTGTATAACTCCATGCCTGATAGGACATATTGTAAAGTCAGAGTTTCTGGAGGTTTGGATTTTGTTGTATCTCTAATTAATATCTCATTTTGGACAAATTCCCAACATGACTTATTTCCAACTTTTTTCTTATATAATGTGACTATAAGGGCGTTTCTGCAATGTAATGAGCAACCAAAAATGATGCTTATTTTACTTAAGTAATTGTAGTAAGTATTAAAAAAATTTAAATATGCACTTTTCAAACAAATGCTATATTCTGTAAAACATATTCATATATTTGGATCACTATGAAGAAGTTCTTGGACCAAACTCTACTCTTTGAGTTTCCTTTACCCATTATTGGGCATTTTGGCTAAGGTCACCCCAACTGAGTCCTAAGACTTATTCACCAACCAGGTCTCTCTTACTTTCTAGAGGTTCTTCTACCTCTCACCCCCAAAGACTGCATATTTCAAATCATTCTGCTGAGTTTCTCCTGGTTCTTTGAGAAAATCAATGCGATAGATAAACTATTAGCCAAACTAAAGAACACAGAGATAGTATCCAAATTAACAAAAACAAAACCAGAACTGAAAAAGGAAACATAACAACAGAAACAGGAAATTTAAAAAATCATCAGATCTTACTACAAAGTCCTAAGCTAAACAAAACTGGAAAATCTAGATGAAATGAATGATACTCTAGACATATACCATGTACCAAAGTTAAATCAAGAGCAGGTAAATAACTTAAATAATCTCATAATCTTTAAAGAAATAAAAGCAATTATTAAAAACCTCTCAACTAAAAAAAAGTCCAGGGCCAGATAGTTTTAGTGCAGAATTCTACCAAACCTTCAAAGAAGAGCTAATAAGAATACTTCACAAATTATTCCATAAAATAGAAACAGAAAGGACACCACATAATTCATTCTACGAAGCCACAATTACTCAAAGACCAAAGAAAGAAAGAATTTCAGACCAATTTTGTTTACAATTATGCAACATAATCAAAAACAATTTCTGACAAACCAAATCCAAGAATACATCAAAAGTACCATTCACCAAGACCAAGTAGGTGTCATCCCAGGGATGTAAGGATGGTTCAATACTGAAATCCATCAGTGTAATCAACTATATAAATGAACTTAAAGAATAAAATTACATTGTCATCTCAGTAGACCTTTGAGAAAATACAACACCTCTTCATGTTAAAAGTATTGGAGATACCAGAAATTCAAGGCCCTTCCCTAAACATAATAAAAGTAATATACGGCAAACCAACAGCCAATATTAAATTAAGTGGAGAAAAACTTGAATCAATCCCACTAAAATCAGGGATAAGACAAAGATATCCACTCTTTCCCTATCTTTTGAGTACAGTACTCCAAGTTCTCACTGGAGCAATAAGACAACAAAAGGAAGTCAAAGGAATACAAATTAGAAAAGAATAAATCACGGTATCTGTATTTGCAGATGATATGATAGTGTACATAACTGACCCCAAATATTTTACTAGAGAAGTTTAACAGATGATAAACAACTTCAGCAAGGTGGCTGGATATAAAATCAACTCAAACAAATCAGTATTCTTCCTTTATACAAATGATAAACTAGCTGAGAAATAAATAGCAAAGCAACACCCTTCACAATAGTCACAAATAATATAAAATATTTTAGATAATTCTAACTGAACAAGTGAAAGATCTATATGAAAAGAATTTCAATTTTTGGAAGAAAGAAACTGAAGAAGACCCCAGGAATTGGAAAGAACGCCCATGCTCATGGATCGGCAGGATTAACATAGTAAAAATTGCCATCCTACTAAAAGCAATTTACAAATGCAATCTCCGTCAAAATTCCAACTCAATTCTTCACAAACATGGAAAGAACAATTCTCAACTTCATATGGAAAAACAAAAAACCCAGTATAGTAAAAACAATTCTCAACAATCAAAGAACTTCTGGGGGAACCACCATCCCTGACCTTAAACTCTTCTACAGAGCAATAGTAGATAAATAGATAAAATAGATAAGTAGATAAATAGATACACACATACACACACACACACACACACACACACACCTAACCAAAAAAAAAAAAAACCCACATGGTATTGGTACAGAGGAGTAGAATTGAAGACCCAGAAATAAACCCATACACTTACCACTGTATAATTGATCTTTGACAAAAAGCAAAATCATACAGTGGAAAAATAAAGCATCTTCAATAAATGGTGCTGGTCTAACTGGTGGTCTGTATGTAGAAAAATGAGAATAGATTCATATTTATCTTTTGCACAAAGCTCAAGTCCAAGTGCATCATGGACCTCAATATAAAACCAGATACACTGAATCTAACAGAAGACAAATTGGGAAAGATCCCCAGACTTATTGGCATATGAGAAAATGTCCTGAACAGAACTACAATGGTTCAAGTTCTAAGAACAACAATTAATAAATGGGACCTCACGGAATCGGAAAGCTTCTGTAAGGCAAAGGACATAGACAATAGGACAATCAGCAACCTACAGATTAGGAAAAAAACAAATCTTGACCAACCACACATCTGATAGAGGGCTCATATACAACATATTTAAAAAACACAAGAAGTTAACCTCCAAATAAACCAATTAAAAACATGGTATAGAACTAAACAGAGAATTCATAACAGAAGAATCTTAAATAGCATAGAATCTCTTAAAGAAATGTTTGATACATTTAGTCATAAGGAAAATGCAAATCAAAATGACATGAGATTCTGCCATACACCAATCAGAATGGTTATGATCAAAAACTCAAGGAATAGCACATGCTGATGGCATCATGAGTTTTGCAGGCAAATGGATGGATCTAGAAAATAATATCCTGAGGGAGGTAACCCAGATTCAAAAGGACATGCATGATATACACTTACTGGTAAGTGATATTAGCCAAAATACGGAATACATAAGATACTACCCTGAGACTGTAAGAAGTTTAACAAGCAGAAAGACTCAAGTAAGGAATGCATCAATCCTACATAGAAGGGGGAAGGAAACAATCAAGGGGGAGAGGGGAGGAGAAAGAGAAAAGCAGAACAGGATCAAACCCTACTATTATGTAACATTTTAACTCTCTGTTAGTTAGTAACATTTTAACTCTCGGCTAGTTAGTAACATTTTAATTCTCTGTTGGCTATTCCTTCAAGTGATGAATATAAATTTTGTGAGTTAATCATTGGGATTCATTACAGGTTAGTTAAATAATTTTAATATTATTTGGCAGCTGATTTCCTAAATAGTAGTAGAAAACAGAAAGAAGAAAAAAAAATGGTTGCTATGGGTTTAAAAAAATCCATATAAAAAGAAATACTTAAAATGAAAATAAAACAAAATCAACAACATAGACAAGTATTGTCCTTTATTGCAGTTAGAGTTTCTGTAGAGAGATTGGTTGTTAATTCAATTATTTTATATTATTCTTCAATTTAGTGAGACTTATAGCTGTTGCTGTCTCCTCAAATGAGTCGAACGAACACCCATCTTCTTTATCCAATGACAAATTACTTTGAAACATATTCTTCAAATTTTAGAAGTAAACATTTTCAATTGAGAAAAGAGATTAGTTTCTTATACCATATATCCTGACCAGGGTTTCCCTTCCCTCTATTCTCCCCATCTCCCCCGCAACCTTTCCTCCAGATTCACTTCCCTTCTGTTTCACTTCAGAAAAGTACAGGCCTCCTGGAGACAACAATCAAACAGATCAAACAAGACACAATAAGACAAGGCAGAAACCCTCATATATGGGTTGGACAAGGTAACTCAATAGGAGTTAAAGAGTTTCAAATGCAGGCAACAGAGCCATACCATATACTCAGAAGGCCTGGTGCAGACACTTACAGGCCTCTTGCTTGTTGCTTCAGTTTCTTTGAGTTCATATGAACCCTCTTCACTGGATTGAGTTGGCCATGTTCTCCTGGTGTCCTTCACCCTCTCTGACTCCTACAATTTTTTTCTCCAGTTGGGATTTTCAAGACCAAGCTAGATCATCACTTCAGTATTTCAAATAATGTTAAATGTAGTGGTACATTTATGTGAGTTAGGTGTAGAATTCTGTGTTTCTCTGTAAAGGTACATATTATTTGAGCAGTTAAAGGGTACTGGTATATAATTGCTCAAAATGTTATGTACTTCATTTTTCCTTTTATAGAATATACATACTGCTTTACTTTTTACCTAGTCAAATGGCGTCTAACTACATCTTATGCAACATAGAAAATATGTGATAGTTGTAGTATCAACCACACATTTTTTCAATCCATTTCAAAGCCCCCAAAATCTCAAAACCAATAAAGAATATCAAAATACCATAACTGATTATATTTTTATTAACTAGCATGAAAATTAAAACTTAAAAAAGATATTCCAAATTGGATACAAACATTTCTTAATATTTTTAATGATCATTCAGGTAAGAACAAAATGAATATTGAAACTGGGGTTAGTGATAAGGACAACATTTAGAGAAATAAGGCAAGAGACGAAATTAGAAACTGTGATTGACAGTTGCTTTTATTGCCCTTGACAGAGAGTAAAACAGAGGGAAACTGTCCATCTTAGTTACTGGATGCATTCTTTTTAAATTTCAAAACACAGAAGAGTAACTTAAAAAGAAAACAAAGACAAGGTTTGCAAAAAAGGAAAGAATTAATATAAGAATGTAGGACAAACAATAATAATAATAGTGTAATGGTTATAAGGTTGGGTGAGAGATACTCCCTTGGAATGAATAAGATAGTCTTCTTATTGTTAATATAGAATAATTCTCTTTCAGATGCATTAGTTTTTTTTCTTTGCTGAAAAGATGAAATAAGGAGTTCTTTAAAATGTATGCATATTGTTAGTTTGATGTCAGTTTGACACAAGCTACTGTCATTTGAGAAGAGGGGCTCTCGGTTGCGAATGCTCATCCACAAGATTGGCCTATAGGCAAATCTGTCTAGCATTTTCTTGACTAATGGTTGGTGTGGGATGGTCCCTCTTTCTTTGGGCACTGATACCCTGGCCAGGTGGTAGAACATTTACAAGAGAGCAGGCCAAGCAAGCTACATACATCAAGCAAATAAACAGCTTTCTTCCATGACTTCTGCCTTCATTCTTGCCTCCCTCCCCTAAAGTCTCTCAATGGCAGTACAGTCACATATATGAAATAAATATATCTTGTTTTTTTTTAAAGTGTGTAAACTAACAGTTGCAAGATGAAATAAACCACTTTCTTCCTATGTTGCTTTTAGTCATCATGTTTGTCACAGCAATAGTAACCTAACTAAGTTAATATATTAGAATTTGCCTTGTATGCACTTGTGTGCTCATTTTCCAATAGTCTCTTCTGATGAGATGCAATGATTGTTCCTCTAGGTGCATCATTGAGACTTACTGCGTGGTTCCTCTTGTCTACTCTACATCATCCTTAGATTATTATGATGCCTTATACACTAAAGGCACTACATAGATACTTCTTAATGACTTGGGATGTTGAGCATTTCTTTTATTGCTTCTCAACCATTTGAGATTCCTCATTTGGGAATTCTCTGTTTAGCTTTGTACTCTATTTTTTAATAGGGTGATTTGGTTCTCTGTAGTCTAACTTCTTGAGTTCTTTATATATTTTGAATAGTAGCCCTCTATTGGAAGTAGGGTTGGTAAAGATCTTTTCCCAATCTGTGGGCTGTTATATTGTCCTATTGGCAGTGTCCTTTGCCTTACAGAAGCTTTTCAATTTTATGAGGTCTCATTTGTCAATTATTTACCTTAGAGCATAAGCCATTGGTGTTCTCTTAAGGAAATTTTCTCCTGTACCCATGTATTTGAGGCTCTTCCCCACTTTCTCATCTATTAGATCTAGCATATCTGATTTTATGTGGAGGTCCTTGATCCATGCAAGGAATGGGGCCACAAACCTATCTCAAAGGTTTTTTTTTTAATTAATTTTTTATTGGATATTTTATTTACATTTCAGGTGTTATCCTCTTCCCCCATTTCCCCCCACCCAGGAACCCCTTATTCCATCCCCCTCCTCCTGCTTCTATGAGGATGTGCCCCCACCCACCCACTCCCACCTCCCCACCCTTAAATTCCCCCATACTGAGGCATTCAGCCTTCACTGGACCAAGGTCCTCCTCTCCCCCTTATGCCCAACAAAGCCATCCTCCCTTACATATACAGCTAGAGCCATGGGTCCTTCCCTATGTGGTCCCAGGCTGGTGGTTTAGACCCTGGAAGCTCTGGTTGGTTGGTATTGTTCCTCTCCTCATGGGACTGCAAACCCCTTCATCTCCTTCAGTCTTCTCTCTAATTCCTCCATTGGGAAAGCTGTGATCAGTTCAATGGTTATCTATGAGCATCTGCCTCTGTGTATGTCAGGCTCTGGCAGACCTCTAAGGAGACAGCTATACAAAGCTCTGTGAGCGTGCACTTCAGAATGTTCCTGTCCAAAGGAAGAACAGGAACATAAAATGGAGCAGAGACTGAAGAAAGGGTTATCGGCAGACTGCCTTATCTGGAGATCCATCCTGTCTACAGACACCAAACAGGACACTGTTGCCATTGCCATTACCTCCTGACAGGAATCTTATGTGGCAGCTCTGCAAATTGGGAGGTTCAGCCAGCAACTGATGTGAATGGTTAGAGCAAACCATCAGACTGAGCTCAGGGACCCTGTTGGTGGAGCTAGGGGAAGAACTGGAGGAGTTGAGGGGGAATGAAACCCTATAGGAAGAACAACATCAGCTGGCTGGACCACCCAGTGCTCCCAGGGACTAGACCATTAACCAAGGAGTGTATAGGGAGGGACCCATGGATCCAGCTTCGTATGTACCAGAGGATGGACTTGTCTGACATCAGTGAGAAGGGAGGCCCTGGGTCCTATGGAGGTTTGACTCCCCAGTGTAGGGGGATGCTGGAGAGGCAGAAGTGGTTGTGTATGTGGGGAGCAAGCTCATAGAGGAAAAAGAGAGGGAAGAGAGGAAGGTTGTGGCATAGGGGGGTTGGGGAGGGGAAACCAGGAAGTGAGATATGATTTAAGATGTAAATAAATGGAATGATTAATAAAATAAATAAATTAAAATATTAATGGAAAATAAATAAATACTTCTTAAGCCATATTATTCAGTAAATCATTAAAATAATTTCGTACATTTTTAACTGCTGCCATTTTCCACAAATAATTTTAATCTGATTGAATTATTAGATTCAAAGCCTACTATTTGTACATAGCCTTCTTTATTATTTGATATTATACATTCAAAATCACTATGTGATACTGTGAAGTTCATGGTAACACTTTTTATAGCTGCACAATACTGAGTATAGCATCATGGTACTAACTAAAAAGAATGGTAAGCCATGTAAGCTTTTCACAATTTCATGCTCAAGGATCCTGTCATAAACTACTGTACTACAAGCTATTGAGAAGTTTGACGTAGGAGGCTGCTAAATCAAGGGAAGATTTCTGGTTGAAGGGCTATAGAAAAACTTAAATCCTACATCAACAGGTTAATGAATCCTTGCTTTTAAATTTTAAAATACAGAAATATGGGATTGAGCTCAGTAGTATGCCTTTTGTCTAACATGTACATATCACTAGATTCAGTCCTGAATACCTCAGAGAAATAGATACCAGTAGCATCATTCCTAACTAGTGACAATCTTCACACTTGTCAATATAGTTCCTTGTTCTCAGAGAAGTGAAAGCTTCACCTCAATAATTTATAACCAATAGGTTACCAAATGTTTATTAAGATATGAAAGAGCAAGTTACATTTTAGTAATAAAGCTTACTCACTCTGATTTTTAAAAGCTTGTTAAAGAAGGGCTTCATTATGATTGTAAACAGTACAACCAGTATTCACAGGTGAGGATGGCATCTTCCAAAAAGTCAAGCCGTAGTGACAAAATCAGTGCCATATTAAAGCACAGTGACGCACCAGTCAATAGACTCATATATCAAAACTGACTGATAGTTGGTTTAGACTGAAGGAGTTTTCTGCCTCAAGGTAATGTATTGGGTACAATAAACATTCTTTGTTTATAAAACTTAATATTAATTTTCCATTGAAAATCTCAGTATTTCTGGGTTAATCTTCTGAAATCATCACATAAATAATTTTAAAGCTTTCTTGTGATATTAGTGAGATGAACTCAATCCATGCATTGAAATTATCATCCATGCAATGAAATGATGATTTTAAACCTATTCAGAAACCTTAATAAACCCTAAATATGAAATAGCACACATTAACTAATTTTTCACTAAACAGTATTATCAAAAAGCAGTTTTAAGTTTTACTTCAGTTGATTTTCTATTTGTTCTCTTCTGGGGAAGGACAGTTGTTTTCTAACTAAAGAACCTTCCCAGAAAATGAGCCAATTACTGTTCCTTTATCTTGTTAGAGATCTCAGATAAGAGACTTTCAGAGAGAAAAGTTTATCAGGAAAGCCACCTGAGGTAAGCTAAATTGAATAGTAGTTAGCTGAGAATTTTGACTAATTTATTCCCCTGTTCCACTTGCATGATGGATACATTTTTCAACAATATGTTGATTTTTATAAGGCAATGCCAGATAGTGGAATAATTGCTATTGAATAAAAATCCACAATTGTGCTGTAGTAAGATATTTGTCTTGAATAGCATACAGATGTATGTTGACGAGAAAACTGGTTTAAATGAGTTGAATGATCATTTTATAAGAAAGACAGATTCATTTAATTTGAGCCCTACTCGGAGAAAGTCAATAAGAGATTGCCAATAGAAGCAATTACATGTTAAATGGAATTTGTACAGTACATTTGAGTGTAGAGCTTGCTTTTCAATTTTTTTGCATAATTGCGAATGATTACATTGCAAGGAGACAATCCATGCTGCATGTCATGAGGAAT
>JANHMN010000008.1:40899327-41010844 GCA_030674055.1 Rhabdomys pumilio
TTTTTTTAGGGTCATTGTTCCTTATCACCTTTTTTTTTCTGGGTCACTGTTGATGAAAATAGAAGATAATGTATTTCTTATCACTGCATTTATGTACTATGGGGCTAATAGCCAATGCATCCTTTGAAAATTAGAAGACAATATTTAAATTCTATAACTTTTCATTCATTGAAAAGCACACTTTAATACTTAGTAGTTATAGACTTGAATTCTAGTTTTGCCTGGATTCCTATAGTGTTAGTTAAACATCTGCCATGCACCGGCTCTCTTACTGGCCTCCAACACAGAGTTTACATGTACTTACCTATATTGAACTCTGAAGTATAAAATTGTGGGTAAGGTGCACTGTCCATTTCTAATGTGTCATACAAGGTATACTAGTCAGGGTTCTCTAGAGTTATAGAACTTATGGAATGTCTATATATATTAAAGGAATTTATTATAATAATTTGCAGTCTGTAATCCAACTAACCCAACAATTAGCAGCTGTGTATGGTAAGTTCAAGACTCTAGTAGTTGCTCAATCCCATGAGGCTAGGTTTTTCAGCTAGTCCTCTGTAGAAGTAGGTTCCAACAGATGTGCTGGCAATTAAGTGCAAATCAGTCAAAAAAGAGTGAATCTTTCTTCTTCCAATGTCCTATGTAGGTCTCCAATAGTACATGTGGCCCAGATTAAGACATCTACCACTATGCCTGAATCTTGGACTTTCTCTGTCCCAGACTGACCTTGAACTCAGTTGTCTTCTTATCTCAATTCTCCTGGGATTAAAGCATGTACTACTTTGCCTGGGCGTAAACATTTCATGGCCACTATGCCTCAATATGTCTATGTCAAGATCCACACCAGAAACTTGTGTCTTCCAGCCTGAAGGTCTGTATCATGAGTGGGCCCTCCACTTCTGGTTTGTAGTTCATCCCAGATATAGTCAAGTTAGTTCACAACCAGGAATGGCCACTACACACGACAAGGAACCAAATAAGCAAAAGTTTAATTTTAGTCATTTGTCCTAACTAAATAGAAACTGTGGTGAAAATTGTTATAGTACCATTGGAAACTCACTAGTGAAAATATATTTCCTTCTGGTCAAAAGAATGTGTTTAGCCTCTGGGTGGTCCATGGTTATCACCTGACCACGGATCCACCAGATGATAGCTGCTTTTCTTGAAACCATGCTGCTAAGGAGATGGGAGGGATTTCCTTTCTGAGAAAATGAACTTTTCCTTCTCAGATTTCCTGCCTTTTGTGCAGACAGGCAGTAACCTGTGTGTATGTAAATCTACCTGCTCTCACAAGTCCTCACTCAGGAAAGCATATGCCCTCATCTTTTGAGCCCATCTCCATTTTGTCCTTACCTGGTCATGTTTTCTCAGATACAATGACATTTTTCACTATTTTTCTAAGTGTGACAGTCACATGCTCCACTTGCTGTCTGCTTAGAAAGATCATGGATTTCTTGTCTCTGTCTCCTGCCTGTAGTTATTCTCCAAGATTTATAGCTTGCCTGCCCTGGATTATTTCTTTAACACTCTAATAAAGTTGGCATCAGACTTTCTTCTGAGTCTATTTCTATATTATTTTATTAAGGAGACTAATTTCTGGAAATGTTCTTGGAAGCTACAAAATTTCAAGGAAATAGCTAAGACTCATAGCCCTTTAAATAATGACAGATGCCTAGGTTTTGAAACTTCTCTTATCACATGAACTGATGGCTGACTCCAGTCTGTATCTCTCCAGCTGGTATTTGTAAAGCTTGTAACTAATTAGGTCAAAGAAACCTGAAAACTTCCCTTATCTATACGAAGCATAAATTTGCCAAATAGATCTGGAAAGGCACCAGTGTAAAAATCTCACCATAGTAACGATACTTGGCATTTTTATATGTAGGATTGCTTTTGTATTGCCTCCAATAAATTTGTCATCAAATGCTTTTTAATCAAAGATGTAGAGAAAATATTCTTGTATCAGTTGATGAGAGCCAACTACTGGCTATTAGGTTTATGGGACAGGACTTAGAAGCATAGGGTTTTATATGATCTGGCATGCAACTAGAGAGAAAATGGTAGACTAGTGAATGTGAAAATTTGCCCATATGCTGTTGATCCAATATACTAGACATACACTGTGAACCAGAAGTCTAGATGATCATCATGCTTTCAAGCCTGGTGCTCTTCCATTTGTTGACCTGAAATTTAAATAAACATTTATCATTTGTCTTTGGTCCTCTTTTACTAGTCACGTACAAATATGCAATCAGCACCCTCAGTCAATCTATTCTTCAGCCTGTACACTTACAACTCATATTAAATTTTGGTTTATTCTCTAGGGGATTCAGAACAGAAACAGACTGGATTTGTAGTAATTATTCAATTCATTATGTCAGCATAAACAGATAGTGCAGACACAATCCAGATAATTCAGCTTATAATTAAAAAGTTGTGTAGTAGATTTGTGTCTGTTTGTTTGAATGTTATCCAATTATCCTAACTCCTCTGATATTATGTCATAAAGTTAATGGCTTGAAGAGAATTAAAAAAAAAACTCTGATTCAGTTTCAAATATAACAATATTCATATATCCTGTTATGATTTCTTGAAGAATCACTGATGTGCATGTGAGTGTGTGCTCGTGTGTGTGTGCGCACGTGTGTGCACACATGAGCACACGCCTGTGCCTATGCATGAGCATGCACATGCTACATGAAAGTACTTAAGGTGGCCAAATGAAGTTATCAGATTCCCTGGAGCTGAGTGGTACTGGGAATTAAACTTGAGCAGCAGGATTTATTACACATTGAAACATCTTTCCATCCTAAACATCCCTGTATTCAAATTCTTAATATTATATAAAAGAAAATTGGTGTACAATAAATGAATTCATGTGTTTGTGTGTGTGTGTGTGTGTGTGTGTGTGTGTGTGTATGTGTGTACATGTTTCTGTATGTTCAGAGATGAGTGTACATATTCTTGTGGAGGCCATAGTTCATCATCATGTCTTCTTCAACCACTGTCATGGATTTTGAGACAGCATCTCTCACTGATCCTGAGTATGATAATTTGGCTTGACCAGCTTGCCAACAGGCCCAAAGAATCCCCTTCTCTATGACTCCCCAGCACTGAAACTATAGATTCCAGCCCTCAAACCTCATGTTTTTAGATAGATTCTGGGAATACAACTTGGGTCCTTACACTTAACTGGCAGGTTCTTTATACAACATGTTGTCTCCCCACCTCTTATGCATTATAATGTGCCGAAGGTAAATTATTTCAACTGCATTTTCAGAGATGGTAGCATAAATTTGGATGATGTAGTATTAGATAACTATCACTCTGAATATTAAGAATAGTTCATAGCATGGGAATATATTCAGTGCATGATATTAATGAAAGTGAGACCTGTTCAAACTTCTTTTTTTGTTTTTAAACAAAATACTGCATCTTTTGGAAAGATTTGTACATAGTTTTCTGAATACTATTCTTAATTTTTGTCTTTAGCAGATGTAACCACAAGTGTTTATGTTTCATTTTTCTTCATTTTGAACAATATTCACCCATTCTAGGCTGGTCATATAATTTTTCACAAAACAAAAAAATTTAATTACGTAGAGATATAAAACAAAGTGGTAGAAATTCATGTCACATAAACATTTATAAATTCACTATAATCCCGTAGTTTGTGTGTGTGTATGTGTGTGTGTGTAGTGTCGATTTTCTAGGATGACTGTACAATTCATATTTTAATAAGAGACACTTTAAAAAGTTTTAAGAGCAAGCTAAGTCATTTGTCTCAAGTACTCAATGATAACAATGATAAATTATTATATTATTTTCTCAGACACGTTTTAATTTTTAAAAGATTTTCAGACAGTATATTTTGATCATATTTTCTCCCATCCAACTCCTCCTGATCTTCCCCATTTCTTTATCCAGCCTATTTTCTCTCTGTGTGTCTCTCAAAAATGAAAAAGCAACAACAAAAAACCCAAACAATAAAAGTAAAAATAAGCAAATAGAACCACACATAACAAAACAGCCAATACCAAACTAACCAACCAACCAACCAACCAGCCAAACAGCAACAACAAAATCCCATTAAAAACACTAAAAAACATTAAGACCCTTTCGTGTTTGTTGATTACTCCTGGGCATAGATCAGGTTCTAGTGTGTGGTTGGTTTATCAGTTGGAGCAAACTGGTTTTCTCTTTCTCAGCAGATATCAGTTGTAGATAGCTTACTGAATAGTGGTGGAGCTTCATACTACTTCCCACCCTCCATGGGTTTGGACCTGTGCTGGCCTTGTGCATGCTGTCAGATAATTTTATTTAATTATATTTTCATACTTTCTCTTTTCCAGGCCATACTATGGAACTATGTCCTTTGGTGGCAAAGAATGAGTCAAGGTTTTTATCAGGAAAGGCAGACACTTGACTGTTCAGATCTTCACTTGAAAGTATTACTTTAGAAGAAATAATTTCAGGAGACTTACTCTGAGTTTTCTAGTCCTTATAGTTTTAACTAGGAGTATTACAGAAGTTGGGGCACCATTCTGGTCTAGAACTCCTGGCATATTGTATAACATACATAAATCATAAAGTAAAAGTGATTGTTTTAAGGAAATACACACACAGGTATAGTCAAAGGTTAATGCTGGCGCTGTAGTTAGTAAACCTGTTCTCTGTTATCTATTGATGTGTAACTTCAACTTCTTTGTACTATTTGTTCTGGACATATTTCTGGGGTGGTATGTGGGTGTGTATGTGACAATGGTGACTGGGAAGCTGTATTGCATGTATATTCCTGACCCATCTTTTCTTGCCTATATCACAGATTGGACAAGCTGCCTTGCTTCAAGCTTTTAGACCTTATGGGACAGAGAATCAAAAAGAGAATTTATAGTGAATCTTCTATTTCCTTTAATGTGATCAGTTATTCTGACTCAGTCATGGACTGGTCTAAAAATCAATCCAATATTGCATCCAATCTGCATTTGGAAGGCTGGTTCTGGACATTTCAGACACATTTGGAAGTTAGTTGCAGTTCTCTATGATATTATGTTAGCAAGAGATAAAGTTGGGACAGGGTCTGGATTTCGAACAATCGTTAATGTATGTGTTAAGACTCTTTTAATGGTCATGTTAAAATTACTTTGTTTCTTCTATAATATTTAATGTGAGTTGTATTGATTGTACACTTTCTAATTGTGTCAGTGTGTTGAAACCTGGCATGTCTGTTATGGTGGTCCATCAGCCAGCTTTTGTTCTACTGCTTGTGAATATTACAGGGCATTGGTCATCTGAAAAAAGCTTGTAAGTACTAAAAGAAGTGAGTCAGGCATTAAGCAGAAGCAAGAGGGTAATAGACTTGATTATTGCTGGTATGGCAGCTTTAACTACATTAATAGATAGCAGCACTGCTTCTTCAATTGCATTGACACAAGAAGACAAGACAGTTACTTTTGTTAATCATTTAGCAAAAAATGTTACTAATGTTCTGAGTATTCAAGAGGATTTAGATAGGCGTTTGGAACAATGGATTGATGCTTTTATGACACTATTTGAATTATTGAAGAGGAGGTTCAGAGTTTACGAATAAGAAGCCATCTCATGTGTCATACTAAATACCAACTGATTTGTGTTACTTCTAAAATTTACAATGATAGTTATTCTATTTTGGAAAAAGTTCAAAGACACTTGCAGGGTATTATAATTTTAATACCTCTCTGGATGTTAAAATTTTGCATAACGAGATTATGAATTTAAAGAATGCTGCTGTGCTAAGCTTTGCTGCAGATACAGTATTTCCATCTTGGTCAAGATTCAAAAATGAATCATGCTAACCCTTTTTGTCCTGGGAATATTTTATTCCTGCCCATCTTGTTAAAGCTTGTCTCTAACAACACCAACATGTTGGTGACCAAAGTACATGGCCTGAACCTGAAAATAGCCCCCAAGACAGAGTTATTAATTTAAGAGCCTGGCAAGCCAAGGGTGGGCAACATTCTGCACAGAGCCTTACCAACCTAAGACATCAATGCATTGCTTTTGATAATGCATATTCCATAATGGGTAAGAAAGGCATTCGTGTCAGACTAACCTAAGACAGGTTCAGTCTTGTTAAAAAAATAAAAGGTGAGGGGAGGAATGTGGAGAGCTTTTAGGGCCACTTGGGAGGAATCTGACACTGGCCATGGACAAGGAAATTGGCTTTAGGCAGGAATATGACATTGTGCCATGACAGGGAAGTAAGTTCAGGCAGGAATCTAGTTTTAGGCTAAAACAGAAGACTAATTGCAGTCAGGAATCAAAATCTTAGGCTAGAACAAAGAAGTAGGCTTCAATATGACTTTGGGACAGCACAGGGAAGTAGGCTCAAATATTTTGGTCATCTTAATAAGCCCTTAGAAACAGTGATCACTTGACTTTGCTTATGGCCTTGCTTGTTCTTTAAGTATTTGCATTTATTGTATTGCTAGTTCCTCAACCTAGAACTGACCTTAACACTTGGATGTAATTAAAATGGTATAAAAGCAAATTGGGAAAAAAATTAATGCCACCCTCAACCTCAGAATTGGCTGGTATCATTGTTATCTAATCATCTTTTGTCTTTTTAATCTTTATTCCTGTGCTGGAAAACTTGTTGACTGACTGGGCTGGGCTGGTCAAGCCACATGTTCTGTAAGTTCATGGGTAAAAGGACCTCTGGGTGTTTAGAAGATACTCTTTTACAGAGAGCCTCCTCATCTTCCTGCTCTTTCATCCTTTACACACTCTTTATGAAATTTTCCTGGGCCTCAGAGAGGGAAATGTAGATGCCATGGATGTATAGTTTAATACTGAGCAGTCAACTATCACTTATTCTTAGCATGTAGACAAGTTATAATTCTCTCATTTAGCATTTCCCATAGCACAAAGAAGTACCTATCTATTTGTATAAACAGAAACACTTAGAGGTAATTGAACAACAGGCCTAGTTATCAAAACAACAGTAGTAGATCTCAAGGGTCTATGGCCTCTCAGCCCTAGATGTTTGACCAGGTATATACTATCTGACATGGATTTCCTCCTATGTAGTGACCTTTAGAGCCAATATGAAAGTGATTGGCTAACCCTTTAAGAGTCATGACTCTATAACAGTTATAGAAATATGTCCTGCCTAGCAGGTCAGCCCTGGAGTTCTCAGAATCCATAGTAGATTAAAACCCTTCATAATTTTGCAGCCCAAGGAAGCCCTTTAGATATTGTTGAAACTAGTCAGCAAAGAGGATGCTTGCAGCTCAGTTGTCTATGTAGAGGCAATATTCAGTTCACACAGAGGTATTACAAATAGGAGTGCAAAACTAAAACCAGAAAGCTGGGGAGCATACTATACATATAAAGGACTTACAAGAGAGGAAAAACAGCCCTTACCAAGCATTTTGAGAAAAAGAATATTCAGCCTTCTGTTGAGTTCCTTTTGTGTTGGCTATCTACTTCTAGACATGGGGTCTGCTCTTAAGACTGGTTTCAATTACCAGTGAGACTTTGTTGGAGTAAAAAAAATTATGTCATCGTAAGCAGTTTTAAACCAAAGATAGCTTTGTGATTAGGGATTGGGCCTTGTGTTTACTTCTACACTCAGAGACTTGTGTGTGCTTATTGCTTGCTGCTACAATTTCTGTGAGTTCTTATGTGTGACCCTCCTTCTCTGTGTTTAGAGGACCTTAGTTCCTTCATTCACTCCAACTTTTTAAATCTTTTACTTCCTCTTCTGCAGTGTTCACTGAGCATTGAGAGAAGATATTTGATAGAGGCCCTGGCTTAAGACTGAGTGTTGCAAGGTCTCTCATTCTCTGTACATAATTCAGCTTGCATCTCTGCATTTTTTCCCATCCAATGCAAGATGAAAGTTCTCTGATAGTGCCTGTACAAATCCTGATCTACAAGTATAACATAATGTCATTTGGAGTTATTGTATGCCTACTTTCTTTTAGCAAAAACATAGGATTTGAATCATTTTTTGTTGTTGTTGTATTTGTTTTCGTTTTCCAAGATGGGGTTTCTCTGTTTAGCCCTGGCTGCTGTCCTGAAACTCACTCTATGGACCAGGCTGGCCTCGAACTCAGAAATTCACCTGCCTCTCTGCCTCCTAAGTTCTGGGATTAAAGGTGAGTGCTACCACTGCCCAGCTAGGATTTGGATTTTCCTCATGATCTTGTCCTATAAAGTCTCAGGGTTTTGCCCTCCTGAGGAGTGTTGAGAATGGGTTTTATCTGATGTAGTAATCCTCACTGTGTGTCTTTGCACTGTGTGTGTGTTTGTGTTGTGTGTGTGTTGTGTTGTGTGTGTATGTTTATTATGCCTTTTCTTTGGGTTTTTGTGCTTCTTCAGTTTATTTTTGTGCTTGTTTGCTTCATTTGTCTTATTCTGCTTTGTTTTTATTTTATGTTATTTAATTATTATTATTATTATTATTATTATTAATTTTAAGATGCCAACTTGTATTCTTTTGAGAAAGACAGACAGAGAGAGAGAGAGAGAGAGAGAGAGAGACAGAGAGAGACAGAGAGAGACAGAGAAGAGAGATAGAGAGAGAAGAGGTCAGCTCAGAAACTTTGGAAAGGTCATGGGACACTTGCTCAATGGGAGAGGTTAATTAACTTTCCTTGGTCAGATGATACTTGCTGGACATTCCTCAATCAGAAGACACTTGCTGAATTAACATTTCCTCAGTCAGAGGACACTTGCTGGATTAACATTCCTGGGTCAGAGGTCAGAAGAGGAAGGGAGAGGCTAATATCCCTCAGACAACAGGGGAGGAAACCCACCTTTGGGTGGGGAAGGCTCAGAGCATGTAGACGTATTTCATTCCACAGAACCGACCAACCCTTGCCACTTGCAGACAAGGGAAGTCCCTGCCACCTCACTCTCTGTTCTGCCAATCATATTGTGCTTAGTCATTGTTTCTTTAGACTACACCTTAAGCTGTATAAAAACTGGCCAAATGGGCTGCCTGGGGTCTCCACATCTCCTTCAGGTGCAGAATGACCCCAAAGCATTGGATCATTAAAATTCCTCTTGTTTTTTGCATCAATTCACATAGCAGAGTGATTCAGTCAGGGGGTTTCTAGTAAGCTAAGGCTTACAAGAATCTTACAATAGAATTTGGGTGGATAGGGAAATGGGGGTGGACAGATTATATAGGTAGATAATTTACATATCTACATCATTGACAGATAAAAAGAACAATGGATTAGCTTATCAAAATCACATTTTTAACAAAAACTTCACTATTTTTCCCTGGAAAATAAGTAGCCATAAAAGAGGTGGGGAACTTGTAAGAAATTTTAGAAAGCTGTACTTGACCTATTGCTTACAGGCTCCACTTTCAAACATAAAAATTAATATCCAGAAACATGACACACCAATATTTTTATGCCTTCAGCTAGGCAAATGAGAATTTTTTCTTCTCTGCTACTAGTGTATTGCAAACAGAATTAATGATTACTTCAAGTAAAATGAGAGGAAACCCCACTGGAATATAAAAATACCCAAGAGTTTGTAAAAACACAAACAGTGCTAAGAGCTGTGGTGTATGTGTGTATGTGTGTGTGTTAAGGGTGGAGAGGTGGCAGAGCTTGATTGCTCTTTCTATGTTTGTGAATACATGCTTGTCAAATTTAGGCTCCACCATCTATACAGTAATAGTTAGAACTCGAGTTTTCTTATAATAATGCTTCAAAGACTTGATCCAGGTACTTGCAAAACTAGCATTCCAGAACTTAAAACAGAAGTGGCTCTGAAAGAATGTATATCTCTGGACTAGAGACAGAATTTATAATTTAGTTTTCTGGGGTTAATGATGGAGGAAGAAGGAGCTCGAAGATTAGGAGTCTAGAAGACAAGAGTTAGTGAGAATACTTATATCTTGATCAAATCCACTGTACACTCCTGTGGCCTATTCACCCATTGCTGTTTCTTACATTCACAGGATTTGTCTGGATTTGGGGTTTATATATTTATTCATTCATGTTTTAAAGATTCTTTCAAATAATGTAGCACTTGACTGAGACCCATAAAGATCTCTAATTTTTATAACTCAATATAAAATACATTCAAAATGCAGGTTTATTTGTTAAAATGGCTTTAGCTTAATATACACTTTGAAAATTGACTTTCTTCAATTGCTTCCTGAGAGTTCTTTAAACATTCTGTTCCCACAGGGAATTCTCTAGTTTGTCCCATTAAATGCTTAAGTGATAAAATATTTCTTCAGGTAGTAGAGATAGGTATTTGAATACCAAAGATAGTAACTTACTAACGTCTATCAGGAGTGGACAATTTTAAGTTAATATCATACTGCTGATGGATTCTCAAAGTGTCCAATTAAAGCACCGCAAATATCAAGGCTTCATGCATGACACTCACAGTATATGGGTAGCAACGATGCCTGGTTAGTGATGTCAAATGATGACAATGCCAGAGATAAAGAGAAAAAGAAAAAGAAAACAAAAACAAAAACAAATATATTGAAACATGTTCCAGGCCTGAAAGATACTCAGTGAGTAGAAGTGCTTGTCATAGTAGAAGACCCGAGTTTTGTCCCTGGAAGTCACAGTGTAAAAAGAGAACCAACTACCAAAGTTGTCCACTGATTTCCATAGTTGTGCTATTGCACATGCCTTCTCTGCAACCCACCCACCAGAATCTTATATATACATACATACACATACCAAAAAAAAAAAAGTAATAATAAGCAAAACTTTATAAAAGCACATTCAATTGAATGGGGTTTTGAAAGGCATTGGTCTAATTTTTTTAAAAAAGCAGTTAGAAAAAAATTATCTGCCAGTTTTTATGTCATATTGTGAAATAAAGCATGAAGGGATAGGTTAAAAAAAAAAAAAAGGAGAGAGGCAGTAGTTTGTAGGCCTCTCATGTCTGCCATGTTTGTTTCTTTATTTTTTTCTTATTCTGATCTAGCAGCAATTGAATGCCTTTGATCTATCTCTCCCTGAGCCTACTTCCTCCCTCCCCCAGGGCCTTCAGCCAGCTTTCTCATTTTAATTCCAATGCCATTAACTTTTTATATGCATATAATTGTTCTAGTGGCCTTCATTGGAGCTCTGTGAGGATCCATTAAAGAAAGCTATTCCTCTAGCTTGGGTATGTACATAACATTACAAGCTATCAAGAGCATAAAAACATTACTATTTGGGTTGGTCAGTCACTTGGCCAAGGGATCACCTCTGAGAGTGGCAGGTTCACCCTAAGTCATGCCAACATGTTTGGGAGAAATTTTGTTTTGAATGAAACACTGCATATTTACTTCTCAAAATTCCAACCCCAAATGCCAGCCATAGAAGTTGTCCATATTGTTCTCCAGGGTCTCTCTTGCTGAGTCATGAGTCACAGAGAAGTATTTTTTTCTTTTTTCTTTGCCCCCTTCTTTTTAAAAAAAAAAAATTGGATATTTTATTTATTTACATTTCAGTTGTCATCCCCTTTCCCCATCCCCCCAGGACCCCCTACCCCATCCCTCCTCCTTCTTTTTGCTTTTATGCCATTTTAATTACATACAAGTGTTAAGGTCAGTTCTAGGTTGAGGAGCTAGCAATATAATAGATGAAAATAGTCAAGGAACAAGCAAGACAATAAATACAAATAGTCAAACAACAAGCAAGGCAATATCCAAAGTTCCATGAACACTCCTGTGATCACTGTTTCTAAGGGCTTATCAGGATGACCAAAATATGCAGCCTACTTCTCTGTCCTAGCCAAAGTCATTTTCATGTCTGAAGCCTACTTCCTTGTTCTTGCCTAAGATTTAGATTCCTGCTGGAAATTACTTCTTTGTTCTAGCCTAAGATTTAGATTTCTGCCCGAAATTATTTCTTTTTTCTAGCCTAATGTCAGATTTCTGCCTGAAGCCCATTTCCTTGTCCTTGGCAAGAATCTGACATGGACCATGGACAAGGAAGTAGTCTTCTTTGTCCCCCTTTTTTTGGATGCTGACGACAATGTGACCATTCTTTTTGTTATTTTCTGGTAATTTGAGCTTCTTTTTCTAAAGCTCCCTTCCCTACCAGTCAGTTGCATACTGCCATAGTTAAATTCAAAAATCATGAGTTCTTTCTTTCTTGCTTGCTGCCTCTTTTCTTTCTTTCTTTCTTTCTTTCTTTCTTTCTTTCTTTCTTTCTTTCTTTCTTCCTCTACTCTTTTACATTCTCCTCCTCCTGGCAGAGACCAAGATTTAAAGCTCACCTTCTCTGAATTTTTTCCTTAAAATGCTAATAAAATTGTCTGCAAGCATCCACTTGAGCCTGAAGTTGTTTTATTTATGAGACTAAGTACCCCAAGGGAATCCCAAATTCCCTGGTAGCATCATGAGTAGAATCAATCCCCTGAAATAAAGAGGGTTATAGTTACAAAGCCCAAAGAAGCTGATAACAAGGCTGCAGCTAATCCCATTAAACTGGAAGCTTTTCCTTTCTCTCTGGCCTGGATCCAGGCTTCATTTAATTAATAAAATGCAGGATTTTCTTAACAAAAACTTATAGGTGGAATGTCAGTGTGGTCCATGTTTGATCAAAGCAAGCGATAGTAAATTGGTACTTGAATATTTGTAAGAAAAGCCACAGTCCATGTCATGTCTTTACATCACTCTGTATATTCCTTATTCTATACAGTGTTTTATTCCTATATTTAATTATAATGGCATTACATGTGGAGGGTGAATGGAATCTTGCCATGATAGCTTTGACAGTCCCTGAGCCAGCAATGAAGGCAGCTGTGGCTGAACTCCAGTGAAATGAATTGCTAAATGAGATTAGCTTTGGGTCACTTGAGATAAAAGCAGGGTCTTTATTTCATAATTGAAGGTGGACCTTAATGAGAAAGGTTATTTTTGTACTGTTATGATAATTATAATTCCAGAAGCATAAAAGAAATTTTTTCAATGTGGAATGCAATAGAAATATATGAAGAAGATTCCTCTTCAATATTAAGCTGTTTGAAAATGTATCTCCCAGGCCAGCAGCATGACTCAGCAGGTAGAATGCATGTTAAGCAAGCCTGAGTTACATCCCTGTAATCCATGTAAAGATGAAATGAGAGAATCAGCTCCAAACGTACACTGTGACACACATACACAAATAATAATAATAATAATAATAATAATAATAATAATAATAATAATAATAAATTTTAAAATATATTTAGGCATGGCATGGTAACATGTATCTTTAATCCCAGCAGTTGGGAAGTAGAGGCAAGTCAATCAATGTGAGTCTAAAGCCAGCCTGGTCTACATAGTAAGTTCTATGATAACCAGGGCTACCTAGTGAGATGCAGTCTCAATGTTTTTTCTTCCACAACTTACGAATTTTTTTTAACACAAATATCGATTTAAGAATACAAGTACTCATGTGTAGTTTCATGGATCATTCAAAATTTCTTCTCCAAAGTCATCCTGAAACTGTTTGATAAAAGGGAAGGAGTGTTTGTTTCTAATGGTTAATATTTATATTTAAGCATAAAATGATATCCCCCAATAGTCACTACTTAGTTTTATTTCCAGTAGGGAATTGGCATGGCCATAATCAAACATATTTAAAAGATAGTGCATGAATACAATAAAGATTCTGTCTTTTTTTTTTTTTTTCGTATTATGAGCACACAGAGAAACAACGTAAAGAGAGGTCTAAGAGACTGTTATGCTACCATGCCCCACATGTTTATGGGAAAAAAAATCACACCAGTAATTAAAATGCATGTGGTGGGGCTGGAGTCCTTTGCAGGTTACACATGCACAGGTTCCTGGGCTTGATTGACAGGTGTGAAGATGGTGATAGAAGGGAGATTATAGAGAAATCATCTGATGTGAAAACTGTGAAGTTGAGGGAAGTCTTAATAAAGATTTGTTTTCAAATCTCTCAAAAAAGTTATTTTTTCCCTTACAGTTTTGTTGCTGGATTCATTTGTAGCATTAGGGTATAGACTAATTTATACAAGGTAGACAGAGGGCAATAGCCCATTTAATGTTTTGACAACTATGCAACAAAAATATAGAGGAATGGAATAATAACGAAAAGAAGAAGGGTAAATAAAAGGATGAGGTGATGGGAAATAAGACAAGGTCAGTTTTGAAGGAGACAAAGATGTGTGAGAATAGTGTACTTGAATCTACACTTTAAAAGTTATCTGGATATATTGAAACAAAAATGTTTTAATTTGGTACTAGGTGATGTTCTCATAAGTGTGTGAATTTTGTGACCCAGTCAGACACATTTGTCTCCTCAAATAGCATCATTACTTTATTGAGCAGCTCTTCAAAATCCTTTCTTCTTACTTTCTGAGATACATAGAACCTTGTTACTAACTGTAACCCCTGCAATGCAAAGCACACTAGCATTTCTTACTCCTAGTTAACTCAAGCTTTGCCATTTGGTAAGTTGTCCCTCATCTTTCTTTATCATTCTCAGCTTCTGGAAACTATTATTCTACGGATTTCAACATTTCATACTTCACATGTATATAGACCATGTAGTACTTTCTTCTCAGTGATGGTTCATTGCACTTTACACAGTGATCTTTGTATCTATCCATTACATGAATGACTGAATTTTATTCTTTTTGATAGCCAAATATAATTTCCTTGTGTATATATATCCTGTACTGATGAGATCAGGAAATGGAAACTGTTTAGATAAGGCAGGGACCCTAAAGGAACAGTTAGAGGTTAGAAATGCCAGATGACAGTTCTGGTTCCAGTTTATCATTATCTTCCAAATGACCACATCTATCTATCTATCTATCTATCTATCTATCTATCTATCTATCTATCAAGAAAGAAGCACGAGAATATTAGTTGGGCCAGTTTGGCTGACAGCTAAATCCCCTCTTGTGTCCTCTCCTTAGGTTCTGCTTAAGTCCTTTTAAAAGTTTCTAAGGTAGCACCCATGGAATCTTATTCCCCTCATTATACAGATCTGTGTACTGGTTCTCTCTCTCCTCCTTCTCTTTCTTTCTTCTCTCTTCTCTCTCTTTCTCTTTGCTATTTCCTCTCTATCTGTCTATCTCTTTCTATTTCTCTATCTGTCTCACATTGTCTTTCTGCCTTTCACTGACTCACCATGTGTTTGTCTCTGTCTCTTTTTATTTGCCTCTGATCTTCTCCCTTCTTTTTCTCTTCCTCCCTCCCCTTTCTTTCTTAACTTTTCACTGATAAATGTAAAATACACTTTTCTCAAAAATTCATCTCTCTTTTATACATTTCTGCCTTAGAATTTGCTATATAGAAACCTAAAAGCCACTGGCTCAGAACAGCTCTGGTCATGGTACAATTTTCTAAGACCCTAAATGCTCAAGCTGAGAAAGACATTGCTATTCTCAAAGCTACTTCAATATCTATCTACCAGTGCCTTATCCATTCAGCAGTTTATGAACTCTTAGAACATATCCTTTCCTTGGCTGTTTTACGTTATGTGTCGTTAAACATGGGGTGTACAGATAGATGTGGTGCATGCATTTACTTCTACTCTTACTAGGAAAATATGGCTCCCTCTTTTGGAGTGCTCAGCCTCTTTAATAAAATCATTTAAAATATTTTAGGTGTCTTGAAATATCAGATTTCCTTTTAGAGACAGTACTTAAGATTCTAGAGTAAATTTACCTAAATGAGCTTCAAAAAAGTCAGGATTCTTGCATCTTTCCATATGGTAAAAATGTCATAAGGATACAGTTCCTATCTAGTGAAAAGTATGTGGTGTGACAGGTAGAATAGTTTCTTGGTACCTGAAGTGGCTGCAACTTCTTTCTTCTTCAAAATGGAGTCGAAACCCATGTTTGGGGATTAGTGTGTGGTTCAGTGGGAGAATGTTTGGCTACTATGTGTGTATGTCCTAAATTCAATCTCCAAAATTGAAATAAAATGACATAAAATAAAAAACAGATCCCATAATACAATTTTTGATGATCTAGAGTAACATAGTGCAGAATATAACCTGAGATCAATGGAGGTAGTATGGAGGTAGTATGTAAGTATGCACTATGTCTAGTGAGGGGTTCCTAGAGTATCCAAGTCATACATCCTTATGTAGACAGTTAGTCCTTTTCTTTCCTTATCTCAAGGGGTCATTGACCTTAGTTGGCAAGAAAAGAGTCAACTGACTTCATCAGAGGTGTCTGTAGCTCCAAACCAAGCAGTTTTTGAAGCAGATACTGGACATTAATCATCACACTTCAAATTCTAAGGATAGCTTGTTATATTCATTGCTTCTTTAAAATTAATGTGTTACCAGAATGCTTTAGTTAGGGTTTTAATTGCTCAGATAAAACTCCATGGCCAAAAAAACAAGTTGAGGAGGAAGTGGTCTATTTGGCTTACATTTCCATATAGCTGCTCATCGTTAAAGAAAGTCAGGACAGGAGCCCAAAAAGGGCAGGAGCCTGGAGACAGGAGCTGATGCAAAGGCCATTGTGCTACTTATTGACCTGCTTCTCTTGGTTTGCTCAGCCTTCTCTTTTTTAGAACTTAGAAATAACAACCAATGAATGGCCCAACCCACAATGACCTGGGCCTTCCCCCATGTTCACTGAATGAGAAAATGCCTTACAACTGGATTTCATGGGTGGACTTCTTTAACTGAGGCTCCTTCCTCTCTGATGACTCTAGTTTGTATCAAGTTGAGACAAAACCAGACAATACACTGAGAAACAGAAGTAAGAGAGTTCTGTTTCTGCCAAACATTGTCACAAGGAACAATGACTGATATACTTAAGTTCAGGAGTTTAACACAGAAATCTCCTAGCTTACTTTCCATTAGGCCATGTCTATTGTGAGTTAGCTTCAAAACGAGGATCTGAAGAAAATGTTGAAGGATTAGTGAAGAGTAAAGGTCATCCCCTCTGCATTACCATCGTTTCTTTGGTTTCTATATTTGAAATACAGCTAGTGCACAGTGGGCTCCCAATAAATAAAACAATAATACATGACACAGTAATCACTTCTTACTCTCCTGTTGCCTCCTTATAAGGCTGATGTCACTCCAGGTTTTTTTTTAGCTTTCATAGGGGAACAACAAAATCTTCCCAAGGCTTTCATGTATCTTTGTTCATTCTCTTGCTCTCTCTTTAGAGTCATTGCTTAAGTCCATGAGCTTGCTACTTATGCTCTGATTTTGCCTTTAAACCGTTGAAAAGCTGTTAGTTTCATGGATGCTTGTCTTGCTAATGGAGTATATTAAACAGCTCCTTCTTTTCTTTTTAGCTCCCTCAAGTCACAGGATTAGCTTGGTGAATTAGACTTGCTTCACTTCCCTTTTGACTTAGGGAGTATCTTTCCTGATTAAACTTGGTAAACAGCATGAGTAACTTCATATTACAGTGGTGTCCCTAATGCTAGTTCATTCTGGAACTGGCAAAATCCCAGCAATGATTTTAAAATGTATTTGACATACCATAATTCTAAAGGAAGTATGACTGGCACGAAGGTATAGCATACAAATAATGGTTTGTAGGAATGATTGCTTTAAGGATGTCTTGCCAAAAGTTCAATTCTAAATAACGACTGAATCACAACTCTTTTTCCTGACAAAAGTTCAACTGATTTTTTTTTTGTTTTATCAAAGAAATAAAAAGCACTTTAATTAGGAAAAAGTCCACTGAACTGAAATTGTACTTGTGGTAAGTATAATGAGTTCCCGGTGAAAAGTGTATGCAATCCATACTTCCAGGTATTATAGTGACCTTCCTGTGTCTTTCTGGATTATTTAATGGAAGGAATCCTTTCTATCAAAAAAGAGCAAACACAAAGCTCCTGTTTATTCTCCTAATACTGTCATGTACCCATTGATAACTAGAATTTAGTGGAGATTAGTGTATTAGTAGAGTATTGTGTTTGGGACAGGTTCACTGGGTATGTACCCTAAATCAACTATATTCTAACTTTCGCTTGACAAATAGCTCAAATTCCCCATGTGTCTTCTAAATGATTATTGATTGGACTGAATCCAATGATTGAACCTTTCTTAGGAAAGTGGTCACTGAAAGGAAAATTATAGGCTTAGGACCCCAAAGACCAAGTGATCAGCACGATGCAAATTTATTTGTCCCAGAGGGACAAAGGTCAGGAAATAAGAGAAAAAGGTAGAAGATAAGGAAGAAATAGAAGGGAAGAAGAGAAAGGGGAAAGGAGTAAAGACTTCCCCTGAATAAAGAGGGAACAGGCATGGACATAGGAAAATGGCGGTATATAAAAGTAAAGTGAGAAAGAGCATATTAAGATGTAGTGTTTAATTTTAACTAGACCTGTTAATTAGGTGAGTCAAAGGGGTCTTTTGATTGTTAGACTTCAACACTGGATTGAATCAATATTGGATAATTAAACCTTGGTAGTCAGCCTTAGGAGGAGAAATTGTATAAGGAAATGGAACTTGGAGATTAGCTTAAGGAATGGATTTGCAGGGCGGTGGTGGCGCATGCCTTTAATCCCAGCACTTGGGAGGCAGAGGCAGGCAGATTTCTGAGTTCGAGGCCAGCCTGGTCTACTGAGTAAGTTCCAGGACAGTCAGGGCTACACAGAGAAACCCTGTCTCAAACCCCGCCCCCCCAAAAAAAAGGAATGGATTCTAACAATTTGTAGAAAGGCAGAGGAAATCCTGCCACAGCTATACCTGACATGACAAAGCTGGCAGCATCTTTTTAGTCATCCACAGTAACTTAATCAATAACTAATACCTATTGATTATTTATGGTTTAAATTGTAAATTTTCTAACCAAATACAAGTCAGAGATAGCTGATAAAGAATGGATACAATCCTTTAATATAACTAACACTAAATGCACTTTGAAAAAGTTATATGAAAACCTACTGTAGATATTTCCTGAAATATATACAATTTGTGTGTGTGTGTGTGTGTGTGTGTGTGTGTGTGTGTGTGTGTGTGGTGTATAAAACTAGTTTAAGTAGACTTATCTAATAATGGGGAGACAATACCAATCTAGATTTGACATCCTATCTGTAACGGGAGAATTTTAAAGAACAGCTTGAGGTTCAGCTAATTTCTGAGCCTCCACCATGTTGGTGCTCTATGTCCCTTCTCCAATACAACAGAGCTAGCCAGAAATACAGGCGGGGAACCACAAACAACTGGTGTGGCCGCTGCCTTCTCTGTAGACTCTAAGGCCCCAGGCATGATTCTAGGCTGAGAACAGACAATGCCGGCCATGATCATGGTACTCGATAGAAATGAAACTTAAAGCTTAAGGATTATTCAATGGATTTATATATCAGCAAATAAAAAAAAAACCAAATATATATCAGCAAATACTCAATACACAAGATGGCAACAGAATTAGAATTGTTACCCAATATCTAACCTTTGATATGAATTGCTACCCGAGCCTGCTAGAGACCCACAGGTCTTCCTCCATGTTGTTAGCCTCTCCTTCTCTGCCTTTCTTCTTTCTTTCTCCTCCTTTGCTTTTCTCCTCACTCCACCTACCTCTTCTACTGCCCAATCACCGAGCTCCACTGAAAATACAATGTAGCAGGAAAATTACTGAAACACCTATCAAGTAAACATTCCAGTGCAGGAATAGGTAACCATTTTTTGAGGTATTAGCCAGTGTTATTTCATAACTGACCCCCCTCAAAACTTTACAGGGCATTGCCTTTGTTCCTGGTTACCCTTTGGAACTCAATGGTTTATTTCATTTTTAAATACAATTTTTATTGAGTTTTTAAAATATTTCATATAATAATATATTTTGATCTGTTATATATCCCTGCCTCAGCACCTCATACCTCTCAACACATCCCTACTCAATGAATGTCATATTGTTCTCCCTGTTTCTTTGTTTTTAGTTAAACAAGTCCAATTTGTGTTGAACACTTATTGCTAGTTATGGTACCTGCCATCGAGCATGGTCCACATAGGAAAAAATTCTGACCCTCCCTCTTCCAGTAGTGATCAAATCCTATAGCTTATGAGCTGGGGGGTGGGACTTCATATCTGCATCCCTAAGCCAGTCCATACTGAGATTTTGTCTGGCTTGGGTTTATGTAGATCTTGTGTATGCTTTCAAAACTGTTGTGAGTTTATATGTGCAACTTCCCTGTTGCGTCTGGTAAACACTCTTTCCCTATAGGCATCCACTGCCTTGGGACTTGTAATCTTTTTCATCCAGTCTTCCACAATGCTATCATAACATTGAACAAAAGGAAGCAAAATAGACATACTATTTTGGGCTGAGCACACTGCAGTATCTTTTTCTCCATATATCGAACAGTTGTGTGTTCTTGTGTTAATTGCCATGTACTAGAAGGAGGCGCTTCTCTAATGAAGGTGGAGAGATGTGTTAATCTATGAGTAAAACCATAAGTTGTTAGGAGTAACTTCAATGCTTTATCTATTTAGCAGAATATAAATAGGAGGTACTCTCCTGGGTCACATCTTCCATCTAATTCCAGTTTCTTAACCATGGTAACAATGCTAGGGTGGCTATTTATATCATGGGTCAGGCCTCTCTTCAGAAACTGCTTGGTTACTCCTATAAGCATCTCTGTTTCATCCATGTTCATTATACCAAGATAATCAATACTATAGCTCACAAGCTTTGCAGCTGGGTCAGATGGATGATCACTTTCTCCTGATAGTATCCTGTGTAGCCCTGTCATCACTATGAAAGTTGTTCAATACAAATGAAGCTTCAGATTAGCCTAACCTAATTTGTCTCTGTTATAATTTGTGTATGTGATGTCTTAAAGGATACTTCCTTACCATTGACTTCGAAAGGGTAACCACGAAAAAAGGCAATGCCTTGTAAAATTTGGAGGGGAATGGGTTATAGAATACTGCTGGCTCAACCCTCAAAAATGGTAAGCTATTCCTACTTGATAGGATGTCTTATCTAGATAGTGTATTATCTCACTATAGGATAAGTCTATTTAACTCATTATATATATATATATATATATATATATATATATATATGTGTGTGTGTGTGTGTGTGTGTGTGTGTGTGTGTGTCTGTGTATTTCAGGAAGTGTCTACAGTAGGTTTTCATATAACTTTTTCAAAGGGCATTTAGTGTTAGTTATCTTTCTGCAAATTTCCTCTTGTACCTGTTTGGTCTCCAACCCAAATGACCTGTTGTATGTGTGTTACCCTTTCCACACAAAATAAATAAATAAATAAATGCTTATTAAAAAGACAGTCTAACAGAGTTAAATTCACAAGGACTAGTCACTTATAATGCAATTTTCCAGAAATTGAATAATAAAACTCAGAATAATTTCAGAAGGATGTGTAAATGGGCCCTGGAAGAATAAGATTGTAACTATGTTTGGAAAATAACCCGGAGTAGCCAGATTTTCACTCTTTCCTATTTCATTGCAATGACATAGAGCCATGAGTGTCTGAAATTCCCCTGCAGTCAGCAAAAAGAGGAGCCGTCAGTAATTTCTCTAGTTGAAATCAGGCAACTCTGTGAGGCATATTAATTCTTTCCACACACTCTGCAACCTCCAGTATCATTAGTGAAGTCTATATGGGCCAATTATGCATGAATTTTGTGTTAAACTGATTAAAGAAATTAAATTTTTATAGTCAGGATATTAAGGTATCTTTGTGAGGAGTCTGTCTTCCCAGCATCTTTCACTCGAGTTTAATGCCAAGTAGAGGAGAAATGACATTACAGGAAATATTAATAAAAGGAGGTGGATTCCATGGTCTGATAGGGCTGAGAAGCAGGAAATGGTGGAGCGTCAGATGGACCAGTGAAAAGAGCATCCAGGACATGGAATGTTTTCATAGTTCTTTGCTAAGTTGTGATCTTTCAGAAAGTCCCAGAAGTGATTTATATTCTGATTTGTCTTACTTCCTCTCAGCAAAGTGCGAGACATATATAAAAATAGAGACACCCATGGAAGCCATAGGCAATGTGAGAAATACAGGTTCCTCTAGGCAGATTTATCATTAATCACTGACAAATGCAATATATACATATGTCATCGGTGAGGCTATAATTTGGTCATATTGTTGAAGAGAGTTATAATCAAATACAGTATGGAAAATGCATTCCAGAAAAAATTTCTTCCCCACCTCTTTATTCCATCTTTAGCATGAAATAATATTATTCATGAACAGAACATGTACTGTCTACCTGAAGCTATTTTCAGATGAGTCACAATTGTTGGCATATGATACAAGCGATGGAATACAGAGCAAGAATCAGAAATAACAGGAATGAAAATAACTAGCTAGTTGTAGAAACTAAATGAAGGAATTTGTTGCAGGAGAGTGTGTCTTCTGAAGTTTGCTGAGGGGTGAGGATTCAACCTTGCATGCAGCATAAAGCGGAGCTGAAGATTATCAGTATACTTCTGAATTGCACTCTCCTGTTGCACTTATTTACATGGATCTAAAGAACTGCATAACTGGATAGTTTCTACAGCTTCACTGTGGACTTACAGGCACAAAATTTGGATTCGAGGGTTCAGACAGGATCAGGAAACTCTTATGTGTAAGGGAAACAAACAAGTATGGAAGAGCCTATATAGATCAATCAGAGTAGCTACGTACTAGATTTGCATAGACCAGGTGATTAGAATAAATGGCCTTGTTTCTTTTAAGACATAGTTCAGAGACCCTCCTATGATTTTTCTTATTGAGATTGTCATCTCTCCTTTCCCCCTATTGTCCATCTGTTATAACAATTATCCTATTTCTTTTATTATTTATTTGCCATTTTAAGAAATTTTAATAACTTTAATGACAAGAACTAAGTCAGCCCAAGTTCTCTTTTTCTTATACTCTTGATAATTAAACACACACATACACACAGAGAGAAGGAAGGGGGAGAGAGAGAGGAGAGAGAGAAGGAGAGGGAGAGGGAGAGGAAGAGGGAGAGGAGGGAGAGGGAGAGGGAGAGGGAGAGGGAGAGGGAGAGAGAGAGAGAGAGAGAGAGAGAGAGAGAGAGAGAGAGAGAGAATGGGAGAGAATGGGAGAGAATAGGAGAGAATGGGAGAGAGAGGCACTCACATACAGATGAGTGTTTACTTCCTAACTGATTTATAAGACATAAAGAACATGGTGTCTAAGCACAAGGAAATCCACATTTTCACCATGGCTACTCTGTAAGGGTGAAGCTGGACTCACTGTGAGAAAGGTGTCTTAAGTAATGGATTTCTTTTTCCGGGAAATAGAATAATTCCTACTGAATCAATTTCTGCAGGCTTAACAAGGATATACTTGACTCACTTCTGTTGGATGTGAAACATACTGAACTTGGCTAATCTTGAACAAGATATTGCAGACAGATAGATAAGAACTATGTAAAGGGATTAGACCTCCCGATGCTTCCAGGTTGGAAAAAAATAGAACAGATCTCGAGGAGGCCTCTGAGTCTTCTGGTAGTTTTTATCTCCTCTCTAGTTGGACTAAAGGTCTGGGTGTTTAATAGCTACATATTTTTAAATGCCAGCTTCCTTTCTCTAAATTTTACATATATCAGAGAATGGGCTCCAAAGAGCATAAAGAACCAACCTACTTTCCATACAAACTCTATCAAATGAAAGACTTCTAGCTACTACAGGCAAAACTGCTAACTCCTGTGAAGACCTGTAGAATCTAACTCAGGTTTTCTCCTCATTTGTACCATTTACATTGCAAGAAATCAGAACTTTGAGTATCAATGTCATTTCTAAAAGGCCTGAGGGGTTAAGTGAGCATATAACACTGATGGTGCATTTAATTCTATGTTCTAGACTTACGACAAAGGATGAGAGACATGATTGTCAAATAAAAAGCAATTAGTTTTTAATGACACTTTATAGATCATGCCTACCAAAGTGCTAACACAAACAAGTGCCTACAAAGTAAATTAATTAAAGTTATTTCCATGATCAAATATGAAATAACAGGTACTGTGTACGTCTACTCTCTATAATACCTTCCACAAAACAATTCATTACTGTCTACAGATATAGGGTTGAAAATATTTTTCTATATTTTCAAACATCTATCTGCCCTCTATCAATAGATAGCACTATTTATTCCCACAAACTAAGACGTTTTGCAGTTGTTCCCTGTCCAGACAGTAATAGCTGTGGCCACTTCTTTCTTTTCCCACAGATATAATCCTAGACTAAACTACTGACTGCTCAATGGATTGCTGAAATAGCCTTTTAAACACATTCTTTGCTTCCACTTTTGTTCCTAGTGGATATTTTCTCCCCAGAAGCCAAGTGACCTTTTCACAATTTATATCTATGGGCTTGAGGTGGGAGGTAGTTTTATGAGACAAACTTGCCCTGATTCACTTGTTCAATAACAATTACTTCATTGCAGAAGACCAGAAATGTGGACTGACATTTTATGTAAATGGTACATGTGAGACCATGGATTCACCCTTCTGAATGCATATGTTTAAAAAAGATACATCTGCCAAATTCATCTTGTAAACTAAATGCCTTTTCATTGCAATTGTAAGATAGCATGAACCTTGTGAATAAAGTTTCTTATTTCTATTGCCTCTTTAGCTGACTGTGATCTTCCATGACTGGCTTTCTTGTCCTATAGAAAAACATCTTATTCTTCCTAGATTTGAGTGGACAAAGCTCTTCTTTCTCTCTCTTGTTTTCTCTTGCTGACACTCTATTAACAGCATTTCATTCTATACCTCAAACTAGTCAGAAACTCTCAAATACACTACCCTCAATATCTCTAGTGCTGAAATTTTGCCCTAAGTATGTTTTCAGATTGCTGATAAAATGCCTCATCACCACCACTTTCCCTGATATCCTTGGTTAGTATGTCCCACCCCCATCTGCCCATTTTATCCAACTATCACTCTTGAAGAAAAGATTCTTCCTATGGTGTTTATTATAATTAAGCCTACAGGAGGATCTTGATGATGACACGGTGGTAAAAAACAATAACTGTCATAGAGATCAGGAAACTGACAAGTCTGAATGGTCATAGTAATTAAATGCTGGAAGTTGGAATTATGGTGCAATCTCTCTCTCTCTCTCTCTCTCTCTCTCTTTCTTTCTCTCTCTCTCTCAAACACACACACACACACACACACACACACACACACACACACACACTCACTCTTTTCAGACATGGTCTTGCTATGTAGTACTGCATGGCCGGAAACACACTCTGTAGACAAAGCTTGCCACCTATCCCTCCCTCCCAAAGGCAGGGATTATATACATGTGACAACATGCCCAGCATATAGACATTGTTTAAAAATGATTTATCCCAGGAAGATAAGACCTTCTACTTCTATTGAGATACGAGTAGCTTTATGGATTTCCTGAATCAGGTATCAACTCATCAGGACAAAAAGGAAACCTTAATCATATTTGAAGTGGAGCAGAAAAAGAATTTTCAGAATAATGGTAAGAATTTGCCTGGACTTCTCAACTTGGCATTTGTTGAGTCAGGGACTATAATTAAGGCGAATGAATGGCTCCTGAGAAAGGCTGGGTATATAATATTTAATTCAGTATTGCTTAATTTTTTAGAAATGCCACATTGACTGGAAGAATAATGTAAAGCTTTGAATTGCAACAACAGAAGTCGTGAGCATGCTGACTGAACTTGGACTAATTTCTGTCTTCTTTCTGTCTTTTGCTTGTTTGCTTATTTGGTTGAAACAGAAACTCCCAAACTCTAAAATGACTTGAAACATTATATTCCATTCTACCATTGAACTTTTGATATTCTAGTCTGTCCTGCTGAATGCTGGAATAACAGGAGTACACACTGCCTAGCTTGAGTTCTGATAATGCTGCTTGCCTTCACGGCACTCAGGTTTGCTAGCTTCCCATTCTATAGGCCTGTAAACTATCTAACAACAGTATTCCTCAAACACAGATGAAAGCCTTGCAGAGTCCAGGCAGCCACCCTTAAATCTGTAGGGAAGGGATACTAAGAAAAAGTATTTCTAGTGCCAAGCAGCCTTTCCAAGGTGCAAAGGAGGATGGATGTCCTAGTAAACCACTCTGGGACTGGCCTACTTATTTTGTCAGCTCAGTAGGGGATAAATGAGGAATGTTAAAACAAAATCAGGGAGCCCAGAAGCTAAACAGGGGTTGGGTGGGCACATGAGTTCTTGTTTCTGTGTAGTTCTCATTATTTATTATATTGGTTTAACCTCCTTGGAAAATTAGCAACAAGGAATGGTAATTTTATTTAGGGCTCTTTTGATATTGATGATGGCTGCACTGCTGGAGCTCTCCAAAAATATCAATTACAACTGGGGCTTCATGTCTTTGGCTTATTTGCTGAAGGTATCACTATCCTACAGTGGGTTGCAAATTTCCACTCACCCTAGAGAGAACAAGAAACCTTGAGGAAGAATTTTCACATCACACTTAACCCTTTTTTACCCTGATATTCCATGAGTGTAGCCAAGCAGTGACTAATTGTACAATGTAATCTATCAAGGATTTCAGGTTAGGGTCCCCCAGAATCAGTCGTTAAGTCCTATGAACAAAATGAACAATTGACTCCTTATTGAATTAGTGCATAGAAAGGGTTATTCCTTTTTGTGATGTAGGGTGAACTGGATCCTGCTTTTGAAAAAGACTCTCATGAAGACTACTGGCTACAAAATTGTGATAATGTGAGAATTGAACAGGAGAAATTATTATTTATTAGAAATGCTTTTACTTTGCTATCTCCAGAACACAACAAACATGAAGGGGTAGAATTAACCCTTGACCTAACACCATTTGCAAATTTTATTGTCTTTATAATATTTTTTGATGTCTTTTTTCAAAGCAGGTTCCAGGAAGTGAGTGTGGAATGAATAGTAAGCTTGTTTCTCTGAATATAATGTTAGAAACGTGTGTGTTTGTGTGTGTATGTGTGTGTGATATGTATTTGTGTGTATGTATTTGTGTGTGTGTGTGTGATATGTATATGTGTGTATGTATGTGTGTGTGTGATGTATATTTGTGCATCTAAATAGGGATTTCCCTGTGTTGAGCATTTATTTTTATATGCCAACTGTTCAGTTATCCCTGTAAATAATATCTAGAAATATTCACATGAAATATACACATGAAAAGGCTCAGAAACCAGAGATGCTGCTAGATATGTTGAGTGTGTCTTGAAATAAGTGTCTAGCAGAAAATGTGGTAAGCAGGGGAAACACAAAGGACTAAGACAGCTGTGGGATTATACATTTTACTTCAATGAAGAGAAATTCTTGATGACTTATTCTTTATCTGACCAATTTACAGATTAGTTCAACTTTTAGAAGCATTATCTCCACTGTGGCCACAACGATATCTCCACTGTGGTGATCTGAATTTGCTTGGCCCAAGGAGTAACACTATTGGGAGGTGTGGCCTCGTTAGAGTAACTGTGGCCTTGTTGGAGGAAGTGTTTCATTGTGTGAGTGGCCTGTGAGATCCTTGTTCTCACTACGTGAAAGTTAGTCCTCTCCTGGTTCCCTTCAGAATAAGATGTAGAACAATCAGGTCTTTCTCGAACTCCATGCCTGCTAGATGCTGCCATGCCTCCCACCTTGATGATAATGGATTGACCCTCTAAATCTGTAAGCCAGCCCCAATTAAATGTTGTCCTTAATAAGAGTTGCCTTGGTCATGGTGTCTCTTCATAGCAATGGTAACCCTAACTAAGGCATCTTCCATGACAACCTCTATCATCTAACATGTTTACTATTGATTCATTTGTCTTAGCTCAGTTTCTACCTTCTCCACTTGTTTAGTTTGCATATCAAAAGAAAGTCGGAATACTATGCAGACTAACATGTTAAAAGGACACACTTCCCAGTTTTAGGAGCTAAGTTAAAATTAACTAACCACATCGCAGGTTATTCACAATCTAAACAATGCTTGTCACAATCCCATGAGTTCTGTTTAATGGCCATGATGGACATGGATGATGTTCAGTACCACAAAAAGAACTTACATGGAGGGTTTACAGTTGCATTTACTCTGCTGTGTAGTCAAAAAGTAATATTCTCTGAGTGCCAGTAATGTATCCAATGTGCTGTTAATCTCATTCCCAGCAGAAGTGCTGTACTTTGATGAGGCACACTTAAATTTAATAGAGAAGCAAGCTGCCCTGTGCCTGGTTTAAAACCAGATAGTGACCCAAAATCCAATAGACAGATTTATGTGGCATGCTTAGAATCAGGCATGTGCCTGTTTGCCCATGGAACAGATTTTTGGCCAGAATCCTAAGAGTTGAAATGGCAATCTGGGGACAGTACCTCCAGGGTGAGTGCAAGGGCAGACAGAATTACTGCTCTCATACATGTCCCAGATTTTAGAGCTTTCTGTTTGTAGAAATACGATAAAAAGTAAAAAGTAAAATTATTGAATATAACAGCATGATGCAGATACCAAGGCCATCAGCGGAGACCTAGAGGGAGCTCTCAACCTGCCAAGGCCATTCTCAGAAAGAGTTGCCAGAGAGTCAGATGCTGTGGAAGCAGAGACAATGTCTGTGGCTGAAAATTTGGATCATACTCTTAAAGTTCAAAGCGCAGCCATGGTTGATTCAATTCTCAGGGGTATGTGCTATATTATGTATAATTGACTTGGCTTTAAAGACAGCCTTTGAATTAAAGGAAAGATAGGAATATTATTTTTCCTTCAGGAGAGATCACTTACATTCCACAAGCTTCTTGTGTAAAGATTTAAATGGAAGAGGACACTCATCATTAATTGTTTTGACAAGGCAAATTCTACTCATATTTGAGCCAAGCAACAGCAATGTAAGCATAACTCTAAGACAACAAGCCTCATCAGTTCAGTGAGTTATAACAACTGAGGCGAAGCTCTCAATCACTTCTAACGAGTAAAGCAGAACAGCCGACAAATAGTAAGGAAGCTTAGGGAGTTTTCTGTCAAAGTCGATGCGGCAGCTGTTGGAGAGTTTATCCTCACATACCACAGGAGTACAGATTGGTGAGACAAATGTTGATGACTGGGATTTTGCCATAGATCAAAACACAGAGCAATGCTCATTTATCGGGTGTCCTCCATTGTATTAAGATGCATCCTACTTCCATCTGCCCCTCTTTCTTTGCCTGATTTTATCTGGTATCCTACATGTGTGTTTCCCAGACTGAAATCTCATTCATTCATCCTTTCCTTTGGTAAATACTTTTGGAAACGCGCACTGCATATTGAGTCTCGAGGACACAGATTGAAGGTAGTGGTTCTACTCTCATCATCTGCCATCAGAGTAGGGCAGGTTCAAAAGGTAAATGTACATGAGTAATGTATAACAGAATGAACAAGAGTGTTGGGATGTGACAGTGTATTAACTGGGCCATAACAGGAGCAAATCCCAGTTATTATTCACAATGAAAGAATGCCTGAGTGAAGACCACACTGAGGTGCCTTAAGAAAACAAACATTTATTTTGTTTCACATTTTAGAATATATTGTCAGTCCGTAACAGTGGGGAGAATACAATAGCTGAATATCATGACATATGGCAAGCATATGGGACAACTTAGTCACATCATCATAGCATTATTAGGCTCCTGTGGGCTTGGCTTTCACCACTACTACAGCCTTACTATTTGAAGTACTCGTGAGTTCTCTTTTGGATCGTCTTTGCTCAGGACTTGCAGCTTTTTAAAACATTTCATTGTCTCACAGTTTTGGAATCTTCACATAATGAGTTTTCCATTTTTTCTTTTAATCTTTAGACCTTGTAGAATACCTTGTGTATTGTATCGATGAATCACTTGTCAATTAAAAAGTCTATGGCCTCTGCCTTAGGCAGGAAATACAGGTAAGAAATCTAGGAGAAGGAAGGATTCTGGGATACAAAGAATGGGAGGGTCACCCAAAAGATGTGAAAAGACTGACACAAGGTACCTGAGCACAAGTAACCAGATGTGGCAGAATGTAGGTTAAAAAAAAATTGGGATGTTTTAATTATGATCTAGTCAGAGGAGAGCCTAGCTATATGGCCAAGGTGTTTGTAAAAATATTTTGAGTCTGAGTCTTATTTCTGGGAGCATGGTGCTGAGAGGAAGAACTGTAGTTCCTAACTACAACATGACATGGTGTAGGCATATGGCAGATCTTAGTCACACAGTCATAATATCATTAGTCTCCTGTGAGCTTGGCTTTCACCACTGTTGAGGCCTTACTATTTGAAGTACTCATGAGTTCTCTCTTGGACAATCTTTGCTCAGCGCCTGCAGATAGCAGCTGCAGCCTTCCTCAACAATTCTTTTGTCCTACATTATTTGGCATCTCCAAATAATGAATTCTCTCATGGTTTTTACCTTTAGACCTTAACATATCAGTCTCAAAGGATATCTTTTTTAAGGATGGCCTTCTGACTTCATGAGCTTTTCTCTTGAGTCCCAGTATAAATGTCGGTGGCTCTGGAACTCTTCTAGTGTACCTGCCTGCACAATCAGTACCATGGGGATATTTTAAAGTTCTCTCTCCAACTAGAGTAGTAACCTGGCTCTCCTTTACCTTTGGCGTCATGGCCTCTGCCTCTGGACTGAGAAAAACATGTCCTAGGCAATGCACAACCATATAGCTAGCTTCAAGAGCTGTATCATTCAATGACTCTTTTCTAATGAAAGTCTTTCAGATTAGTTTGTATTTAGGCTCTTGATTCTTCAGTTGGTACAGCGTTAGCATGAAGGTATATTTCTCATTGTATCTGTCCCAAAACACTGTATTTCCTTTTAATGGTCCTAATAGTCTCTTAAACAATTACTACATCTTTGTCTGCATCTATGCTGTCCACAATGTTAGAGTCATTCTCATTTTATTTCTTTTAGAACTGAATATATTTTCCACTATGCTTTTTGCTTTAAAAATCTCAGTTTAAAACCAATTGCATGTAGCCAGCAGAAACCAGGCTTGGATGTAATGATGTCTTGAATTTATTTTGCCAAACAAATTAGACCATTACGTTTTAATTTAGCCTCATTCAAGTTTCTATGACAGAGGCAGAATGTAGCCAGATTCTTTGCCAGAATATGAAAGGACAACATAAAGCCCAATTTTGATAGATTCCCTGTTCACTTCCGGAGCCCCATGAGTCTAGTCTTTACTGTTCGTTAGCAGAATAGTCTTCCCTAGGTAGCAGAATTATACCTTAAGTTTTTCTTACAATATCTAAGATTTTTTCTAGCCTATAGGTCCCCTCTTCTACATTCTTCTGAGAAACTAATCCTGTGAACCATGTGATTTGGTTTTATCACAGCAAAATGTCCACTAAATGTTTTAGCCTCTTTTCTTGTCACTGTGGTCTAAAGATCTCACTGATGTAACTTAAAGAGGGAAGCATTTATTTTGACTTGAATTTTCAGTGCTCCGGTTCATCTTGCTGGGAAAGTACAGAGGCCAGAGTGGATCTGCCCATTTTGCCAGGAGTTTACAATGAGCATGTTTCCCCTAGATTGGACTAGTAAGCAAACATTGCTCAGCAAGTGAGTCTGAGACATAAAATTTGTTACCTCTTCTATTAGCTCTTAGCCTGTGTCTGTCAACAGGTCCATACATCAGAAAGTTTTGCTCCTTTCCAAGAGAGTATCACCAGCTGGAGAACAAGTGTCTATGTGCCTGTGGGGGTCATTTCACATCCAAATCCAAACAGATGATGACACTAAAATAAATTGAAGGAAGTTAATGCAGAAGACATGCTGATATCTGGGAACAGCATAGTGTAAAAAACAAGGAGCTAGATGTTTTATTTTTATTTATTTTATTTATTTCTTGTGTGTGTGTGTTTGGGATGGGGTAGACAGGAATTCAAAGACAAAGAGAATAACTAGATTATATCATCAGATTATAAAAAGGTTCAAAATAAAAGGAAGCAGACACCAAGTTAGAAGATATGGAGGCAACTTTATGTACTCAAGCTACCGTTACACCTGAGCATAATAAAGTGGACAGTTTTGATGGGACGAAGGGCATAATTTATGTTTTGATTTTATAACATCACTCTAGTTTCTTTGATTAAAACAAGATGTAACAAAAATTGTACAGTGTGCAGTTAAGAAGTTCTTGAAATAATTCAAAAGAAAATAATAAGGATTTGAAGAAAAATGTCGATCTTGAACATGACAAAAATAAACTATAACAGTCCATCCGCTGGCTGTGATAGGGAGTTCTTTATAATATGAAAGGAACATAATGAATGTTTGAAGTACTTATAACATAAGATGTAAGTTATTTTTTTAAAAAGTTACCATATATGCAACATAGAATGGCCAGTTTTCTTACAAGTATCCAGATTGTATTTGAGGTCTGCATGGAAAAAATTAAGGGTCATTACTGGTATCTCCCATAAATATGGAGATGGATGATGGATACTTCAGAGCATCATGGTAAACAATCACTCTCTTTATCTTGAGGCTGTGTAATTATTTGAAAATTAGTAGAGTTTCTGTTATGCCTAACACAAGCTGGTATAGAAAAGTTAGGGCATTCCAGAACATCTAATCTCAAAATTTCATCCAAAAGAGGAAAATTGAATTTGAACACCCAGTGTTTAGAAATACCAAAAAGTTGGTATCAGAAACAATATTGTAGGGGTGATTTACATAGGTTTAATTTGTAGATGTTAGTTTGAATTTTTCTTGCAGTCTAAAAATGTAGGAGAAATATTGAATCATTTGTACACGAGTGACCTAGAAAGTTATCCGTCTCCAAATGATTGTTTTAAAAACTGTCTTATAAGGAACTATAACCATATTATCTGCAATTTTGTATTTTTGAAATATATTTAAATATGTGCATCTGTTACTTAAGAACACCTTCTAAATTTTCTAGTAGCATAAAATAATACAAATAAAAGTGATTGTTTTCAAAATCTTGATCTGATATTCAACACTTATCTATGTAAAGAAATTACATAATAGTAAGATACAAAATTAACACTGAAAAATTAGTACTATTTCTAAATAAAAAAATGTCAAACAGACTATGAAAGAAATCAGGTTATCAAAACCTTTCACAATACCCTCAAAAATATCTTGGGGTAACTCTAACCAAACAGGTGAAAGACTTGTATAATAAAAATTGTAAAACTTTGAAGAAATTAAAGAAGATATCAGAAGATTAAAAGACCTCCTATACCCATGGATGGGTAGGATGAACACAGCAAAATTGGCCATCCTATCAAAAGCAATCTACAGATTCAATGCACCCCCCCCATCAAAATTCCAGGACAATTCGTCACAGAACTTGATAGGACAATCTTCAACTTCATATGTAAATAAGAAAAATAACACTTAAAAAATCTGAATAATACAAGAACCACTATACGTGTTACCATCCCCTATCTCAAACTGTATACAAAGCTATAGTAATAAAAACAGCATGGCATAGAAACATAAGCAGACATGTTGACCAGTGGAATGGAGTTGAAGACCCATACACAAATATATACATCTGTGACATTTGATTTTTGATAAAGCAGCCCAAAATACACACTGTAAAACAAATATGTTTTCAGTAAATGGTTCTAGTCAAACTAGGTAAAACTAATGGTTGCATATAAAAGAATACAAGTTGTATCATATATATATATGTATATCATCCTGCATAAACACAACTCTAAAGTGACCAAAGACCTCAGAAGAAGGCCAGATACCCTGAAACTGATAAAAGAGACATGTGGAGTAGCTTTGAACTCAAATTGACACAGAAAAAATGTTCTGACCAGAACATTGTTATCACAATCACTAAGATCATAATAAACAGGACTTTGTAAAACTGAAAAGCTCTGTGCAACAAAAAATATCACCATTTGGACAAAGAAACAGCATACAGAATGGCAAATTATTTCTACCAGTTGCACATTAAATGATGGGCTAATATGCAAAGTATACAAAAAATTAAAAAAATGAACACCAACAAAACAACCCATTAAAATTGGGGTACAGATCTAAACAGAGTATTTACAAAAGAGGAAACACAAATGACTGAGAAGCACATAAAGAACTTTTAAGAACTTTCTGATATATTCATAGAACAATGTCTTGCTTAGATGTCTTCAGAAAAGTTTCATGTTGAAGTTAGATGGGAACAAACGTAGAAACTCACAACTGGACAGTATGCTGAGAATGGGAAACCTTTGAACACTTAGACCTAAATGAGAGTTCTCTGTGGATTTCCTTGCCAGAGGATACAGAAAACCATGTGGGAGAGGAGGCAGATAGTGTAAGATCCAGACAGGATGGAGAACACTGAAGAAACAAGGCATTCTAGATAAGGTAGAACCATTCCACATATGAACTTAAAGAGACTGCGACAACTTGCACAGGATATGCATGGATCTAAGCCAGGTGGAGTTCATGGACAGAATCCTCCACCCCCAACATCCCTAACAATCTTTCATTGATAACCACTCACAATCAAGGAATTAATTTTCTCCAAAGAAGTCTCACTGGACATACTAATCACACTTATAAACAGGCCCCATGTTCATCATTAGATAATTAATATGAAATTAATTCAACAGCATTTTGGAACTTATTTATTAATTTTCTATTATTGTTATTATTATTATTTTCTTTACATGCCTTTTGCTTATAAATTATGATTTATGTTTTAATGGAATTTCTGTTTTATGAATTCGTGTGTCTCTGTTTCCTTATGTGTTTCTTCTGCTTTTCCACTGGTTCTTCTTATTCCATTTGTTTTGTCCTATTTTTTTTATTTTATGTTATTATTATTTTCTAGAAGCCTAGTTGTTTGTTTGTTTGTTTGTTGAATGAGAGAAAAAGTATACATGGTGTGTAGGGAAAGAAAGCAGAATTTGTGAGAAGCTGGGCCAGGGGAAACAAATCACATTATGCTGTATGAAAATTTTATTTTCAATAAAAATCAAAATTAAGAAAATAACTTAATATTTCTGTGAAATAGTTTTTTTACTTATAGAATAGTGCTTTAAGGACAGATTATTTATCTGAATGTAACTTTGAAGTGTACTACTTAATGAATTATATTTGCCCGTTGTATGTATGTTTGTTTGTATGAAGTATAGTTATTACTAGTGATGAGCTGATGTTATTTCAGGTTTTTTAAGATATATACATCCTGTCAGTCTTTATGTTTAGGGTTGCTGGCCCATGTCTGCTATGCCAACTGGGCATAGCCTCTTGGAGAGGCTGAAAGAAGAGAGTTTGATTGCGCTTACCCAATGCCACTGGGAGAATGCTGGGCTGTAGGGAAGCAGCAAGGCACTGTTCTGGGGGTGGGAAAGCATAGTCTGAGACGTGGGAAAGCCAGAGCTGGTTCATGATTGGCTTGGTGGCAGTTGTGACTGGGAATGCAGAGAAGCCAATCATGGGAGATTAGGCTGCAGCTTTGTAGGTAAAGGCTTTCTTCATGGCTGCTGTCAGCAGATCTTGATGAAAATAGACAATCCCTGGTTGTAAAGAGTTTATTGTCATAGCAGAAAATGGATATATAAATCCCCTTTCTCAGTGTGGGTCTGAGATTAAATATCTTGCATGGAGGAATGTCTGGAAAGGGAAGCATATTGGCTAAGCCCTCTGGGCTCTAGGTACCTCATTAAGATGGAGAACTCTGTTATGGGCCTAGGTGATCACAGGCCACATTTCTTTTATGTGACAAATATGGCCCATGTTCCAAGTCAGGAGTCTTGCAGAGACTTGGGAGTCACATAAACCTGAGGTGTGTGCCCACCGAATCTCTGGGTCTTGACCTGCTCTACCTTACCAAACATCCTGGCACGGGTTTTGCATCCTACATTTATGTTGTAACCATATAACACAGCACCCTTCTCATAGGTTGTCCACAGCCTAGGATACTGAGTTGCAATAAAAATCATTGCTGTGCATGTTGTATAAGCTTGTTTTGATTAGAACTAACTTTAAAAGAGTGAAGTTATAAAAGAGGTAATCTCAACAGCTGTTTTAATGACCAAAACACATCAAAGTTACTTACACCAAACACAACATCAGTAATAGTGTCAGAGTTTGGTGCCATGCTATGGGATAAATCCCAGGTTGGGCAGGTGTCTGGTGTTTGTTGAGGACAGATAAGAGTACTGTATGGATCCCCTGGAACTGAAGCTATGTCATAGCTTTGATCTGCCTGCTACGCCAGGGCTAGAAATAGAAAGTGGATCCTCTAGGAAAGCAGCCAGTGCCATTAACCACTGATTCATCTCTTTTACCTTGATTCTTTTTTTCCTTTCATTTTTACATATACAGAAATTTAGATATAAGATAGTGATGCAATTAGGCCACGTAGACACTGTTTATAAACAATGTGCCTACATAAAGAAGGATATTCCAGAGTCTTGTTGCTTATTTATTTGCTTTTTTTTTGTTGCTGTTGTTTGCCGACTAGGGATAAGATAGTGCCTTGTTATAGAAAAGAGCCTCAGTTGAGAAAATGCTACTCTGTAGCTTAGGTCTGTATGCAAGTCTATGAAACAGTTTCTTGGTTAATGTTTAATGTAAGTGGGCCACTGTGGGCAGTGTTCCCACTGAGTACCTGGTCTTGGGTTATATAAAAAAACAGACCAAGGAAAACAGCAAGCTATATTCTCCCACTTGCCTCTGCTTCAGTTCTTTCCTTTATGTTTCCTGCCTTGAATTTTTGAAATAAACCCTTTTCTTCCCAAGTTAGTTTGGTTAGTTTTATCACAGCAATAGAAACCTATTAAGACAAGAATCGAATTTCATTTTTTTTCTTTTCTTTTTCTTTCTTATTATTCTGAAATTCACATCTGTGTTATACTTCTGTTAACATGGAAGAGGTAGTGGGATTTTGTTGGAAGGATGAAATGGTTGTTAATGGAGAATTTGACAAAGACACGAACAGTTGGCTGCATGTATATGAAGGTTTTTTTTTCTAATTTGAAAGTGAATGACTTGTGCATGTATATGCATTATTATTTGTGATGAATTTTTAAATTATATTTTACTATACAACTATTCTCTGAAATGTTTCATAACACAATTTGTTAATGTTGAATGTGAAGCCCTCAGAGAGATTAGGTGGCTTATCTAAAGTACAATTCATAATATGTAGAATGTGTAGGACATAAAGACAGTTTTTTTCTGTGCCAAAATCTCTTTCTTTCCATTATACATTTCTTATTATCCTCTTACAATAAATGCCCTCTAATATCGACTTTGTATGTATTGCATTTAATCATTTCAAGGGGTTATTTAGAGAGTATTACTGACATTAAAGAGATTGTAACATTATTTTATTGTTGTTATTATTTCTTTGGCACTTGGACTCAGATTGTCAATAATTCTAAAAGACACTGTAGTTGATACTTTCCTGAATTTTATACAAATGCACAATTAAAAATATATGCACCCCAATGAGAAGTCTAGATGTTCTGAGTTCACGTGATCCCTTTGAGCATCATCAAATTTTACCTTCTTATTATTCCAGTAGCAAATTCTAAATTATAAAAATGAAAGTATTTTATTATAAAATTTTTATTTACATATTTCAAGGATCTTATGAGTACCAAACATTGATGGGCATAACTTTAAATTTACTAAAAACAATGGTCTGTTTACCAATGTACAGCATATTTAATAAGAATTTCAAAAGAGCATCAATGGAAAGTGAGAGTTGGTTGGGGATATACATTAGTAAAACTACCAGCATGGCTAATTTTGTTCTGAACAGAAGTATTTACATCAATGATACACTTACATTAATATATTCTTATATGATTCTATGACATAATCCATTCAGGTATTAAAGCATCTAGTTATGAATGCTTGAATTGAATTATTTTTAACCAATAAGAACCTGAGAAAGGTGTCAGAGAGATGGATCCACAGAACACCATATACTGTTCTTTCAAAAGTTCTGAGTTCACTTTCCAGTACTCATGCAGGGCAGCTCACAGCCTTTTGTAACGCAGCACTAGAGGTTAATTATCCTGTTTTGAAATCTGCAGGCACATTCTCTCACACATATACAAATACACTTAAATTTAAAGAACTGAGAAAAGTATATGATTCCATCCCCAACATTCTACCATAAAGATGATATTTTTTGTTAGAACATATGTGGACACTCCAAAGCCTGGGGTTACTACTCAGCATGACTTGTTAGATGTTTTTAATAAATTGTTTTATCCCTTTTTAGTATCATTTTATCCCCCTGTCATATGGCTACTAATTTTCCAAAGCCACTCTAATTTAAATGAAATCTATAGCTTAGAACAACCAATATAATAAATATCTCTGGTGCCTATTCCTTTTCATAATGTAATTTTTTGGCAATGTAAATCAAGCTTACAAAACTTCCTGGTAAAATGGCTACATTTTTCTCAATCCCATTATCACTGGAAATGGAAAGATGGACCAGGCTCTTGTGATTAGCATTGCTGCTGACTCTGCAGCTAAGGAAAGAATCACCCATCATGCCAAAGAAGCTGAGAAAACACTTTTTGACACATGGATGTTTTCATTAAACAGTTCATAATTTTAGTCATGCAAGATGAATTTAAACACTTGGTATCAAAAAGTTTCTGTCATCATCAAACAATCCCAATGTTACTTCTAAATAATAATAATAATAATAATAATAATAATAATAATAATAATAACAACAACAACAACAACAACAACAACAATACCATTCTTTTCTTCTTCAAAACAGAACATTCAAGAGTTAAAAATAAAATAAATTGAGAAAGAATGACAATCTCCAGGGAAAGGCACTGTGGTATCTCTGTAATGATGAACAATCTGTTCATTCTCCGGAGACTGTAGGCAGACTAATATTTCGAGAAGTGTAGGATGAATCACCTGTTTAGAAGCATTGAAAAGAAAATGAAGAAGCTAAGAGTGAGTTGCAAGGCAGTGAATAAGAATGTATTACACTGCAGGAAGCCATCAATATTTGTTTGTTATGTCAGTGTGAGGTATAAATCTGTTTGCTAATTTGTATTCTCCACAGTTAATTCCAGTGTTCTTGCATGAGCATTTTTGTTCCACAATGAGGACTGCACAGCTGCTTAATGGTGCCATCAAGAATTCAGAAAGTCATGGTCCCTTGGAGATGGAGAGGCAGTATAAACTATGATAGCAACTTACAAATCATGAAACTCCATTATTTCCCCAAGATCCTACAAGCTTCTCTGAATTCTCCCTCTCTCTTGATGTGAATGGAGTTAATATTTCTTTCCCTTAAAAAAATAAGCTTGTTCATTCTGAATTCTAAGTAATTATGGATTTAAGTGGTCAAAGTATTGCTTTCTTTGCAAATTGCCTTCAACTGCTGTTGTTTAATGCGCTTTATTCTAGCAATGACTTTGGCAAAACCAAAAGAGAAAAATTAAACATTGTCTATCTGAAGAACTGATCCCACTTAAGAATCCCTCTTAGATAACTCTTAATATTAATGCTATAGCTTATATAACTACATGTGCCTGCTATAAAATGTTTCTTTAAAAATAAATATTTCTGCTGGAAGTGGGCTCTACAAGTTTCCTCTTCCCACTGTAGGGCATTTCACCTAAGGAATCCTGAGAGTCTCTCCCCACTGTAGAAGATTTCATCTTTGAATCCTGAGAGTCTCTCACCTCCCAGGCCTCTGGTACATTCTGGAAGCTCCCCACAACTCCTACCTCCTGAGGTTGCCCTTTTCCATTCTTTTTGCTGGTCCTCAGGTCTTCAATCCTCTTCCCTCCCTATACCTGATCATGTTCCCCTCTTTCCCTTCCTGTCCTTTTTCCCACCCAGGTCCCTCCTTTCCTCCCCCTTTGTGATTGCTTTCTTTTTCCTCCCATGAGGGACTAAGGCGTCCACACTTGGGTCTTTTGGCTTGATGACCTTTTTGAATTCTGAGGACTGTATCTTCGGTATTCTGTACATTTTTTGGCTAATATGCAGTTATTAGTGAGTACATACAATGCATGTCTTTTTGGGTCTGAGTTGTCTCACGCAGAATGATATTTTCTAGTTCCATCCATTTGCTTGCAAAACTCAAGATGTCCTCGTCTTAATAGTTGAGTAGTATTACATTGTGTAAATGAACCACATTTTCTGTATCCATTCTTCTGTTGTGGGACACCTGGGTTGTTACCAGCTACTGGCTATCACAAACAAGGAAGTGGGAGATGGGATTGCCATTCCACCACCAAAACTCTGACCCATAATTGTTCCCATTTGAAAGAACTGCAGGGACAAAAATGGAGAAGAGACTGAGGAAAAAGAGGTTCAACGACAGGCCCAAAGTGGGATCCAGATCAACGGGAGGCTGCAAGGCCTGACTATTACTGAGGCTATGGGGTGCTCACAAAATAAAACCTATCATGACTGCCCTCCACAAAGGCTAACAAGCAACTGAAAGAGTCAGATGCAGAAATTTACACCCAACCAATGGAAAGAAACTGGTGACCTCTGTGACTGAATTAAGGAAAAGCTGGAAAAAGCTGAGGAGGAAAGAGACCATGTAGGAGGACCAGCAGTTTCATTTAACCTCGACCTCAGGGATCTCTCAGACACTGGACCACCAACCAGGCAACGTATACCAGCTTATATGAGGCCTCCAACACATATACAGCAGAAGACTCCCAGGTCTGGATTCAGTCAGAGAAGAAGCACCTAACCATCAAGAGACTGCAGGCTCCTGTGAGTGGAAAGGCCTGGTGGGTGGGGCATGAGGGATAGATGTAGGTACATACTTGTGGTGACAGAGGGATGGGAAGGAGGTATGGGATGGAGAAGAATCAAAAGGTGGACAATGAGGGAGATAAAATCTGGAGTGTAAAAACAAAAAGATTAAATAAAATAAAAAAAATAAATAAATATTTCCCATAAACCTTTAAAAGTAATACTATCATCCTCTTTTGAGGTAGAGGTTGCACACTCTGCCTTCTGTTCTGATTTTTTTTTTTATCTGATAGATATGATCTCAACTAGCCTTCTCTAACTCTGAGAAGAAAATTCAATCTTTAACTCTGTTTGAAATTATGATAGGGAAGTAAAAAGCAGGATTTGATTTGTTGCTCTGAACTCTCCTCAAATAAGGTTGAAATTTGCTCAATCTAGTGTCATGGGAGGTTCCCGCTATGGTCTTCTTTAGTGATTGTAATCCTCTGTATCAACATTATGTTTAAAAGCTGAGGTACCTACAGCTTTATCTTCAATTATAAAACTCTTTATGTCAACATGAATTTTCTTTCTCTCAAGCGTAGTGACAAAAGTTCTTCCTTGAATTCTGATAGTTTTTATTTTCTTAATTGTTACATTTATCCAACGAATTGTCTGCTTTTTAAATTATGTTGTTTATCACAATTTTGCTTAGCAAACAAATAAGAATACAACTTCTAATAGTTGCATTATTTGTAAGTTACATTGTTTTTAATCTTTACAATATTTTCTCTCTGTGAAACTAATATATTGTTGAATTTTAAAACTATAAAATTTCATTTAGAAATAGAGATGTAACAAAACATTTTGTTGTGGCATTGCTCAATCTGAACCATTTCATTATTTGACAACAGTGAAACATCAGGGAGAGTATATGTGACATGACTAGTAATAATTTGTAGAATCAAGAAATATTGCATATATCATAATTTGTATGCATTTGTTGTTAAATATCATTGTTGAAAACTATAAATGGAAAATTTAAGGGCTGGAGAGATGAGTCACAGGTTGAGAATGTGTTCTCAATTTTTTTCAAAGAACCCAAATTATTTCCCCAAACCCTTATTGAGTGGTTTATAATCTTCCGTATCTCTAGTTCAAGAGGATTCAATGCTTTTTAGATTCCATAGGCACCTGTACTTACAGATATACAGATGCATAGCCAAACTGTTACACACACACACTCACACACACACACACACACACACACACACACACACACACACACACAAATTTAAAATAGATAAAAATCAGATGTCTATATTTTTCAGTAGAGAAAGCTTTCCACTTCTCTTTCCCATATTCTTTATTCAGTATATATATTCCAATTATCATTTTTCATTGTATTAATCTATTTAAAAATACATAGCTCAGCTTTCCTTTATCTTTTGCTTTTCAAAATGGAGAGGTAAAAAAAAAAAAAAAAAAGGAAACATTTTCTTGTATGTTGAGTTAAAATAGATTACATTTTGTTTTGGTAATTTCTAAATTGTGCTATTAAAATTTAAAGTCTCAATTCTTATTTTATTCACTAGACACTTAGAGATATATCAAAAATAGTTTATTTTTCAATTCGTCTCATGAAAGTAAGGAAGGTCGGAAAGATTTGTGCTGAATGTGATTTCTGGTGTTTCATTATAATTCTATTCTTTAATTTCAACTTTTCAGAACTAAGAATTTAATTTGATACTTGCTTTGAAGGACTAAAGTTACATGTTGTAGAAAATTAAACATCAGTTACAAATGACAGTATATAATTAAATGAGAAATAACATTTTCTCGATGGCAAATGTATGCTGAAATCTTGCTGGGCTCAGAAAAGATGTAAGTACTTTTATTTAAAAAAAAAACTTTAATGTTAGTTGGAAATTTACATTAAAATCACATAGCTTTAAGAAGTGTTTTACATTAACCTTAATCATGAAATACAAGTAGATTGTGTTTGTGGTAACCACTGTTAGCTTATGAATCAATATTGTAATTGTTCATAAAATTGGCTTGGAATGGTGCATTTGTCCAGGCTGTATTATGAGTGTCTCTGGAGGTTTGCTTAGGCATGTTTTCAGCTCCATGGAGCTTCAGTCGTATATGTTGTAGAGAATGTTCTAAATGTTCATGAGCTTAAAGAGGCAAATGTTTTTTAAAAGGGCAAGGATTTATATGTGTGCTGCAGCTACTCTGTGTCAGGAAGCCAGTGTTCTGAGAATTGAGGTCATGTTTTATCCTATTAACTCAGGCATATGCATGAGATCCTGACATCAGAGAGGTTGTTGGTCATTTGCAAGTGTCAAAAGAGAGATTCTGTGGCTCTCAGATCTTTAGCTTCTCCGTACAGTTCAGAAATGCACGTCTAATAGCTTGGAGTACAGTGGAGGTACTTCAAAGGATGCATAGAGAAAAATTCAATGTACTTGCTGAGGATGTATGGTGATAGTGAAGATAGAGTTTGTGAAGTGACAAGAAGTAGAAATCATTGAGAAAACAGTGGATTAGAGTTAAGAACCTTTGTAATTGTTCATGACATATCCCTACTCACAACTCAAGGGACTATGAATACATGATCTTGTTAAAAAACTTAGTTACTTATTATTACCCAATAAAAGAATAATAAAGAGATTAAAAGATGTATGCCAAAAGCTAAATCAACATGTATGTTACTGTGTTAATCTTTCATTTCAAATTCAATAATTGAACAAACAGTTGCTTAATATGTACAGTATTCTAGATAGTAGGCTTTGACCTTACATCATAATAGTTGTTGAACTTATGGTCTATTGACCAAGGTCTAAGGCAACAGAATTTTAAGCCTTGTAATAACCAGTGTGTGAGTAAATTGTGTAATTATATGAGTGTTGAGGGTGCTAAGAAAGAAAATGACAAGCAAAGGATTTGAAGACAGGATGAACTGGCATTTTCAGGATTATTTTAATCAAATGCCACTATGTGTACACCAAGATACATAATAGAATAGCAGGGTCATAGAATGAAGTTATACAGACTCTTTCTTGTGCTAGAAGTAAAATTATATTCGATTGTTATTCTTCATTAGTTCATTAATTTTATTTTTTATTCTTCAGCTTTCAATTTGTTTAATGCTGTGTGTTTTTTTAATTAATCAATTTATTTATTTTAAACTCCAAATTTTATTTCTTTCCCAGCCTACCTTCTGACTGTTTCCCATCCCATCCCTCCTCCCTGCCCCCTGTATCCACAAGGCTGTCCCCACCCCTCAACTCCCACCTTATGAGACCTCTAAACACCCTGAGGCCTCCAGTTTCTTGAGGGTTAAGTGCATCTTCTTTGACTAAACTCAGACCAGCAGTCCTCTGCTGTATATGTGTTGGGGGCCTCATATCAGCTGGTGTATGCTGCTTGGTTGTTGATCCAGTGTTTGAGAGACCTCAGGGGTTCAGGTTAATTGAGACTGCTGGGTCCTACAGGGTAGGTCTTCTCCTCAGTTTCTTCCAGCATTTCCCTAATCCAGTCACAGGAGTCAGCAGCTTTTGTCCATTGGTTGGGTGCACATATCTGCATCTGACTTTTTCAACTGCTTGTTGGACCTTTTGGAGGCTTTCTCTATTTATTGTAGATTTTTAAGGACAGTTTCTTGTGATGTCATATAAGCTAGCCTCAAACTTCCAAAGTCCTAGGATTGCAGGTTTGTGCCATCACAAATATTTTATTTTAGCCCATCCATACTGACATGCAATTATAATTGTCAGGAATTATAGAAATACATACATAGATGTAAGTGTTACTTTATTATGAATCTTTCCACCATGCAATATATTTGAGTGTTTTTAACAGATGGCATGCTATGAAAGTTTTACTTAATCTTTATTCTCTGGTACATTTAGGTTGTGTTTCCCTTACTGCATAAGATTGATTTTCTTTATAAATTAAGTTATATTGTGTGTACTTCCAACATAAATTATTTTATGTGAAATATATAAATAGTACACCAGAATATTCAAGATCAAACATGGCCTTTTTTTATTTGTAAAGATATCTCTAACTGTGTGTGTGCATGTGCGAGGGTGTGTACGTGTGTGTGTGTGTGTGTGTGTGTGTGTGTGTGTGTGTGTGTGTAGCACATGAGTGCATTGCCCATAGCTACCAGAAGGAGATTTCAGATGTCGCTGCAGATAGAGATACTGGGAGTTCTGAGGCATCTAACCTCAGACTGACAGGAGAGAACAGAGAGCATCCTACCATGAAAACAGAAACAACAGCCAGTTGGTAAAAGATTGAATGATTCCAAGAATCAGTGTTCATTGAACAAAGCACATTCTTTGATAGAATTAGGAGGATTACGGTAAATTTGTCTAGTAACCCTATGTCTGTCTGCTCATCTTGCTTTACTACCTTTTTCCTCTTTCAAATCTTTGAAGTTTCTCTGCCTCGGCTGTATTTTGGATGGTCTTGCCTTAAGGTTTTCTAATTCCATAACTTCTGGGTTTTCTCCAGGAATTCCTCCCAGAAAGACTGCCATAACTATATATCCATAGTGCTTTTTCATTTGCATCTCTTGTATGTTCTCAAAAGACTGGTTACCAAGATTAATAGCAAACTATAATTTCAAGCTACATAGCCTATGTTTACTTGTTCATTTGAAATGGTATTATTGACCTTTCTGAGTATGACACAAAGTGCAATATTTAATTTTTTAATTTACTCCCCTAGGGTGGAAACTGGAGGACCCTGCACAAATCATTTAGAAGGAAAAAGAAAAAGAAAAACTCGACTACTTTAATATGATGTTTCTTTATTTGTATCTTCAAGTCTTTTTCCTTTCTTTTTTTATCAGCCACAACAACAAAGTGTCAGCATTGCTTCTGGCCACACACTAACCATTTCTGAGCACTCATCTGATTTCAAAAGCATGAAAAGGTATCTTTTGTTTTTGAAGTTGGGCAGAGAATGCAAGTACACATACCCTAGGAGAGTGCCATTCCCAAAATCCATTTGCTATTAAGCAGTTTCACCTTTTGCTCTATTTCTGTTTTCTGACTTTTTTTTTTTAACAACAACAACAAAAAAATCAGTCAGTTTTAGTTTTCTCCTCTATTCTTTTTTTAAAAAACACTAACAGGGAGTTTTAAAGTTTTCCTTTGGGCATCTGTACTGGTACTTTTCATTTTGTTGGGTTTCTGAGTATCCGTGCTGCTGTGTTCCTGAGATTGGTTGTCAATGAGAGAGCCTTAAATGTTTCTTTAAACTGTTTAATTTTCATTTAGAATTTGATGGCAACTCTAACAAAGGTCTGCTGTAGAGCATAAGGAAGTGAGCATTTGATTTAGGATTTTATAACAGAAAGTGAGAAACATAAAGAACTTGCAAGCAGGGGACATGCCAGAGAAAAGAGCAGCTGGCCAAACAAATTCCTGAGCTATGGGGAAGCCAGAGCTATGAGCATGAAGTGGCATGAAGGGAAGAGTGAATCTGACTCTACCTTTAATATCCTAGAGGTACACACTCAAAGATGCCTCTGGAAATACTCTATATTGAATTTCTGTAGAAGGAACAAAGATTGCAATACAAAACATATACCAGTATTCTATGAATGGAAACAGTAGCTAGACAATCATTGCTCAATGTCTTTATGAATATTTGATAATTTAAGAACTTTATGGTGTATACATAATCTCTATCTTCCGTCTAAAGCTTATTTTTCACCCATGTACATTATTTCAATCATCCTACCTGCTACACTTAGATGTAGCTAGCAATTTTATAATAGAAAGTGAAGCTGAGATAGTTCATATCACTTGTAAAAATTACAGTGAGTGATTGTTTGAGTTAAAATTTCATTTTCAGATGTACTGATTCTAAGTTCAATGCTGTTTTGGTGTACATAGTTTTCTTGTTGGAACTGCGTGACCAAAATATATCACAACAATTCTTGTTGTAAAGAACAATTTCAGGACAAGCAGGCCCAGAAACAGACATGGTAAGTAACTATTTTCAGAAAACAGACTGTGTCCCAAATGTGACTTATAAATGTTACATATATAGTTTTTACCTAGTGATGTATAAAGTCCAAGATTTAGTGGCAATAGCAATTCAGAGTGGGCTCTTTTCATTGTAAAATTTTGTGGTGTATGTGTGCGCACTTACATACATATACATTAAATATAACTATACCTTATATGTATGTTATGAAACTATATACTTGCATATATGTACTTATGTATATGAACATGTGTGTAGACATACCCCTACATATGTATGTTGTGATAATGAGCCAATAATATATACAGGAAAATATTCATCTTATATTTTAAAATATATTCATTTATACATTTATGATCATAGAGTTTTAATAGAGTTTCAATGTTTATTTTCTTATTATTCAAATGTTTTATTCATAGAAGTTAGAAATAATACCAGAAAACTATCACATATAAAAATCATGCCTCATGGCATTTTACATGTGACATGATCCGTCTCGTTCAATATGTGACATAGATCAATTACCTTGTATATTTGAAATATAAATCACGGAAACATTTATGTTGTTATAATAGTTATATGTGGCTCAGTTTAAAATTTCAGCTTCATTTTGCTAATGCCTGTTTGTAAATCAAGCCTGTAAAGAGAGGTTCACATTCTTTGTCTATTTGACATTGGGACTGTTCTCTGGTATCATTACAGTGATTTTCTTTCTTTTTCTTTCTCCTTTCTTTTCTAAAATAGCGAATAGTCAGTAGTAAGATGTTTTTAATTGCCCTTTTGAGTTTATTTAACAAATAATTTTCTGTTTAATACCTGACAGTTACATCTATCACAAAAGAAGGGAGACCTTCCATTGCTGTCAAAGCAGTAGTAAAACCAAATCCCTTGTTGCTGAAATGTTCTTCTTCCTCTGAGCCCTTATCTCGTTTAATACCCTGTCCTAATAATTTCAGTCTGTAGGTATTAATGCAGGTTCAGCTCTGATCCTTGTTCACATGGAATCTTGTTTTGTTTGTGTATTAGTTTATTTATACTCTGAGTGACTCTTTGCATTTTAGGATAGGTATGGTACCTGCTCGCACAGATTCTGTATTAGTTGCTCTTCTGCTGTCATCAAACAGCATAATGAAAATGAATTTAGGGATGAAAAAAATTTATTTGGCTTAAGCTTTCAGAGAGGAATGGTTTCTAGTGATGGGGATGCATGGCAGCCGTGGCAGGTTCATAGACTGGGTCAGGCAGCTCAGGGCTCACTGTTTGAACTGTAAGCATGAAACTGAGGTAGACAGAACTTAAAGTGAGTGAAACTTTTAATTTCAAAACTTACTTTGTCTTACTTCTTCTAGCAAGGCTTTACTACCTAAATCTCCCAAACAACATCACCAACAGGGAAGCAAGCATTTAAATACGTGAGCCTTAAGGTTTCTTATTTATACAACCATAGGCTCCTTGTTATATTGAGGAATAGTGGAAACTATTGAATTCATTAGTGACATGTATGTTATGAAACAAAGATATATAAGAATAAAGGGTAACATAGACTGATGAGTTGAAATATTTGGGTTTAATCATTTCAACATTTATTAGTTCCAAAAAAAGAAACTTTTTTCCTTTATTCGAATAATATATATGTATGTGTATGAGTGTGTGTATGTGTATATGTATGTGTAATATTTATGTGTATGTATATGTATTATTGATGTGTATGTGTGTGTGCGTGTGTGTGTGTATGTGTGTGTGTGCAAATTATGTACTCGGAGCCAACAGGAATTAAGTGAGCTGGATGTATGCAAAACACTAGGAATCTGACACAACAGTATTCTCTATCAACTAGTAAATTAGAATAATGACCATACAAATTGTCCTTTTCTCAATGTTTACTTTCTTTCATCTGGGGATGATTTTCTAGAGATTTATATTGTACAGTGTCAAATTTCATTCTACCTTTTACTAAATTTATAAGTTCTGCTGCCCCCTGGGATCTCATATCAGAGTGAGTTGTCTTTGACCTCATTACTAAAATGACCCAAGTCTATCTCTGCTGGTAACTGCTTTCACTAGAGTTATTTTGCTACATTATTCGGAGCTAATCTTCAGTTTTGCTATTCCTATTTATATTGCACCAGCATACTATCATGCTGCAGCTTAAATTTAGGTACCGGTTGTTTATGATTATTTCTTCAAATTGGGATCTGTTTGGTTTTACTTTCAACCCCCTTGGCGTTCATATGAGGCAGAATTCAACACTCTTTATAAAAGTAGGGCACATAACAACATTTTTATGAATGGAAAAGTGAATGAATTAACATAAAAGCAGCTTCCTTCAGAGTTGCACAAAATGAACAATCATTTGTTTCCTGTGTGTGCTGGTGACTGGACACCTTCTCACTCTTGATTTTAGTAACTAAGGGAAAGGAGAAAATAATTCACTGCACATTGTGTAAAGTCCTGTGTCTATCCAACTGTGAGCTGTTGATAAGTCATGGTATTGGCATAAAGACGAAGGCATGGCTGCACGTGCGTGATTTATCCATCTCTTTCTATGTCTTTTCTTAACATCTGCATAGGAGCAGGAAGCTGAACCACATGGCTCGATTTATTTAACGACCATATTTAAAACCCGTATTGTTCCCAGGATGCAATAAAAGTATATTAATGATTACAAGAAAACCATTAATAAGGGAACTAGTCAGAGCTTGTGGGTTCAGCCAAAATGAACTTCCCGTCCCATGTCTGCCTCTGTGAATATGGATTGGATTCAGGTTAAGTTTTCATTACCTTATTTCTCCATTTGGAAGGTTGTATGAATACTAATGAAAGCAAAGGAATATCATAATGGCTCAGCATTCAGACCTGAATACTGAAAGATTTTCAGTAGTTCCACATGGAATTGTGATAATGCAATAAACACTGATCAGATATTAATAATAAATATGGAGATGATTTATTCGTGAAAATAGCCACTCTACACAGGTGAGGAGTGTTTAATTATTTCTGCTGAGTGAGTGGTGTATGGAAATGCCAATTTCAATGTTTATGTTCTCCTTGGGAATGAGGCAGGCAGGTCCAAGTGCAAAGAAAACAAATAATCATATCATGAAACTCTGGATGGTGGAAGGTTTCCTTTGTTTGCTTGAATGCTAATTTACATGCGGGAACAAAATGGGAAAAAGAGAGGGCTTAAAGCTATTAGAACAGAACTTCCTTTTGGCAAATAGAGCATGATTATAATATATCATGATGTGCTGTCAGTGAGTCTCTGAAATGAAATTACATCTCTTTGGGCTCATTCTCATGACTGAATTTTATGGGAGGACGTGAATTCTCAAGAATGGATTCTCAATGCAGGATTGTGCAGGCCTGCATTCTAAAGAAATAAATGAATATTTAATGAGTCCAAAGCATTTATGAAGCCTCATGTTAGGCACTATGGAATATGTAAAGGACATAGTAAAATGCTTAAGAAATTGGACGACTGGAAACTTAAACCCTAATCTGAGGAATTAGCGAGAATGGAATCTGTGATGCTGACTGTGTATTTAAAACGTGGGGTACCTGTCCACACAGTGGGTTAGAGAGTTGTCTAAGCCGCCCTGAGCTTCAGTTTTCTTTATTCAGTACAGGAATGATGAAGACAAGCTTATAGGATTGATAACACCATGAATATATTTTATGATACCACAAGCTAAGATATGCATTGTATTTAAAATCACCCATTCCTCTAGTGTGTGTGCATGCGTATGATCAGAAAACAATTGTAGCAGTCAGATTTCTCCTTCCACCATGTGGCTCCCCAGGATTGAACTCAAGTTGTTAATACTGGGACAAGCACATTTCCTTGTCGGGCCATCTTGCTGCCATGCAAAAGCTATTACACAATAAATATTTACTTTTCTAACGTGACTGTACAATAAAGGTATGGAGTCTTTGGAAAATATTCTTGGAGCCCTTAGCAACGAGTCAGATCTTGTTTTTGTTATACCTGATTTTGTTCGTATAAAATAAGAGAGTGATAACTCAGAGCAAGCATTCTTCATTAAGAGCATTTAGAAGTTGGTCATATTTGTTCTTGCTATATTTCATTGCTGAGCATGTACACTTCATGTAGTCATACTCATGTATGGGAATATATAACATATATCAACTAACTAGAAAGCCAACTACATGTCAGAAATAGAATAAAAAGAGGACTTGAAGAATATTATTTTCACACATTTGATTTTCATTTACATGTCTAAAACATACTTATATTTTGGATCTTTATTTCAGCTTGTAGCTAAAACCTAAATTTATATTTCTATGCTGTACCTCTTCGGAGTTTCTTCCTAATAAATCTTTCAGTTTTGATTTAAACCATTTCTTGTAAAAATCATTTTTTTTATTTACTTAACAAGCACACCTGGTCATTGTAAACCTGGTCCTTCTTCAGTGATTTCCTTCATCATGGGCCAGTTGGGCAAGCCAGTCACAAGGCTCTTCTCGGTCTCCATCCTGCCTCACAACTGAGACAGCAAGCCCTGGAATGCTATTCTTGTAATGTGGGATAACTCCTGCTATGTCCTTCACTCTCTGGTATATCCATTTTACACCCTGTACCTACTTCTCCTAAGGGTTCTGAAGGTATCAATTAATGGTTACCTCCTATTCTACTTTTTCTAGTCTCTATAGGACAGCTAGAGATAGTGTTGCAAATGCAGTGTTGTTGTATTTTCTACTGTGCATGATTCACATTCCAAATATACATAATATTCCCCAGTAACTTCCTAATGTTTTAAATTAAAAAAAAAAAAGATTATTGTCAGTACCACTGATTAACTCCACTTGTCCAGACCGTATCTGTATGCATACACTGAGTTCATGCCATTTCCCTCATCTTGGCACATTTGCACCACACTTGTGTCCTGTGTTGTGCATGACCTTGCCATTTACAGATTCTTCTCATGTGTGCTTTTCTCCCCTACCCCTGTTTTAATTCCTTACTAATTTTCACCTAATTAATTCCTGGTTATTAAATAGATTTCATCTCGAATTTTAATTTCTAAAAGAAACCTCCTGTCAGATGAAATTTTCATCTTTTATAGTTTCCAATTACCAAGGTCTTCATACTCAAATGAAACAATAGCAGAAATGCAGTGATTTAACTATTTGATTTATTATCACTTTTCTATCAAACTCAGCTTCATTAATGTATGCTAACTCATTTTTACTCCCTATGGAATCCCGATAGATAATATAGTAAGTCATCCATAATCAACTTATGTTAATCTTTAGAAGAATTATTAGAATATGCATTCCAAAAAAAAATCAAAATATCCCTATTCTTTTCAAACTTGTAAAGATGAAATTTGAAAACAGGAAAAGAATATAAAAATTGAAAGTATCAAGCTTGATTTCACAAAGAAAATAATATTATGGCATTTTCATAAAGTAAAAATATGTGCAAATCTCAACAATGCAAAAAACAAGAGACAGTATATAAAGATAGTATGCTTTTGATAATATAAGCTCTATAAGATTGATCAAATGGAAGAATATTATAAAGAAATTAATAAATGGGAAAATTCAAGTTGGTTCCTAGGAAGAAATCTAAGTGATTATAAAAAATTCAAAGCTTCATCCATTGGGGGATGCAATAGAAACAGTGTGATTCTGGACAGAGGAGGAAGACCATGAAGTGAGAAGACACTGTTTAGTGTGACCCTGTGTCAACTTACTTTAAAAAATGGAAGAAAAAGGAATAAACAGATCCTTAAAAGGAAATCAGAAAAGATGCTTATGTTTTTCTTTTCTTTTTACAGAAGCAAAAGATCACTTTTTACTGTATACAAAAAAATTGACATGACAAAAATGTGACAATCAATATGGATATATTTTAAGGTAAGCATGATAGTCACACATTTTCAGAGGCAGATTATAATAAAACTGTTTTTGAAGTTCTAAACCTATTTCAATATTTCTGTATCTGCGTGAAAGGAAATGTATTCAGTGGTGTATTTTTCATTGTTTTCATTTTACTCAAACTTCTTTTTTTTTCACATAGTTTATTCTGATTAGTTTCACTCACTTTATACCTCCCGGCTCTTCCCATGTCTTTTCTCATTCAGATCTCTCCCTTTCCTGTCTCTCAGTAGATTAAAAAAAACAACAACAAAAACCAGTTTACTATGATATAATGAAAATATAATGAAGTAAGTTAAAATATTAACATATTAAATTGGGCAAACCAACAGAAAGGAGGAAGCCTAAGAAAGGGCACAAAATCAGAGACTCTACTCATTTGTTCACTCAAGAATCCCATAAAAACACTAAACTGGAAGCCATAATACACAAAAGACATATAAGGTAAACTGAAAGAAGAAAGATAGACACATTATAAAAATATAAACATGATGTTTTTAAAAGGAAGGGCCCTAACATTTTGAGACATGATATTTTGAAACAAGGAATCTCCAAAGAAACAGTTGAATTCATTTTCTGTTGAAAATCTACTGATGGGCATGCAGCATACCCTTAAGAACTGCATTGCCAAAGGGACTCCATTGGAGAAATACAAATTTTCATTTGCAAGCGGTTATCATCTAAAAATTGCTTTGAAATTAGAGAGATCCTGTGTCTGCTTCTCCTTTCAGCTCTAGGACACCATCTGGTTCAGACTCATGCAGGGCCTGCATATGCTGCTTCATCCTGTCTCTCTGTATTCATAGCAGCTTTGATTATGTTGATTTGGGGGACCTAATTTCCTTGGTGTCCTCCATATCCTCTGGGTCTTCAACTTTACCAGCTCCCTCTTCCAACAGGATTCCCAGATGGGAGGGATTTGAAAGAGTGTTAGTTCTGAGTGCTTCAATTTCTCTCATTTTCTGTGCCATTTTCCCATCTGCAGAGGGAGGAAGTTTCTCTGATGGATGAGCAAGGCACTGATCTCTGATTATAATGAAAGGTAATTAGGAGACATTTGTTACTACGTTTTTTTAGAGCACAGTTTAGTTTTTCCCTAGGTCCATGGGGTATCTAATCATAGGTTCTTGGTCACAGTGTCAGATATAGTTTCCATTTCATGAAATACTCCTTTAGTCAATCGAATATTGGTGGGTTATTCCAACAAACTTTGTTTCAACATTTCATTAGCTCTTCTTGCAGACAAAACACTGTTATTGATCAAAGGTTTTGTTTCTGAGTCTGTGTTTTTGTTTCTCTTTTGGTATTGTGCACAGTAACTTTCTATAACAAAGATGCTAAAATATAGGGATGAAGGTTCTATGTAGGCACCAGCTCGAAATTTCCACACTCAGTGATTTATTTAGGTTTTGTCTTCAGCTATGTGGACTTGCTCTCAGTTTATGCAGAACAATCTATTGTCTTCTCAGCAGTCTGTGTGGCTTGTGGATTCCCAATTAGACAACTTTGGCCAACGACCAATTAGAAGTAACCCATTCCCATTACCACAAGTTTGGACTGATGACAAGAGAAGTGAAGTTGAGGCTCTGTTTCTTCCTTATTTGGAGAGTTCATTTACAATATCTTCATATATGTATATATCTTAGTGAGTATCTACATAGTTTTCCATAATACCTCCAAATGGTCCTTAACTTTAGAAGTCTCTCATTAAATTCCTTCCTGCATCACTCTTTTTCATCCCCTCCTAACTTAATGATCTAGTTTTATTTCTCCCTACTACTGATTTATCTATAACTATTATTTCTATTTCTATTTCCATTTCCTGGGGAGAGCTATCTATCCCTTACTTGACTCTTACTTTATAACTAATATCTATGGTTCTACTGATTGCAGCTTGGTTATCAGTTCCTTCTCTCACAGCTAATATACACATATAAGGGAAATCATGTTTGTCTTTCTAGGTTACCCCACTAAAGATAATTTTTTTCTTGTTCTAGCGATTTACATGTGGATTCCATTATTACATTTTTAATGAGTAAGTAATATTCCATTGTGTAAATGTACCCTGTTTTTATCCATTCTTCCTTTTAGGAATATCTATATTTTTCCAGTCTATGCTTTATTATTAATAGAGCACCAATGGACATGAATGAGCAGGTGTCTCTGTGGTAGGATGAAGTAACCATTGGGTTTATGCACAGGAATAGTATAGCTAGGGTCTTCCGATAGATGGATTCCAATCTTCCTGAGGAACAGTCAGGTGATAATAATTTCTACAGTAGCTATAGAAGATTTCACTTTCAGCTGTGACGTATGAGTGTTTCCTTACTCTATATCCTCACCAGTATGAGCTGTCACTTCTTTTGTTGATCTTAGCTCTGTGACAGGTGTAAGATGAAGTTTCAAAGTAGTTCCGATTTGCATTTCCCTGATGACTAAGGATGCTGAACATTTCTTTAAGTGTTTCTCGGCCATTTGAGTTTCCTCTTTTGAGAATTCTCTGCTCTTGTTTTTCAAAGTGCATCAAATTAGAAATGTCAACAGCATGACTAAATTGTGGAAGTGCAATATAGAAATAGGTGAGGCATATGGAAACATCTCCAGGCTTCACCCTTCCAAAACAAGATCGTTAAAAAACTCAGTGAGGATGAGAGAAACAGAAAATTTAAAATGAATGACTTTAATGCTAATATCAAGAATATGAGAGATATTATAATACAAAGTAAGATTGTATAACATAGAGATAAGATGAGCTCCATAGATGTTTTTATAGAAAGTACAGAAAACATACATCTGCTCCTGTAGACTTCTTTGAGATCTGACTCAGCTACAGAAGCCAATCAGATTCTGGCCCTGGCATTGCAAGACCAGCGCACATCTGTAAACCTTTGGCATCTCAACCAGACATTAGGTCAAAGGTGTGCCAGGCATTCTGTGGCATTCAAGGTTTGTTCAATCCTCTTTCCTCCTCTTTGTTTTCCCAGATATTGATTCATAAAATACAAACACCTTGTATCTCTACCCTAAGTCAACATGTATTTTTAAGGTATTGGCTGGTGTTGTGAGTAGGATAAAATGTAGTTTCAAGAAGACATTTGATAATAATAGCACTGACAAAGTACAACTTTCTAATGAGCAGGTAGCATTTACACGAGTTCTATTTTATACCTTGATTTTATAGACTTGTGATTTTAGGAAACTAAGCTCCAAGATGACATTTCTTTTGTAGAGTGAAACTTGGTGAAAGCCTGGGGTTGGAAGGTATTTGATGAGCGGTAGATTATAAATCACAAATGTCCCTGAAGTTTAAGTCCTAGCAAATCACAAAATGAGAACCACAGCATGGCCTTGTGAAGAAGGGTTCCCTTCATTCTCCTTTCATGTCATATGTTAGATGAGTTTAAGTAAGGTCCTTGGTGATGGTTGATGTTAGAGTAAGAAGAATGAGTGGTGTAACAGATATACTGTTGAGACTGCTTAGAGTTTGACTGAGTGTTTAGTGTATTTGACTTGAAGATTATATAGCATATAAATAGAAGAAAAGGAAACATTTGATATACTTGTCTGTAATTTTGACTATACAGTGCAATAGAGAATCATTCAGATATGGCGTTATGGTTGCCTAGTTACAAATAAAAAAAAAAGAGGGGAGTGATGGATGAGTGGCAGTGTGCTTTCTTATACATCTAATACTACATGCCCAGTAGTCAGTGCTGGAAACTGACTATTTATATATTTTTATACTTTTATATATTTTAACTGGGTATTTTTATTACTTTTCTATTGCTGTGACAAAACACCATGACCAAAGCAACTCATTAAAAAAAAACATTAAATCTAGAGATTAAAGCTCCATGGAACTAGGGTTGATGATTACCAGGGAGGAAACATGGCAACAGGCAGGCAGATAAGCTTGGTGCTGGATCAGATGCTGAGAGTTTATGTCTGATCCACAAAGAAGAGATAAAGTGTACTTTCTGGAATGGTATAGGCTTTTAGAAACTCAAAGCCCACCTATAGTTACACATCTCCTCTTACGAGGAAACATCTCCTACTCTTTCCCAAATGTTTCTACCAACTGGTAACCAAGCATTTAAACATATATGTCAATGTTGGCAATTCTCATTCAAACCACTACAAAAAGTTTCAGAACTTTAATCTTATTCTGTAGGAATAGGATATAGTAATTGGTTTTGGTCTATGGTTACCTTTGAATATCAATTCTTCTATTGCCCAACTATTCAGGTTGTACAGAAGAACTGATTAGTAATCAATATAAAGACATTTTGTTTTTGTGAGATACTCCCTGGTTTTCAATATAGAGGCATTGATCTTGTTAGGCTTACTTAAAGATCATTATTTCATCTCATTTATCTTAATTCACCCTGCTGGTCTCAGTAGTAACCACTGAACATTATTTATCTTGCTTTGCTTCACATTTGCTCAGCAGTTATTTTCTGCCACGAGTCTTCATCCACTTCTCATTTATTAAGCAGCAGATGTATAACATTATTTGATTCCATTCTTTCCAATTCAATTCAAGAGTGTTAGCTTCAACTCATCCTTCTTCATAGAGGCTGAGACATCTTCATTCTAGACCATTCCCTGACTCTCACTTCTGTACATTAGCTGTGATCATATAATAGGGTTCAATTTCTTTTACCCTCTATGCATTCAAAAGTCATCTGATATTATTTCCTTATGTCCCTTTTAAAGATATTTATCTTGATTTCTTTTTTCTCTCTGAGAAATTATGGAACTAATTCCACATTCTACTCCTTCTAGACAGACACTTTTACTAATAAGAATATAGACATGCATTTATGAATTTTCTAATAGATTTTTAGACTATTTAAGGTTAATGAATATTTGCTTCTAAGCAGATAAAATTTACAAAGAATCCTCATATCTATAAATTAGAAACAAAACAAAGAGAACAAGAACATTCTCTGATTGGATTACATATATTTTATTCCTTTTATTATTTTTAATTAATTTATTCTATCATATATTACATCCAATTGGCAGTTTCATCACTATTCTCTACTTACAGTCCCCCCTTTTCTCTCCATCCACTCTTTCTTCATTTTCCTTCAGAAAAGGGGAGACCTTCCAGGGATATAAACCAAACATTGCATATCAAGTTTCAGTAAGATCAAGTGCCTCCTCTCATATTAAGCCTGGAACAGGCAACCCTGTAGGAGGACTAGGACTCTAAAAGCAGGCAAATGTATTAGAGACAGTTCTTCTGGCTCTGTTATGATTGCCATAACAACAAAAAACTACACAACCATAACATACATGCAGAGGGCTACGTTAGACCCATGCAGGCTATCCGATTCTTGGTTCAGTCTCAGTGAATCCTGTGAGTTCAGGTTTATTGATTCTGTGGGAATTCTTGTGGTGCCCTTGCTCTCTTTGGCTCCTACAATCTTTTCTCCCCCTCTTCAACAGGATTCCCAAAGCTCCACTTAAAGATTGGCTATGGGTTATTGCCTCTATTTCTATCAGTTTATAGATGAAGCTTCCCTGATTGCAGTTGGATTTTGTACCAATCTATGAGTATAACAGAGTATTATTAGTCATTTTTTATCTAATTTTGTGCCTACTACTTGTTTGGTTCTATCCTAGGTTGCTGGCCTCTGTGGCCTCTGGTTTCAGGTCCTCCAGGCAGTGTATTATTTACATGGTTCTCAAAGTGAATGAGTTATTGCTTAGCCACTCCCACAATTTCTGTGCCACCATTACCCTTGCACATCATACTGGCAGGACAAATTGTAGATTGAAGGATTTGTAGATGAGTTGATATCCCATACCTTCTACTAGAAGTCTTGCATAGTTATAGGAGGAGGCTGGTTTATGCTCTGTAACCCCCCATTGTTAGGAGTGTTAGCTAGGGTCACCCTAGTAGATATTTGGAAGGTTCCATTGCAGGCAAATTGATGTAACTAGAAGAAAAAGTCATCTTGTGTGAAGTAGCTTAGACCCAGAACTAAAATATTGTGTACTCTCTCATAAGTGGATATCAATTATACATAAAGGATAATTATGCTGTGATCCATAGACCCAGAGAGGCTAAGTAACAAGAAGGGATTAAAGGAGGATACAGGAATCTCCCTGGGAAAGGAAAAGAAAAAATGATTTGGTCTTGGTAGACTCAGGAGGGACAGATGGAGATGGAAATAGGAAGAATAAGATGGGGAGAGGATAGAGTGAGGGAATACTAAGAGAGACAACTGGGGTTGGGGGATTACAGTGTATTACTGTACTTTTATAGTGTAAGTTATTGTTAACAATATTTTGTAGAATTTGAGTAACATATTACTCTCAAAAGAAACCTGATGGAATATTTAATCAGGTTGTGAGGGTGGATCCTTATTTCTCATGGTTGGCAGTTGCCTCCAATTAAAAACACCCACAGGCACAATCTCTAGATTTGTGGCTCACACATGAACAGTGAATCTTGCCTGTCCATGTGAAAGTCTAAAAGACATTGCTCCCAATTCTAAGAACTGTTTAAAGCTAAGCCATTTAAATGAGTAAAAGAGTAAAGTGAGTGTTACTTCTGTTACTGAATGATAACAATTTGTATTCTTTTAATTGATAATGTATAGAGTTCTTCATCAATTTATCCCCAAACCACATGCTACCTCCCAGTTCATCGTAACATTTGAGGAGTTACATTTTAAAGAATGTATTTAGTACTAGCATTTCAAAAGAATTATATTTTTCAGAAAAAAAACAAACCAACATTTGCTTAAGTCTTTTTCCTCTCCTGGTGTTCTGCTTAAAATTCAGTTAGGTATTTAAATCATTTTTATGACTCAGTGTTTTCCAATAGTAACTTCTAATTAGAGCCTTTTAGAATGTTGCAGGAGAATTTACTAAGGAACGTAGGATGTCTGAAATAGACACAAACTAAATAGATTCACATGCATTAGACTTTAAATTATGTTTTTCATGCTATATTAAACCAATGGATTTAGATATTAGATGTCAGCCATTCTTTTTCATACTCTAAGATTGATGTTATCCAAGTTCTCACAAATAAAATAGCATGTTATAGTTCTTGCTTGTTTAGACTTGTAAGCTGTGGTCAATGGCACTGGATAACCTCTGCTAGTCTCTGTGCGTCTACAGACAACTAGTTAACAGTGAGGTGGTAAAACTTTTCAGGTTCAAAGAATCTTCTCAAATGCTTCTGATCCCATGACACTGGGAACATATCATGGATACAGCCTTTTCTGACATCCCTTCACTAGACTGATAGCAAAATTAAAAAAAAAAAAAAAAAGTGATACAACAATTACATACTTAACATGTAAAATATCTTTCAAATGTCCTTGCAGTTATTCTTTCACCCTCTTGTCTGACACTATCTGTCCTCTTCCATCCTTTCTCATAAAATATAACCAAGAGAAAACACATGAGAGCAAAGATTGCTGGCTTTTTTATTTTTAGAGAGACATATCATTTTTAATGATACACAGTCCACTCTGTGACTTATGTGATATTATTCAGGGTGCAGAGTGTGCTATATTTCATCGCAGAGTTTTCTGTGTTGTCTACATTTATAACTACCATCTGTGTATCTCTTGTTTCCCACAGGAGTTGTACTCATAGAGAATAAAACATCAAGGTTACACTGGGAATGGAGCCATTCATGGAGTCAAGTTGAAGGGCTTGGTTTATCCTCACATCATGTGGTTAATCATGTGTTATATATTTTAGAATTTATGCCATGGTTCTCATCATAAAATCATATAGAATGTGAAATATGGAAAAAAGGAATTATCCAGCAGTGGGATTGATAAATTTAACATTTTGAAGATGTGTGACAGATGGACAAACATGAAGATTGCTGAGGGAAAATTATTACATATGAAATTTAAATAACTGTCTTTATTATTTAAGCATATCTGAATACATTGTATAATATATCTCATGAATAAAACAATGATAAGTTCAGTTTAAAATAGTTTGTTAGAATTGGATACTTATTGGAAGAATACTATTTTTAAGACTGAAATTTTTAGAAATTATCATCTATATGTTAATATCAGCCCACCCAACTTTATACCAGTCCATTGTATGAACAGAAGTCAGACCTTTGAGATACATGCAACATTCTGGTGGTCTCTATAGTTCATTATAGTTCGTTTCTCAAAGTAGTTCCACACATATTTTTGTTAGGCTTCTAATATGATATTATTATATTTATTAATTACATGTAATTAATATAATAAATATACTAATATTATTAGTAATGGTTGATTATATAATATACTTTCCTCACATATTTCATATCATATAAATAACCATAATAGTTTTTTTGCCTGTCATAATGTAGTTTCATGAGTTTTATAAAATCTTTTCTGGAGATCAATACATGTTATTCTAGTCCAGACATTCAGGTTTATATGTCTTTGTTCATTGGATATTATATACTTTAGCAAGATTACCACAAAATACAAGAATAGCTATAATTTTGGTATCATTTTTACAGTGTTCAGTGATGTATTATACCAAATTGATTGCATTACATTACATATATAAATATAGGAAGAGTTTCAGTTCCTCCATGGCAGAGTTGGTCATATGTCTGTATCAAGCAATGTAAAAGATATTTATGCCATTAAGATGTAAAAGGTGTCAAATTCTATGTTTAGAAATCTACTGACCTTTGAGAGACACTCATATGTTTACAGTATTTGGCAACCTTAATCTGAATATCATAGGAAAATTTTGAAAAAATATTTCTAAATGTACATTAGCATTCCAAAGGCTGAAATAGAGTGGAAGAGGGTCAGCAAGAGGAACACTAGTTTCTGAACTTGTCTTGTTGTCCATGGTTGGGTAGGCATGTATATAAAATTTACCATTAAATTTTGAAGTGATAATCTATGTGATAATGACAATGACAACAATAATGACGATGACAATGGCCACGATGATGATTATTATTGATGTATTTCTCAACTGGTGTATTAGTGTTATCTGATAGTTTCATAAGTGAAAGAAATCACTACTCACACTATCTCAAAAACCACAGTAAGTTTAACATTTTATGTCTTTAACTGTAAGGTCTTTAAGGAAATAAATTTTTATGTGTTAACTTTGTTGCAGACCATGATGCCCCACGTTGGGTGCCATAAATGTCGCAGGCTGAGCTGCCCCACGCTTGGGGGCCAAAATGTCGGGAACCGCTCTGTCAATGTTGGGACCCGCACTGCCAAAGGCCTTGGGGGCTTAATTGTTAGAGCCTGCACTGCTCCAGGCTGCTCCAGTTCACGGTTTGGGGTTCAGCAAGAGAGAAAGTGAAGATGGACATGAGGAATGGAGACCAGAGAAACCACACAGAGTGTGATTCAATCCCATTTAGTCTTCAGTGTCTCTTCCTAGTCCAAATCCCAAGTCTTGAGTTCCTAGTCCCTAGTTCCTAGTTCCAAGTTACTTCTTCCAAGTGCTAAGTGCTTAATGTCTAATGATCTTCCAAGTGCCTAATAACTAACTCCAAGTTGTACTGAACTCTTCTGTCTGCCTCTCACCTTTTATATGTCTCACTTCTAAATCATGCCCTTAAGTCACGCCCTTAGGTCTCATCTCTAAATTTGATCTCTAAATCACACCCTTAAGTCTCAGCTCTAAATCACACCTTTAAGTCTCACACACCCAAGTGAAGATCCTGGGTATCTAAAGTAAGATGTTATCAGAGTGTGCTCAGCTGTTGTAGGCTATTGTAATCAAGTATCTTGTCAGGGTATATGGCTCAAGATGGCTGCAAGGATGATAGCTGCCTTCTGTCTGCTCCCCACATTACTTATTTCAAATATTTCACACCATTTCTACTAACCATAATATGGCATTTAAGGGGTTCTATTTTCATTTTCAGAGAATTTTACTATTTAGAATTACAGAGTTTGCTTCTTAACCATCTGGAAACATCAAAATCCAAAATTTTGATATAACTCAGTGATACCTTTGGAGATGTTATTTTATCAGTGCACTTCATTGATTTAGTTTTTATTCCTGTCACTCTTTACTATTTTAATGTAGGACTCTTTATCAGCCATTGTATTTAGTTCTCATATCTGACTTTTAAATATTACATAGATAGTTATATATTTATAAGCCACTTCTCCTCTTTGGAGAATAAATACCTAAAACCAATGATGACTTTAATTAGACTCTGTGCTCATGGTACCAATGTGATATGTATTTTATTCTATATTATCAGTTTTATATAGATATAAAGTGTGTGTGTATATATATATATATATATATATATATATATATATATATATAATGTATATGCATCAGTATACACACCACACACACATAGATAGATAGATATAAAGTATATTTATCTATATACATATATACATAACATACACCACACACACACACACACACACACACACACACACATTCCTGTCACTATATTCTGATCGTAAAATTATAAAACCTGATAGAATATCAATATAAGTCTCAATATAAGTCTGTAAATATTAAGGTCTCATTTTCTTTTCAGTCTTTGATAAACTTTTATGAAGCAATAACTTCTGATTATAGATAAAAATAATTTCAATATTTAGTAGATACAGAAGAAAATTTCCACTTTCTTATGGATATCAAGGCCGTCCGTCAGTCACCATACTTAATTAGTAGAGTTCAGTGAGTGCTTAAGAATTACCAGGAGACTCTTGATCTTTTTCTTTCCTGTTAACTCCATACCTCCCTCTTTCCTGTTGTTTTTTCTTGGAGGAATGTTTATTTCAGTTCACGGTTTCTGTGCATTGCAGTGCAAATGTTGTACTGAAGCAGAACAACTAGTTCTTGCAGCAAAGAAGTGGCATGTGTGTGAGAGAGACAGACATAAGGAATGAGAGACAAGAAAGGAGAAAGGACAGGAGAGCGATAGTGGGAGACTATGTGAGTAAGAATGCCAAGACTAGCAAGCTCACTTCTTCTATCTCAACCATCTCTGGGAACACCGGAAAAGACTCACACAATATGATTTAGTAATAATTAAGTTCTTCTCTATTTCATTAAGATGGCAAACAAAGTAAAGCACCACCAGCACACCAGCTGTGATCTGGAGAGTCAAACCCATCTTTTTTGAATACTTATTAATGATTTACTTAAAAATATAAAATACAAGAACATACTTAACACACCTAATTTAAGTTCTATACAAATACAAAATGTAGTATGCCTTCATTTTCTTTCATTAATCAATTAATTAACGCTGATTTCAGTTTCCTCTCCCTCATAAACTCCCAGCCCCTTCCTCTCAGCTCTACTCCCTTTCTCCTTAGAGAATGGAAGGCCTCACATGAATACCAACCAGCTCCTGGCCTATCAAGTTGTAGTTAGTCTAGGAAGATCTCCTCCTATTGAGGCTAAGCATGGCAATCCAGTTAAAGGAAAGCGATCCAAAGACAGGCAACAGAGTCAGTGACTACCTCTGTTCCTGCTGTTAAGTCTCACAAGAAGACCAAGCTGCACATTTGTTATTTACACAAACACATCTTAAGCATATCACTCCACTCTTGTTTCCTAGAGGCTCATGGGCATCTCATTCCATAAAACACTTGGAGTCTAGCTCCAAGAGCTGCTTGGCTAGAAGAGAAACAGTTCTTCATAATTGTTGCCCCTGTGATCTCTAGGTGAACCTGTCACACAAGGTCATGCAAGGGTTATAATGAAGGATGACAGTTCTGGTTGCTCAAAATTACAATTTTGGTTTATTCAGTTATAGCCAGGTAGAAGAATTTTTTTAATTGAACTTTGGAAAGAAATATATTGCCATAAAAATTAAGGGAGCTGTAAATGCACTTCAGGTAATTCCTAGCAGACTGAAGAATTTAATGAGTAGAATAACTATTTAAGTTTTATGCAGATAACTGTATTGTTTTAAAGAATGGGTATTGTAGTGCTTACTCGGCTTTTTAATAAACTAAGAAACTTCTTAAAGGGAAAATCATAGAAATGTCTTTGATTTCTAACTCCAGTTCTTTTATCACTCCTAAATCAGCAGTTTTCTTTCTATAATTTATCAACTCTTAGAAACCTATAAACTTCTAATGAAGCATTTTTTCTATAGACTTTCAGCTTTCTTTTCCTTTAAGAATTACATTATTCTCTTAATTGATTTTAAAAATCTTGGTTTACTGAATATCTGAACATCTTCTTAATTTGGCCATTATTAATTCTTTTTATGAAACATATTTTTATTTATTTATTGTGGTATTTATTTATTTTTATTTTTTTACAAACCAACAGATTTTCTCTTTTTTACTCTCCCACAAGTCCCTTCTTCTCACTGCCTCCCACATCCACTCCTCCTCCATTTCTTTTTAGAAAAGGACAGGCCTCACATGGATATCAACCAGTCATGGCATATCAAGATGCACTAAGACTAGGCACCTCTTCTCCTATTAAAGCTGAAGGATGAAATCTCAAAACTGGCAACTGAGTCAGAGACAGCCTCTGCTCCCACTGTTAGCAATCTCAAAAAGAAGACAAAACTATACAATCATAACATATATGCACAGGTTCTAGGATAGTCCCATTGTGGGTAGTTGACTCTTTGTGTACAATAAGCCCAGGTTAGTTGAATCTGTTAGTTTTCTTGTGTTGTCCTTTCCTTCTCTGGCTCCTACAATCATTCATCCCCCTCTTCCTCAAGATTCCCAAGTTCTTGGGTGAAGACACTCTGATGACAGTTGGGCTAGGCATCAATTTATGTATATAGCAGAATACCATTAGAATATTCATTGACTCTTTTGCCAGTTGTTATTAATTCTTAATTAATAAATACTGTTTCTGGTTTTCAAAGTACAGATTTTGCCAGTCAGTGTCAAAAAGGGTTTCAACTTGTCAGATAGGCTTTCTTCCCAGAGAAAGAGAAGTCTGTCCATTAACCAATTAATTACTTGTGCGTGTGTGTGTGTGTGTGTGTGTGTGTGTGTGTGTGAGAGAGAGAGAGAGAGAGAGAGAGAGAGAGAGAGAGAGAGAGAGAGAGGGAAGGAGAGAGAGTACGTGTGTGTGTGTGTGTGTGTGTGTGTGTGTGTGTGTGTGAGGGGTGGGGCAGAGATGGGCCAGTTACTTGAATGGGTCAGGAGTTTCAGCAAAATTGCCATTTAAACTAAGTAAGTGACATCCTAAAAAACTGACATCCAAGGAACTGATGCTTGTCCTTCAATTGTTTAATACTTATCAATAAGCTAGTAGCCTGAACAAAACACTTACCTATGTTTCGGCATCTGTTGCTAAGTAAATTGGCTACGTTTTTGACTGAATTCTCTATTGTATGTGTTTCCCAGGTTCTAGTCAAAATGCAGCTTTCCATCGCAATCTTTTTTGAAGGCTAGAGTAAGGAAGCTTCTTGGTTAGACATATTTCATTGTTCGTTGTCAAATGAAGAATATCAGTGTATCATTTGCTGCACATGAATGTTTCTAACTGTTTATTTGAGCATGTTCACATACATAGAAAAAGAAAAAAATCATAGCCTGACTCCTATTAGACTCAGCAGTGAGGAAGAATGAACCTATTTTGTAGGGAGGTCTTCATGTGTTGATGTCCTAATCTTGGATGTTATCTTGGATCCTCTTTGACGTATTCTACACTCTAGAAGTAATTCAAGTATGGCTTACTTTCACTGGTGGCAATTACACAGGGCTTTCATCCCTTTATGTTTTACAAAATTTTCCAAGGGAGCAGTTAAAAATAAAAAGTAGAAAATAATATCTTGTGGCCAATTTTGAAGAGGTAAAGGTTACATTTCTGTATGTTTGTTACATTTCACCACGTCAGTGAGTTAGCTAACTTGATGTGATTTGTTGAGTCAGTTAGGAGAGCAAGGTATTTCCACATGCATAATGTGTTTGTTCCAGCAGTAGGAATAGCTAGAACATTTTTCTGGGTGCTTTTTATTGGTTGATTTCTTGTCATAGAGAATGAAGAAAACCACATCATCCTTGCAGATACAGTCGATATCATTTTAAGAGAACTCTGAATATAAAGATTTATACCACTTAGTATAGAAAACTGCCAAATCTGAAATTCTTTCAGAGAGGAAGGGATGGCAGTGGCTTTTCATTCTAGGTTATAGGAGAATATGTGTATTGTTCTAGTAAGAGACTATCTTTATCTGCCAAGGCTTTTCACTGTACAGCTATCCTTTGACTGATAATGTGAAATAAAAAGCAGTGTCTCATCAGTAAGACATAGATAAGCCTGAGGGTCTTGGATGTAATTAGCAAGATAAAACATCTCACCTCAAACAGTTAGCAAAGCACTAGCACATAGATCTTAAAATTTTTATTACGTTTTCCAAAAAAAAAAAAATTGCAACTCATAGATTTTAACATTCTATTTCATATGTGCCACCAAATTTCATAAGGTTCCAAAATCATTATGACTGGTTACTGTAAGTAAATAAGGGCACAGAAAAACTATTGAACTAGACTGGTACATGGACTCAAAGAAAGATTTATGGAGGATCAAACCGAGAAGAGGATCTCTCTAGGAGAGTGGACTAAAATGGTAAAAAGGTGAACAGATTTTATGTGAGTTAGCCACATGGGGATATTTGAGCTGATACATGTTTCTAAGCTGCCCAAGGTGTTTATTTTTCTGGGAAGTCTAAGGATGGTTCTCAGTATACAAAAACTCACCTTAAGAGCTATGCTTTTCTGGTATACAGAGAACCATCTTTGTTATTGTTGTTGTTGTTGTTGTTGTTGTTGTTGTTGTTGTTGTTATTATTATTATTACTTTTAATCTTTTTTTAGAGTCCAGTTGTTATCCTCCTCCCATTCTGCCCTCTGACAGTTCCTCATTGTATTCCTCCTCTCCTGTCTCTCAGAGGATGTCCCTATACCCTGACACCTCACACCCCAGAAGGCCTCCCCACATTCTGGGGCCTCGAGTCTCTCAAGAATTACATGCTTCTTCTCTCATTAAGGCCAGTCCAAGCAGCCCTCTGCTGTCTATATCTGAGTCAGGGCCTCAAATCAGCTAGTGTATGCTGCCTGGTTGTAGACTCATTGTCTTAGAGACCCCCCAGGTCCAGGTTTGTTGAGTCTGCTGATCTTCCTATGGGGCCACCCTCCTCCTTAACTTCTAGTCTTTCCCTAATTCAACCATAAAATTCCCCAACTTCAGACAATTGGTCTGGTGTAAGTAACTGCTTTTTGGTCCTCTAGGATGCTAGCCAGGCTAGTCTCCTGTATGTAAGTATATCATAACATCAGTAATAGAGTCAAGCCTTGGAGCCTCCCCTTGACATGGGTCCCAATTTGGACCCAACACTGGACTTTCTTTCCCTCAGTCTCTTCTCCATTTTTGTCCCTGAAGTTTTTTTAGACAAGAATGATTATAGGTCACAGGTTTTGACTATGGGATGGTAAACCCATCCCTCCACCAGATGCTCCTTGTTTCTACTGGAAGTAGATTCTACAAGTTACCTCCTCCCACTGTTGGGCATTTCATCTAAGATTCCTTCCTTTGAGTCTTGAGATTCTCTCACCTTCCAGGTCTCTGGTACATTTTAGATGGTTCCTTCACCTCCTACCTCCTGAGAACAGAGAGCCATCATTAGGCTGCTATATTTTCAAACTGAAGTGGTAAAAGGACTTTTGCCTAAGTCCTTCTGTTTAGGACATTGTATCCTTCACTGTTATTTTGGACTGCACTGTTTTGAACCTAACAACTACCTTAAGAAAGAGTACTAGAGTAGAAATCTTCGATTGATCTTATTTTTATGAGATTTTTATTACATTCTTTACCCCTTCCTACCACTGGATTACTCTTAGCATTCTATACTGGTTCAATACCTCCAAAGCAGCATTTAAAAGCCTTTTCTACTTGTTCAGATATTTCTCTTAAAATTATAAGAAATATGATGTAAACACTAAGAAGGCTGGCATATCTATCTTCCATTCAAATTGTAACCTAACCTACATTTTTGACATTGTAGTGTTCTTTTTGCTTATAATCATACTCCAAGCTCATTATTGTCGAAAAATGAAAAATATACCAGTCTAAGGCCAGTCTTTGTGAAGAAGCAGCATTTTCTAGAAAAGGCATCATAAAATTGTAGACTAGGGATTGCATCTTTTTATATGCTTGTGGTTTACTTTGTAATCTTGGTATGGTATTTTAAGTAATTGTGTTTTACATTAAATGCATCATAACTATTTCAGTTGCTTCTGATCAGAAAAAAAAGTTAAATATTTACTGCTCAATCATTTAAGACACATTTCTATGTAAAATTTCTTACTATGAAATTTAAAATAAATCTCCAAGACGTAACATGAATTTGTCACTTTTTCTTAAACTGAAAGATTATATTCCATCATATAGGTTGTTATTGTGTGAGCACAATAATCTATTTATTGCTAAATGATAGGATGCTGTTTTATTTTAAATATCACATGGTATTTTGAATTGCCTATATTGTGTAGGCAGTTCTTTTAGTATAAACATGGGCAAATATTTTATGTAAATATCGTCCCTTGATTTTAAAACAGTATAGTGACTTTTCTAACTTTTAAATATTTTAAACAAATCAGATATATTAGGCTTACTTATATTATTATATTATAGGCTTATATACATTATTGATTTACGTATAGTATTGTGTAATAATAATCACATTTCAATGAGAATATAGCTAATAGCAAATATAAACACTTTTCTTACAAGCTTTGCTATAGGATGAAAAACTCTACCCAGAAAACTTTTGGTAATTACAGATATGATGCAAGATGCATTAGCTACTTGAACTTAGTTCTTTAAAATGCAGGTTACTTCATTTTTCTAAATTACTAAGATAGCTTTCTTCTCCGACCCAAGTGAAGACGTCTTCACTTGGGCACTTCAGCTTGTTGACCTTTTTGAGTTCTGTGGACTGTATCTTGGATATTCTGTACTTTTTATTGTCTAATATCTACTTATTAGTGAATACAAGCCATGCGTGTCCTTTGGAGTCTGAGTTACGTCACTCAGAATTTTCTAGTTCCATCCATTTGCCTGTAAAACTCAAGATGTCCTCATTATTAATTGCTAAGTAGTATTCCATTGTGTAGATGAACCATATTTTCTGTATCCATTCTTCTGTTGTGGGACATCTAGGTTTTTTTCCAGGAACCTGCTCTGGTATTGAGTGAAGGAAAAGGACTGAAGCCCTAAGGGCCAACAAAAAGAATGGAAGCAGGTAACCTCAGGAGGTATGAGATTGGGGATCTTCCAGAATGCACCAGAGACTGGGTATGTGAGAAACTCTCAGGACTCAAAGAGAGGGACCTTAAATGAAATGCCCAACAATAGAGTCCATTTCCAGAAGGAAGACAGGGCATCAAGTGAGGAAGGGGGTTGCCATCCCACAGTCAAATTCCTGACCCATAATTGTTCCTGTCTGAAAGAACTGCAGGGATGGAAATGGACAGGAGCCTGAGGAAGGGAAGCTTCAGTGACAGGCCCAAAGTGGGATCCAAGTCAAGGGGAGGTCCCGAGGCCTGACACTATTACTGAGGCTTATGGAGTGCTCACAAAAAGGAACCTATCACGACTCCCTCCCAAAAGACCCAACATGTAGAAAGAAGAATCAGATGCAGATATTTGCACCCAGCCAATGAACAAAAGCTGCAGACCCCTGTGGTTTAATTAGGGAAAATGTGGAAGCTCAGGTGGAGGTCACCCTGTAAAAGGATCAGCAGTCTCAATTAGCTTGGACTCCTGAGATCTCTCAAACATTGGACCACCAACTTGGCAGCATACACTAGCTAATATGAGGCCTCCAACACATATACAGCAGAGGACTTCTGGGTCTGGTTTTAGTCAGAGAAGATGCACCTAACCCACAGGAGACTGGAGGCCCCAGGGAGTGTAGAGGTTTTGTGGGGTAGGGGTTGGGAGGTGGGTACCTGCTCGTGGAGACAGGGGGCAGGGAGGAGATATGGGATGTGGAACAGCTGGAGAATGAACCTGGAGGGGAATAAACTTTGGAGTTTAAAATAAATAAATAAATTTAAAAAATAATGATTAGTTCTATCATTTTTAATAGAACCTATGAGGTTTTTAATTAAAATATATAATTTTCACTCAGTATACTGATACATTAGGAGTATTTGTTTGAATTTCTGGACACTCATAACTTTCTTGAAGACTTAATATTCAGTTTATACGTGATTGGTAAAATTGGACTCTAGAAGAATGATTGAAGTTCATTTAATTTAATAAATGGACTGATTATGAAATAATGAAGTCACATAAAATGAACCTTTAGAAGTGCCTATTTTAGACTATTTAGTGAATCAGCACAAGGAATACGCTAAAGAAAAACAGATTTTCAAAGGTGAATTATGCTTCTGAAGCAATGGGATTAAAATAGCATACCTTTTTTAAAAAAAAAAAAAACCAACTCTTCACAAAGTTTTATCTGCAAAATTTCATAGCATATATTTGAAGAATATATATCTATGTTCAAATAATGTAATGATTATTGCAAGAAATAAAAATTGAACACATGCACGTATTCTAAATAAGTAAGGTTTAAATTCTGAGTTACTTCAGAACTACTGACCCAATATGTGATCCCATATTGCCATGGTTTATACCTAAAGTTTTTAATGCAGCTGATTTGATAGATTATTTGGGCATCAACCTTAGCAAGATTAAATTTAATTCCTCACATTTTTTCCTAGTATGTGCCTTTAGGAGAACATGGAAAAATGAAAGAATGGAAGGGTATTTTGCATTATACCTGACTCCCTTTGAAAATTCAGTAAAGCATTAATCTGGGTTCTTGTGAGTGACAGTGTCAAAGGAATAGAGTTCTGAGTGAGTACTGCTTCCTTAAACTAGGCAGATAAATGAAAATAATGTCAAATTCAAATACGAGACATTGGAGCAAAGTAACACTTAGGACTCTGGACCTGCAGAAGAGTGATGAGGGATAAAAGACTGGAAGAATATCAGCAGCCAACTCCAGTCTGAGATCTGTTTCCCAGGGTCTGCACAGTAGAGTCGATAAAGAGGATAACTGAGGACATTGGTGACTCAAATATTGGGCTTAACGGCTTAGAAGATGGTACACTTTATATTATTGATACATTGAAAAAAACATGACAAAAAGCAAGTTGTGAGGGAAAAAATTGTCTCAGACTTCTGCATTATAGTCCATAATTGATGAAAGCCAGGGCAGAAACTCAAACAAAGCGGTAGCCTGAAGGTGGGAGCTGATACACAGGCCATAAAATAGAGCTGCTTACTGGCTTTCTGCTCATGATTTGCTTGGAGTGCCTTTTTGTAGATCCAGGACCACCAGTCCAGGGATGGTACCATTCACCAAAGGCTGGGTCTTCCCCAATCAATCACTAATTAAGAAAATGTCCTCCAAGGCTTGCCTATACAGCAATCTTGAGAAGCATTTTTTTTCAAGTGAAGTTCAAGTGGCTTTAAATTATGTCTGGTTGACATGAAACATACATGAGAAGGAGAGGGAGAGAGAGAAGATATGTAAAATTAAAGAAGAACATTGTCTTGGTAGGACAGATCCAACTAGTGAAGCCCTTTAATTACTTAAACCTTTCATCAAAAGTGGGAGATGAGACAGAGAGAAAGGAGAAAGGAGAATAAGGATCTCTTACTATGGCCAGTATCATCAGCTCAAGCCCATAAAGTTCATTATATCTTTCCTTCCTAGCTACATACCATGTGTATCTGAGGACAGTTAGCTATTCCTACAACTGTGTGTACACACTAGGCAGCACAACCTCTGACAAAGACTCCAGTAAATCCAGTGTCTTCTTCTAGCCTCTAAACCAATAGTTCTCAACATTGTTATTGTTGTGACCCTTTCATTCAATTCCTCATGCTATGGTGACTCCCAGCTATAAAATTATTTTTGTTGCTACTTAATAACTGTAATTTTGCTATGGTTATCCATTGTACTATAAATATATAATGTGATAGCTATCTGATATGTGAACCATAGGTTGAAAATCACTAATCTAAAGGCAATTGTACACAGTCATGTACACAGTGACATACATATTTAGTGAAAATTATGCCTTTATTTATGGACATGATAGCTGATGGTTGTAATCTGTAAGGACAGGGCTTTCTTGTGTGACAGTGAGAGATTGGATCTTTAAAATAAAAAGAAAAAAGAAAAATGGAACAGAGTCTAAAATGTATAAATAATTTGAAAATAGGATTAAACACAAGAATGTTAGACACAACCTAAGACAAACAAACATATGAAACAATCTATAAGTTTTAGTAATGAATAATCTGGCTTGGGCAAAAGTGTAAGTTTCTGTTATATTTATTTAAGTACATTTGGGTATTTATTATACAAACTGGGTATACTCCATATACTTGGTAATCTTGTCAATATACATAACAATATACATTTAACTACTTGATATTTTTATTTGGGGAAGTAGGGTGCACACACAAATTCAGGGTGATAGGAGTGTTAGTTAAAAACTCCTAGATTAAGTTGTAATAACCCACATAGTTTTAAATAATGAGTAATACCCAATGTAGCGGTTTTACTGAAAATCATGTTCCTCATAGGCTTATGTATCTGGACACTGTCTCTAGCTGGTGGGCTGATCAAGAGCTTATGAAACTTTTAGAGTTTAGAGTACTGCTGGAGGGGATACATCACTGGGTTTGGGGAGATTGTAGCCTCACCCCACTTCCAGGTTGCTTCCTTGGATTTCTGGGTAATAAAATACAACCAGTTTGTTCTTGTTTTGATTGCCTGCTGCCATTCTTTCCTCACCATATGAACTAACATTTGAACCATAACCTAAAACAAATATTTTTCCAATAATTAATTTCAATCTCAGTCCCCTCCTTCCTTTCATTCTAGTCCTATGCTTACAAATCTATTCTCCCATTGCCCTTCCTCATTTCTGCAGAGAAGAGGGAAACACTCTTGGGTACTACTCCACCTCTCCCAGCAGGCCTAGGACATCTTCTCCCACCAAGGCCTAACCAGGTAGTCCAGGTATGAAGAAAGAAATCCAATGGCAGAGCACAGAGTTTGAGACAGCCCCCTGCCTCATCCACTTGATAAGGGTTCCTTCCATACGAAGACCAAGCTGCACGTTTGCTAAAAATAAGTTGAAACCCTGGGTCCAGCCTCTGCATGCTTTCTGGTTGGTGGCTCAGGCTCTGTGAGGGTCCATGGATCCAGGTAAGTTATTTCTGTAGGTCTCATGGTGTCGTTTGACCTCTCCGGCTTGTGCAATTCTTTCCCCTAGTCTCTATAAGACTCTGAGTTCCAAGTAATGTTTGGCTGTGGGTCTCTGAATCTGCCTCCATCCCCTGTTGAATGGAGCTTCTCAGGAGTGAGTTATGCTGTCTGTAAGCATAGCAGATAATAATCAATAGTGTCAGGGGTTGGCTCTGTCACAGGGGATATCCAGTTAGGTCAGTCTTTGTTTGGCTGTTCCCTCCATTTTCGCTCCATCTTTATTCCTGCATAATTTGAAAGCAAGACAAATTAAAGGAATGTTCAACATTCTTAGTCATTGGGGAAATCAAAATTTCCCTGAGATTCCATCTTATACCTATCAGAATGGCAAAGATCAAAAACTTGAGTGACAGCACATGCTACTGAGGAGGTGGAACAAGGGGAACACTTTTTGCTGGTGGGAGTGAAAACTGTACAATTGCTTTGGAAATCAATTCGACTGTTTCAGAGAAAACTAGGAATAGTTTTACCTCAAGACCCAGCTATACCACTCCTAGGCAAATACCCAAAATTTGCCCCACTATATCACAGGGACACTTGATCTACTATGTTTATAGCAGCCTTATTCCTAATAGCGAGAAACTGGAAACAGCCTAGTTGTCCTTCAAGTGAAAAATAGAAAAAGAAAAGGTGGTAGACCCACACATTGCAATATCTTTCAGATATTTAAAATGAAGACATCATGAATTTTGCAAGCAAATGGATGGAACTTGAAAATATCATCCTGAGTGAGGTAACACAAACCCAGAAAGACTTGTATGGTATGTACTCACATTTAGCTATAAAATGAAGGATAACTTTGCTACAATCCAGACCAAAAAAAAAAAAAAACTGAATAATAAGGGGGTTTCCAAAAGAGGATGTATAAATATCACACGAAAGGCAAAAGTAAATTGTCATTGGAGGTGGATGGGAGAGGGGATGGGGAGAGTCAACAGGGAGGCTGATCAGATGTGGGGAGAGGAGATGCAGGAGAGGGGTGGGAATGAGAATGGAAAATGAAGGGGGGCATCTCTGGGACTCGCAGGAGATCTGGGACAGGGTAAAATACAGGGGTCTATGGGGATGAGGCTAGCTGAGATTCCTACTAGAGGGAGGTATAGAGACTGAATTAGCCATCTCCTGCAACCAGACAGCATTTCCAGAGGAAGGAGAGACACATCAATCCACCTACTAACCCTGCAACCCAAAATAAATATTTTCATCTGTACGTTGTTTAGGTTATCATAGTAACTGATGTACTATATACATTTCATATTAATGTAAGTATGTAGAGGTAACGTGTATTTCTCAAAGACACATTAGGGAAAATATTTTATTGGGAAGCATTTGCATTAGACTATTTGTAAAAGTGTTTCTTAACTCGCATGTCTTTGTCAGAGGAGCATTTGGCTTGTCTAAGTCTTTCATCTTCTTTCTTCTCACACTCTCAGAATTTACTCTTTTGATTATTTGTTTTTGTAAATATTCCTAGTTGTGTAAACATGAATGCTCAACTCTCTGCTGACTTGGAAGAGTGTTAAGGTTTTAATTTTTGTAATAACACAGACTGTAACTTTTCCTAGCACAGGACAACTCAAGTAGAGAATTGATGCAATCAAATAATTTAGACCTAAGTCATTTTCTTTACATATTAGGATTTGCAGTTTTGCAAATTCTTGAAGATATGAATATAGTTCTGCCTAAAGTCATCTCTTCTGTATGAAGCCTGTCTGTACATTTGTGGATAGAGAAGACAAAACTTTCTAGAACTGGAAATGTAATTAATGAACTATATCATCTTTATCATTAACCATCAACAGTTCAGTCACGTTTGATTTCCAACAGGTTTGCTATTGGGTATTATGTAGAATAGTTTCAGTACATTAAATTTCAACAAGCAAGTACTGAGAGGAGGCAGATGAGGTTATTCTGTGACCATTTATTAACTCCGTTAATTGTTTGGTAAATCATTATTGACTTTGATTTATCAACTGACAGATGGCCAATAAGGTGTTAACTAGAATTTTCACTAATGTTGTAATCTTTTGATTTGATCTTACATTTAAAAAGTTGTTTAAAATAATTAGTGTTCTTTTTTTCTTATAGGTCTAGGTGAATTAAGACCATAAAATCAAGGTATGAATAATTTTAGTATGAAAATGAAACCTAATTTTAAATAGAGTAATGGAGACCAAATTAACCTCAGATGCTCACACAATTAAGGGCTGTTTTCAAAATCTTTTGAGCTCCTCTGATAATGAGTGTATTAGGAGAGTGTTCTCCTAATCAATATTATAACAGTCAGATAGATACTAGGAAGGAATCCAGACTGAATGAAATAGTCCCCAACACAAATACTTCTTAGTTCCAATAATGAAAGTTAGATAAATATAAATTCATGCTATGTTTTACCTTTTATGCACATGTAATTTCCAAAGGACATGAACAGCAATAATTTTTAGGTTAACCTCTAACATTTCAGAAAAGGAGTTTATATTAAATAGGATAATCTGGAAAATTTTAAAGAGAAAATAATGGGAAGTTAACTGGACATTGGCAAAGTAAGTCTGAGTGAACATAAAAAGTACCATGTAAGAAATCCACAAGAAAATCGGGAACATGTCACCTTATTTCCTGTTCCCACATTTTGGCTATACCTGTCTTATTGTCATGTTATTACATAGCAGTCGCTATAAATTTAGTTGAAGTAGACTTGAATTAATACCAAAGCATCTGGGAATAACCAACCCTTTTTATCACTCAGTCCAGAGTACAAAAGTAAGTGTCTTAGTTGGAGTGTGTACCTTTCTTGCCCCAGGTATTAATCCATTCTGTAGCAGAAGAGAATCTTTTTTTTCTTTCTTTATTTTTTATTGGATATTGTATTTAAATTTCAGATGTCATTCCCTTTTCCCATTTCCCCTCCATAGAAAACCACTATCCCGTGCCCCCTTTTCCATTTTGCTTTTATACACTTTTTTTTAAATGTTAATCAAAGGCTTTATAAGTATGGTAATGCTCAATCAGGAGTGTAACCCAATAACCAACCTACATATGTAAACTATCTTTGACTGGTGGAGACACGTGAACTTCTGCCTCCATGTCCCCTCTCTCTTTAGTAGAGAGTCTTCTATGTGAAGATTAATGGAGAATAAGGATCCAACTTGTTCCTGGTTACTAACCATTTTGTTTGTTTGTTTGTTTTTCTTTGTTTATTGACTATTTTATTTATTTACATTTTAGATGAGATCCCCCTTACCCATTTCCCCAAGACACCCCCTATTCTTTATCCCCACTTCCTGCATCTATGAGGATGTGCTCCTACCCATTCACCCACTTCCAACTCCCGGCCCTCGTATTCCCCCTCACTGGGGCATCTGACCTTCAAGGACCTTCTCCCCCACCTATGCCCAACAAGGCCATCCTCCCCTACATATACAGCTGGAGCCATGGGTCCCTCCCTGTGTGCTCCCAGTCTGGTGATTTAGAATCTGGAAGCTATAGTTGGTTGGTATTGTTGCTTTCCCCATGGGGTCTCAAACCTCTTCAGCTCCTTCACTCTTCTTTCTAACTCCTCCATTGGGAACTCCTTGATCAGTTCAATGGTTGTCTGTGAGCATCCACCTCTGTATATGTCAGACTCTAACACAGCTTCTAAGGAGATAACTATATCATGCACTTCCTGGCATCCAAAACAACATCTGTCTTTGGTGACTGCACATGGGTATGGGTACCCAGGTGGGGAAGGAGGTCACCCCTCCTTCAGTTTCTGTTCCACATTTTGTCTCCATAGTTGCTTTCTTGAGTACTTTGTTGCTCCTTCTAAAAAGGACCAAAGCACCAACATTTTGGTTTTCCTTCTTCATAAGCTTGATGTAGTCTGTGAGTTGTATCTTGAGTGCTGTGAGATTTTGGGCTAATATCCACTTATCAGTGAGTGCATACCATGTGTGTTCTATTGTGATTGGGTTACCTCACCAAGGATGATATTTCCTAGTTCCATTCATTTACCTAAGAATTTTACAAATTCATTGTTTTTAATAGCTGAGTAATATTCTTTTGTGTAAACGTACCACATTTTTTTTATTCATTCCTTTGTTAAAGAATATCTGGGTTCTTTTTAGCTTTAGACTATTATAAGTAAGACTGGTATGAACATAGCGGATCATGCATTTTTGTTATATGTTGGACCATCTTTTGAATATATGGCCAGGAATGGTCTAGCTGGGTCCTCAGATAATACTATGTCCAATTTTTTGAGGAACCACCAGATTGATTTCCAGAATGGTTGTATCAGCTTGCAATCCCACCAACAATGGAGGAGTTTTCTTCTTTATCCATATCCTTGCCAGAATCTGCTATCACCTGAGTTTTTGATCATAGTCATTCTGACTGGTGTGAGGTGGAATCTCAGAGTTGTTTTGATTTGCATTTCCCTGATGACTCCTTAGTCATTGAACATTTCTTTAGATACTTCTCACCCATTTGAGTTTCCTCAGTTGAGAATTCTTTATTTAGCTCTGTACCCCATTTTTAATAGAGTTATTTTGTTGTCTGGAGTCTAGTTTCTTGAGTTCTTTTCATATATTAGATAATAGTTCTCTATCAGATGTAGGATTGTTAAAGATCTTTTTCCAATATGTTAGTTGCCATTTTGTCCTATTGACAATGTATTTGCTTTACAGAAGCTTTACAATTCTATGAGGTCCCATTTGTCAATTCTTGATCTTAGAGCATAAGACATTAGTGATCTGTTCTGGAACTTTTCCCGTGTCTAAGTATTCAAGTCTCTTTCCTACTTTCTCTTCTATTAGTTTCACGGTGTCCAGTTTATGTGGAGGTCCTTGATCCACTTCGACTTGAGCTTTGTACAAGGGGATAAGAATGGATTGATTTGCATTCTTATAAATGCTGATCTCAGGTTGAACTAGCACCAATTGTTGAAAATGCTGTCCTTTTTCCACTGGAATGATTTTGCTCCTTTGTCAAAAATCAAGTGACCACAGGTGTGTGTTTTATTTCTGGGACTTCAATTCTATTCCATTAATCTTCCTGCCTGTCTCTGTACCAATACCATTCAGTTTTTATCACTATTGCTCTATAATAGAGTTTTAGGTCAGGGATGGTGATTCCCCCAGTCCTTTTATTATGGAGAAGAGTTTTTGCTATCCTGGGTTTTTTTTGTTAATTTAAATGAATTTGAGTATTTCTCTTTCTATCTCTGTGAAGAATTGAGTTGAAATTTTGATGGTGACTTCATTGAATCTGTAGATTGCTTTCAGCAAGATGGTCATTTTTAGTATATTAATCCTGCCAATCCATGAGCATGGGAGATCTTTTCATCTTCTGAAATCTTCCTCAGAGACTTGAAGTTCTTGTCATATAGGTCTTTCACTTGCCTGGTTAGATTCACACTAAGGTATTTTATATTATTTGTTACTATTGTGAAGGGTGCCATTTCTCTAATTTCTTTCTCAGCTAGTTTATCTTTTGAATAGAGGATGACTACTGATTTGTTTGAAGGAATTTTATGTCCAGACACTTTGCTGAAGTTATTTATCAGGTTTAGAAGTTCTCTGGTGGAAGTTTTAGGATCACTTAAGTATACTATCATATCATTTGCAAATAGTGGTATTTCAACTTCTTCCTTTCCTATTTGTATCACTTTGACTTCCTTTTGTTTTCTAATTCCTCTGGCTAGGACTTCCAGTACTATATTGAATATGTAGGGAAAGAGTGGGAAGCCTTGTCTAATACCTGATTTTAGTGGGATTGCTTCAAATTTCTCTCCATTTAGTTTAATGTTAGCTACTGGCTTGTTGTATATTGCTTTTTACTATGTTTAGGTATGGACCATGGATTCCTGATCTTTGCAAGACTTTTACCATGAAGGGGTGTTGAATTTTGTCAAATGCTTTCTCAGCACCTAGTGAGATAATCATGTGGCTTTTTTTCTTTGATTTTGTTTATATAGTGGATTATGTTGATGGATTTCTGTTTACTGAATCATCCCTGCATTCCTGGGATAAAGCCTACTTGATCATGGTGGATGATTGTTTTGATGTGTTCTTCTATTCTGTTTGCTAGGATTTTGTTGAGTATTTTTGCATCGATATTCATAAGGAAGATTGGACTAAAGTTTTCTTTCTTTGTTGTGTTTGTGTGGTTTAGATATGAGCTTAATTGTAACTTCACAGAACAAATTGGATAGGGTTCCTGCTGTTTCTATTTGGTGGAATTCTTTGAAGAGAATTGGTATTAGATCTTCTTCGAAGGTCTGATAGAATTCTGCACTAAAAAACTGGTCCTGGGCTTTTTTTTTTTTTTTTTTTTTTTTGGTTGGGAGACTTTTGATGACTGCTGCTATATCTGTAGGGGTTATGGGACTATTTAGATGGTTTATCTGCTCCTGACTTAACTTTGGTACCTGGTATCTGTCTAGAAAAGTGTTCATTTCCTCCAGAGTTTCCAGTTTTGTTAAGTATAGGTTTTTGTAGTAGGATCTGATGATTTTTTGATTTTTTTCAGTTTCTGTTGTTATATCTCCCTTTTCAGTTCTGATTTTATTAATTTAGATACTGTCTCTGTGCCCTCTGGTTAATCTGGCTAATGGTTTATCTATCTTGTTGATTTTTCTCAAAAAACCAGCTCCTGGTTCTGTTTATTCCTTATATAGTTCTTTTTGTTTCAACTTGGTTGATTTCAGCCCTGAGTTCGAGTATTTCCTGCCATCTACTCCTCTTGGTTGTATTTGCTTCTTTTGGTTATAGAGATTTCAGGTGTGCTGTCAAGCTGCTAGTGTGTGCTCTCTCCACTTTCTTTTTGTAGGCACTTAGAGCTGTGAGTTTTCCTCTTAGCGCTGCTTTTATTGTGTCAAATAAGTATTGGTATGATGAGCCTTCATTTTCAATAATTCTAAAAAAAGTCTTTAATGTCTTTCTTATTTCTTCCTTGACCAAGTTATCATTCTGTAGAGCATTGTTCAGTTTCCACATGTATGTGGACTTTTCAATGTTTTTGTTATTATTGAAGACCAGCCTTAGTCCTTGGTGATCTGATAGGATTCAAAGGATTATTTCAGACTTTCTGTGTCTCTTGAGGCCTGTTTTGTGACCAATTATATGATTTATTTTGGAGAAGGTACCATGAGGTGCTGAGAAAAGAGTATATTCCTTTGTTTTAGGATGAAATAGATACATGTTAAATCTATTTGGTTCATAACTTTTCTTAGTTTCACTGTGTCTCTTTTTAGTTTCTGTTTCCATGATCTGTCCATTTCTGAGAGTGGGGTGTTTTTTGGTTTTTTTTGTTTGTTTGTTTGTTTTGTTTTTTTTGTTTTTTGTTTTGTTTTGTTTTTGTTTTTTTTTTGTTGTTGTTGTTGTTGTTTTGATGCTCTGAGTACATTGGTTTCTCTAGAATGGGTCAGGATATAGTGTCTTCACAGAAGCAGACCAGCTAGAAGTCTGCCCCAGCAAAAAGTAACAAGCAACTGGCAGAAGGGGAGTGGTATTTGGGAGAGCAAGGTTTTGGTAGATGATGGGTCCTGAGTGCCTTGGGCTCCGAGCTGCAGCTCTGTGGCATCAGGTCATGGGGTGGGGGAGGGTTCTTTCCTGTTACTCTGTATACAGTGGTTCCTTTAGGATGGGTCAGGATATGGTGTCTTTATGGGTGCAGCAGGGGAATCACCTGCACTCAGAGCAGTTGAGAAAGCTGGACTCCCAGGGGTTCTAACACACCCAGGATCATAGGATTTCAGGATCTCAGAGGCAGCCTGAGTCCCAGGAGCTTTTTCACCCAGGATCTCAGGATTACATGATCAAAGTACCAGCTGGACTCTGAGGGGATCTGACACAACCACAATAACAGGACAGACAGGGTCATGTCAGAGACAGTGAGTGCAGGTAGAACTAGAGATAATCAGATGTTGAAAGGCAAGCACAAGAACATAACAGAAACCAAGGTTACCTGGAATCATCAGAACCTAGTTCTCCCAACCTAGCAGGTCCTGAATACCCCATGATACTGGAAAAGCAAGATTCAGATTTAAAAATCACTTCTCATGTGGATGATTGAGAAATTTAAGAAGGACATAAATAACTCTCTTAAAGAAATACAAAAGAACACAGGTAAACAGAGAGAAGGCCTTAAGGAGGAAACACAAAAATTCTTCAAAGAATTACAAAAATAAAACCAAAGAACAAAAAACTCACAACCAAACAGGTGAAGGAATTAAACAAAACCATCCAGGATCTAAAAGTAAAAGTAAAAACAATAAAGAAATCACAAAGGGAGACCAACCCTGGAGATAGAAAACCTAGGAAAGAGATCAGGAGTCATAGAAGCAAGTATCACCAACAGAATACATGAGATAGAAGAGAGAATATCATGTGCAGAAGATACCATAGATAACATTGGCATACCTATCAAAGAAAATGCAAAATGCAAAAAAGCTCCTAACCCAAAACATTCAGGAAATTGAGGACACAATTAGAAGACCAAACCTAAGAATAATAGGTGTAGATGAGAGTGAAGATTCCCAACTTAAAGGGCCAGTAAGGGCCAGTAATTTCTTCAACAAAATTATAGAGGAAAACTTCCCTGAAAGAGATAGAAAAGAGAGCACATTTTACTTGTTTTTCCACCAACATCATGACTTGTCTTCTACAAGGCGGCAGAATCAGCACCATGTGGATAATGATATGTTCTGCTGCCAGCCTATATTCAACCCCGTCCCTTATTAGAATAGCTGCTGCAACTTTCTGGGAGTCTATGTGGCAGATAAACTGGAGAAAGTACTTTCTAAGTCATTGTGTGATACTCCACCTGTCCAGTCACTGTCTTCTCAAGTGAAAGTCTTTTCAATGTGTTTTCAATTCCCTACAGTGAAATCATTGGTGTGTCTTGCCCTCCAGGCACAATTACTGCAGGTGAATTGTACAAGACTTTCTCTAATGGGAATAATTCTTTTCATAATTACAGCCTCTTTGTCTACACCCATCTTGTTTCATTTCTTTCTGCCCCCAAACCAGCTTCTTCTCATGTTGAACTTCTTTTCTTTTTTCTTTTCTTTCAATTGTTGATGTACATTTAACTTCTGAAATATCCATGGTAGTTTGTAATTTCTGATTGATGAACAATAACCAATAGCTTTTTTGGAATTATCCTTAAAGTTATTAGTTTCCTTGAGATCTCTTTCACTACAACAGTTTTGCCTCTTTCCATAAAATACACTGGTAATCAAAGCAAAGGATATATTTTATGCTTTAAGGATAATTTCTCAAAGAGATATTCTTCTGAATTAAGCCTATAGATGAAGTATTTTGGAGGATGTTAAAATAAACCTAATGCTTATAGGTAAAATAAAATACTAATATTAACACTGGGAGAAGCAAAGTTGCCTTGTGTCCAGATAAAGTGTTGCTAAGATTTTGTTTTATTTTGTACTATGTTTACATTTGTGAATCTGTGTACAGAAAGGCACACCTGAGTGCAGGTGACCTCAATCAATAGAAAATGTCAGAGCCATTGGAGATAGAGTCTTAAGATGTTGGGAGCAACTTTGATATAGTGTTTCATTTGAATTTAAGTACTCTGGAAGAGTAGTGTGTTCTCTTAAATAAGGAACCATTTGTCTACTTTCCGAGGATTTCCTGAGTTTTGTTTTTATGAGGTACTGAATATGCACTATGGTTGAAATATAAGATTAGTGTAACCAATAAATAGTCAATTGTAGGCCTAATTATCTAACATTAAAACTAAAACATAACTTATCTTGAAAGTAATAAATATTAATTTCTCTTGTATTCCATGAACCGTATTTGAAATTTAATTTTAGACATATTTTGAGTACTTAACTTATTCAATATGTAAGATTCCACATTTTGAAGACAATAATAAAAGGTGACTTCTACTCTTTAGTAATTAAAATTATAATGAGACAGGCATAAGCATACAGCTGTATTATTTAGTATGCTGTTGTATTATAAACAACTTGAATAGTTCAATGAGAGAGCATAGTACTAGTGATTCAAGGGAGAGGCAACTAGAAAGTTAATTTGGAGCCTTATGGTTTTAAATTAGAGACTGAGTTTGAATCTTGATATAAAGTAAAGTGAGAAGAAGAGGACATAAAACTATTCATCTAAGAAGATAAGGCAAAAGCCAATTTAAGAATCATCATAATCTACACAAGACCCTAGGTTGAAAAGTGAATGTTCATTAGTGTAGCAGAGGCATAAATGAGTAGGTCCTTGGGGCTGAGGAGATGGTTCAACAGTAAAGAGAACTTGTTGTTCTTGCAAAAAGACCAAGTTCAGTTTTCAGCACCTACATGTGGCTCACAACTATCAGTAACTGTAATTCCATGAGATCTGAGATTATTTTCTGGCCACCATAGGCATCACGTGCATTGGACATATAAACACGTAGACAAAACACTTATGCATATAAGTAAAAATAAATAAATCTCTTAAAAAAATAAAATCATTGAAAGTTGTCAATGTTCTTGTTTCAAAGGATTCTCAGTTTTTGAACTCTGGTTGTTAAAGTAATATTACACATTTAATTAACTTGACAATTTAACATGAGTTCGCCTTAATTAGTTTTTTAGTTTTTTAATTTTGTGGCAGTACAGGGGTCTTATCTAGGTTTTTGTACAAGTTATAAGTGCAATATCACTGAGCTGAACAGCCAGCTTCCTGTTATATTTTAGAAATACTTTATTTTATTAAAATGAAAAATATGTTTTTGTTTTTAATATCAATGTAAACCAAAGATAGCTGAATGTAATTAGAATCATGTTTTGTATTACCTAAATTGCTAACAGATTTTTCCTAGAGTCAGTGTTCCAAAATATTCTTTTTCCCTTTATATGTGTGTGTGTGTGTGTGTGTGTGTATGTGTGTATGTGTGTGTGTGTATGTGTATGTGTATGTGTATGTGTATGTGTATGTGTATGTGTATGTGTATGTGTATGTGTGTATGTGTGTATGTGTGTATGTGTGTGTATGTGTGTTTGTGTATGTGTGTGTGTATGTGTGTACGTGTGTGTGTATGTGTGTTTATGTATGTGTGTGTGTGTTTCAATATTTTGATCACATCCACTTCAATTCTTCCTCGATTCTCTGACACATCTGTCCTACTAATTTTACATTCTGATTTTCAAAATAATAATCTATCATTTTTGCTGTCATTTGCATATGTGTTTTCACATTAAGTCATCCAAAAGGACACCTGCATATATATAGTAGACATCCAGAAAAAGACAATGACTCTCTCACTCAGAACTCATCTGCTACCTGTAGTTCCTCATCTTCGGTTGAGACCACTGTGATCATTGTTACTCCATGCCTGAGTTTTTAAGTGGCATAATCTTACTCATATCTTTGGCAAGCAAACACAACTGCTGTGAATCAATGAGAGCAACAGCCTGCTCATAGTCAGGAAAAAGAGTTTCATAGCATTTGATTTCATTTTCCGGCTTTTACATTCTTTCTGTTCTATAGACTATGATATTTCCTGATCATTAGTTTAGGTTGGCAGTTGGCAAAGATGTCCTTATTCACTGTTGATAATGCACTGTCCTTTTCCATTCTGTAGATGGTTATGAGTCTGGTCATTAACTATTGTCCACTTTAATAAGAAGCTTCTTGAAGCATGGATGTGAACAACACCAATATGATCCATGAATATAAATATAAATAACATAAATATCAAGATTCAGCTGGCAATTTGACAACAAGATCATTTAGCAAAACAAAATCAATAGATTTTACCCTTGGTCCCATGACTTCCTGAATGTGGGCTTTGATCATATTTATAGTAGTAGGCATAAATTTCCTCTTGTGATGCAAGCCCCAAATGTAATTGAGAGAGTAACTGGTTACTCCCTTAAATAACGTTGCCACCATTGCAGCAGAATACATCTTGCCTGGCAGGTTGGTATTGTAGCATGTGGAGTTCAGTGCTGGTTAAGACCCTTGATGTCTTTGCTCCATCCACAGCCTTGATGACACCTTCTAGTACTATGGACACATTTCCTCAGGGAGAGATATTCCTAGTCAGTTCAAGGTTAATTTTTTTGTTGTCCTTCACTAAAAATATGTGGTATCTTCAGTATTTGTGTCTTACCATCTGTTCTGTCTTGGTATTTATCTATTTGAAATAAGCTAGAGTCATTGGAAAAGAGAAAACTTCAATTGAGAATATGCATCCATCAGATTTGCCTATTAAGAAAGTCTTTAGAACATATTCTTGATTAAATAATGGTGTGGTACCATGGGCAGTACCACCTTTGGTGATATTAAGTTGTATGAAAAAAAGCAAGCCAATAACAAATCCGTGGGAACAAGCCAGTAAGTACCATTTTGCCATGGCATCTTCTTCATTTTCTGCCCTCCAGTTCCTTTCTTTATTTCCTGAACAGATTTCTTGTCATGAAACACTGTGAACTTTAAAATAAAATAAAATCTTTCCTTCTCAAGATACTTGTCTCCATGGTCATTATTATAGTGATAGAAAGCAAATTAAGCTACCATCAAGTCTTAGTAGCCAACCAAAAGCAAGGACAAAGGACTGCTTTGTTTTAGGTACTGCTGCAGCCTGAATAATAATTCAGAAAGAAAACAACCTGTGACTGAAAATGAGATTTTTCTCTAATAACTCACATGTTTCAAACTAAGCAGTATTCACTTACACAGAAAAATTGTGATCAAAATTTTTAAAGTTTGAATAAATTACAAATTAATGAGGCTACATAAAATTTTTATATGCAATCAGTTTAGATTAAACTACCCCTATATCACCTTCTTCACACTTCACTGCCCCTCTCCCTGCTTAAGAGTTTAACTCTAAGAATCCCACACATAGCCATTCATATTATACATTTTCTATCACTCCCTCTTATTATATTGTTTTTGTGTCTCAAGATTGTAAGGTGTGTGTATGTGTGTGTGTGTCTGTGTGTGTGTGTGTGTGTGTGTGTGTGTGTGTGTGTGTGTGTGTGTAATGAGGAATGTGGATAGGGAAGCAAAGGGTCAGTGGAAGGGTTAAATTTAATGATGATGATGATGATGGTGGTGGTGGTGATGATGATGGTGGTGGTGGTGATGATGGTGGTGGTGGTGGTGATGATGATGATGATGATGATGATGATGATGGTGGTGGTGGTGGTGGTGGTGGTAGTGGTGGTGGTGGTGGTGGTGGTGGTGGTGGTGGTGATGATGGTAATGATAATAATAATAAACTGCATACTGTGTGTAGACATTTGTTTTGAATTTTTATTCTGAAGTATCTACATCTGTGCCAAGATAAAATATGTTTCTTTAAATGATACATGTTAAATGCTGATATCCAATGTCTCAGAGTGCAAACTGTTTTGGAATAGAGTCTTCACAGCCATTTAAGTAAGTTAAAGGAAGTCATATGAAAGGTGCCTCGTACTAGGGAAAACCTAAACACAGAAAGGAAAATATATTATCTTACTGAAGTAAGGTAATATGAACATACAATGTAGAAATTTGAATGAGAATGTCCCTTAGAGTCTTGAATATTTGAACAATTATTCCCAGTTTGAATGATGATTTGGGAGGTTTAATAGGTGTGGTCCTGTTAGAGAGAAAGTATGTCACTGGGATCGCTTTTGAGTTTATATACTCTAGTGCCATGTCCAGTTCACTCTCTGGATTACCCTTGTGGTTGAAGAGGTGAGTTCCTAGCTTTCTGCTTCTATTGGCATGCCTTCCTCTTACAATTATACCTACACATCCCTCTGGAACTATAAGCCCAAATAAACTCATGCTTCTATAAATTACTTCCGGGGATGGTGTTATATCACAGCTATGGGAACATAACTAATCTACATATGGAGAGATGGACATTTAAGTCAAAGAAAAGAATGGATCTTCTTTGATCCTCAGTAAAATGTCTTCCTGTTCAATCTTCCACCCTCCTGTATTGTAAGACATACATCATCTAATGTGATCTTATAACCCTGGTACAAATATTTAATTGTAGAAAATGTCACCAAATCTTCTGGGTCCTTGGTGTGTAAAGTCCTCTGTTTGATAGGCAGTGGAAGACCTGAACTGTGACTGCTAAGTAGATAAAATGTCACCAGGTGCCTCCCCATTTCAAATGTAACTCATGTTCAGGAAGAAGTTTTATAAATACCTGTAAAGGTTATTTGTCAGGCAATTGCCAGTTGTCAGTCATCTCTCAATTACTCATGTATGAATTATTCAGAGCAATTTTAATCTCAGACTGATTTCTCTTTTGCCTGCAAGCGTAGATTTGATTTCACTCTCTGTTCCAGAAATGAATACCTGCTTAGGGAATGCACACTAATTTTAATATTGGCTTAAATAAATACTTTAAAAATGCTAGATCTATTTCTAAGAGAAATTAATGCATTTCCAAAGATAAGCATATATCATCTCTGTACTATCAGCTACTTTGGATTATTTAATATCATGGCTTATTTCCTTGATAACCAAGAAAACAAAATAATCCCTGTGCTTACACTTTTTCTAACTTTAGATTATAGATACTTAATCATCAGGCAGATGGGTTTCATTATATATTTTTTAAAAATGCTAAGCATAGCATTAGAATGCCTAGTAGACAGGTTGGTAAACAAGACTGAATTATTTCTTGAAACTACTTGGTTTGAGCTTTCAGCTTTTAATAATTCCTCTCTCTTTAGTAACTCTCCATCTATCTCTGATACCCAAGTCATGATATATTCCAAGCTGCATCACGGAATATATCGTCAATCTCTCCAGACTTCTCCATTTGTCCATGGTTTTATAACTGGTCCAAAATAGATAGATGACTTTAAGATCTTTCTAAAGAATTTGACATTGTCACTCTGCTAATTAAACGGTATATCAGGTACTTGAATGGTATTACATGAATTTGCAATGTGTGAGTGGTTAGGTTCTCTCGCTTATGGTTTTGAATGGGTTTTGAATGCAGAGTAACATACAATGAGATAAAAGCAATATTTTATCTCATTGTATGTTACTCTGCATTCAAATAATTTTAATATTCAATAGAAAGTGACTGCTTACCCATTATTTCCTACAGAATGTGATTACCTTCCCAGTTACTACTCGCTTATGAGAATTCTGTTTTCTTACAAATATAATTTGTTTGGTAAAACTAATCATAATAGACACTTTGGCAAAATTTTCTGGAACTAATATGAAAGTCATCTTCTTTCTCAAATGAATATTCTTCAGTCTAAGGAAGTTGACCTGTAAGGTCAAGTTCACAATAAATTTGTATTGGAAGTAGGGTAATTTATACAAATAAAGCAGTTAGTTTAGATGAATAAATATTCAATGTCATTCAAAAATAGCAATATCAGATCCTACCATCTGATATTCTGTTGGTATAATAAAACAATTACTATTTCATCCATGAACACCTACCTACCAATAAAGTTTATGTTCTAGGCTTTGAAACCTAGCATTTGTCCATATATATACATATTATATATATATATATATATAATCATATTCTTATGAAGCACCTGCTATGTAACTCAACAATTTTTTTCAGTGTAGTTGAGCTCCTCTGATTATGTTTGTTTGTTTGGATGGTTGGTTGGTTGGCTTTAGTACTGTGGATAGATTTATATAAACGCATCTCTTTTACTGGTTCTTCCTGAGACAATCTTCATGAATATACAACATGGCTAGTTGCAGCCACAGGTGTAATTTGATCCCCATGGAGATCAAGGAAACCAGCTGGTACCCAGGAAAGAGAAATACATTGTAAGGAATCACAGAGTATATTTGCACAATTTGTGCCTCATGGCTCAGTTCTGTCTAATATGTCAGCATATTGAGAAAGCTTGGGGGATTTTTAGCTCCTAGGAGAGTGAAAGTATTTTAAATATGTAGTAGGCTTCTCTACTATTTTTGGTACTTCCTTCATGATCCTATCACTAATTGCTCCAGACCTCCTGGCATCAGTCCACTAACGTTTATGCCCTAGAGTTTAGGATTTGTGCTTTATTTTCTTTAAACGTTGAAAGCTACATTTGCAAGCATAGCCATCTCAATTAATTACCTTTACATTTATGGCTTCCATGATGTCTTTTCCATGAAAAGAGAATTCTAGGGCTGGAGAGGTCGGAGAGATGGAACAGTTGAAAGCATATAGTTGCTGTCCCAGAGAAGCAGAGTTTTGCTTTCTGCACTCATGCTTGGTGACTCACTACTGCTTTTAACTACTGCTTCAGAAATTCCATTGCCCTCTTCTCCCCCTCACTGGCAATGGGATACACATGGCCAATATATAGACAAAACCATGTGTTTGAAAAATTATAGATTTATTGTTATTATTATTATTATTGTATGTGTATAGGCATTTTATATGTGGGTTTGTATGTGCACTATTCGTTGGAGGACAGAAGAAGACATCAGATTCATATGGACTAGAGTTCCAGATGGTTGTGAGTTACCTGGTGATTGTTAGGACCCAGACCCATGCCCTCTAGAAGAGTTGCCAGTTCTCTTAACCACTGAGCCATCATTCTAGCCTCCAAAACTAAGCGTTAAATAAAAGAATTCTGTAGCTGATAAGTAAAATAAAAAGCAAAACAAGACAAAATAAAGCACAATATTTTGTTTCTCGCCGAAAGTCTACAAACTCAATAAAACCAAACTCTATGCTGACTTGCCTACCAGTTCCTTACCCTCATTTATATTTTAAATCTCTAGTTCAGTGAAATAAAATTATAACCTCTCAGGTGTATGATGATATGTGCTCTGATCTGTAACTGTAGATGCTCAGAATTCCTCTTTTGAGAACTACATTTTTGCTGTTGTTGTTAAGAGTTCTTAGCTATGAACTCATATATATCATAAATATTTCTGTTGGGGTAAAAATAAGGACACACAGAAGAACTCATTCTTCTTCCATCCTGCTTCGGCTGTAGACCAGAAAGACACTCTTGTGTAAACTTCCTGTAAGCATCTTTCTACTTTTCCTGGGGTTCACAACAGTCTCAGAGAGCCCCATTTGTATTGCAGTGATGATCAATTATGAAGTTCCGGGATGAATCCAGACTCAAGAATTCTGCTACACAGATAAGATGAATGTATACTTCATAGTCATACCCCATTGTGATTTTGACAGATGCTTCAAACCCTTCTGAATGGATGTTGACTTTTGCAGCCCAGGAGTTATATCTGTGGATATCTTTGTCTTACATGAAATTTATTTATCCCAATTAGTCATATTGTAGTTTATGGGTAACTAAGATGTTGCCATCTCCATAGCAATCAAAATTAAGTCCAAAGTAAAGCAGTATTGATTGATGAATAGTTTGCACAGGGCATTGTTAACTTAAGTCACAACCGCCTTCAAATATGGTTTCTCTTGTATCACTAGTTAAATGTTGGGCATTTTTTTAAGCAGTGTGGCAACTTTTTGAAAATGTTAGATAATAGGTTATTTCACAATGTGTAAATAAATCTGATGATGGTTTTCTGTGTAGCAGAACTTATAAATACATGAAGGATACCTGTCAGATACTTCAGAATTGACAAGAATCAGTAGTCTCATCATTGCAGTTGCATATATACTGTTGTCATTATGAGCCCATGTCAGTTTTATGCTCTTGCTTCACAAGGTAACACAAGATATATTTTGGTGGAATCCACTCTATTTCCAAAGCTCTTTGTAAGCTCTGTTTCAATAAGCATTTTTGAAATGTAAAGTGTACAGTCTTTGAGGTCGGAGAGATGTCTTGCCAATAATGAGTTTTGTTCTTGCAGAGTGCCTGATTTCTATTCTTAGCACCACATGGTGGTTTACACCTATCTGTAATTACACTTCCAAAACATCTAAACTCTTTTCTGACCGTTTTAGGCACAAAGCAAATAAGCAGTGCAAAGATATTCAACAAGGCAAAACACACAGACACAAAAATATTGACTACTGCTTTGAAAGACTTAACAAAAGAAACCTAGTCTTTTAATCCCAGGGTTTTATATACATGACACAACGTTTCAGGTCTAAGTTTTCAAAATGTGTTTTAATGAATAACTGTACAATGTTAGATAATATAACATTTCTTTAATTATTGCTAATATTTACTAGTACATATGCATATATAAAGGTGAATATTCAATTGGAGGTTCTCAGAGCAAGTAACTCTTTTTCTTTACTAATCATTTTATTCATTTACATTTCAAATAACATCACCCTTCCCTGTATCCTCTCTGCAAAACCTCCATTCCAATCCCTCTCTCCATTGCCTCTATGACTCCTCCACCCACTCATCCACTCCTGCATCACTGCTCTAGAATTCTCCTATACTGGGGCATCACATCTCCACAGGACCAAGGGCCTCTCCTCCTATTGAGGCCAGATAAAGCCATCCTCTGCTACATATGTAGCTGGAGCCATGGATTCCTCCATGCATACTGTTTGGTTGGTAGTTTAGTCCCTCGGAGCTCTGGGGGTCCAGTTAGTAGATATTGTTCTTCCTATGGGATTGCAATCTCCTTCAGTCCTTCCCTTAGTTATTCCACTGAGGTTCATGGGTTCAGTCTGAGGATTGGCTGTGAGTATCTGCATCTGTATTAGTCAGGTGCTGGCAGAACCTCTCAGGGGAGACCCATACCAGACTCTCGTCAGCAATACTGTCCAGGTTTGGTGTCTGCAGATGGGATGGAACCCTAGGTGGAGCAGTCTTTGAATGGCCTTCTGTCAGTCTCTGCTTCGTTTTTTTGTTGTTTTTGTTTTGTTTTGTTTTGTTTGTCCCTGCCTTCCCTTTATACAGAAACAATTCTATCTTAAAGATGTTGAGATAGGTAAGTGGGGCCATCCCTCAACTGGGAGCCATACCTAACTAGTAAATGTGGTCTCTACTGATTCTATCTTCCCTTTCTTAGGCATTTCAGGAACTGACATCCCTATTGGGTCCTGGAAGCCTCATGCTTCCCTGGCATCAAAAATAGCCATCTTAACAAAAGCAATCTACAGATTCAATACAACTTCCATCAAAATTAAACTCAATTCTTCACAGAGGTGGAAAAAGAAAAATGTCAAATTAATCTGGAATAATAAAAAACTCAGGATAGTGAAAACTATTCTCAGCAATAAAAGAACTTCTGGAAAAGTCACCATTCCTGTTCTCAAGCTGTACTTCAGAGCAATAGTGATAAAAACTGCATGGGATTGGTAAATAGACAGGTGGGTAGGTCAATGGAATAGAGAATTGAAGACCCAGAAAAAAACCTACAAAACTATGGTCACTTGTTTTTTTGTTTTTTTTGTTTTTTTCAAAGAAGCCAAAACAAATGGATGGATCTAGAAATTATCATCCTGAGTGAGTTAACCCAATCACAAAAGAAGACACATAATATTTACTCGCTGTTAAGCAGATGTTAGTCCAAAACCTTAGAATAGCAAAGACTCAACCCACAGACTACATGAAGCTCATGAAGTCGAAAGACCAAGAGGGGACACCTCAGTTCTACTTAGAACCAGTAAAAAAAATACTCAAGGGAGCAATTATGGAAACAAAACATGGGACAGAAACTAAAGGAAGAGCCATCAGGAGACCATTTCACCTGGGCATCCATCCCATGTACTGTCACCTAAGCTAGACACTGATGTGGATGGCTGGAAGTGCATGCTGTCAAGAACATGATATAGCTGTCTTCTCAGAGATCTGCCAGAGACTGACACATTCAGAGGATGATGCTCACAGCTAACCACTGAAATGATCAAGGGTATCCCAATGGAGAACTTAGAAGACCGAAGGAGCAGGAAGGGTTTGTGACCCCAAGAGGAAAGCAACAATACCAAACAACCAGAGCCCCCCAGGGTCTAAACCACCAGCCTGGGAGCACATAGGGAGGGACTTACGACTCTAGCGGTATATGTAGGGGAGGACAGCCTTGTTGAGCATAGGTGGGAGAGGAGATTCTTGATCCCATGAAAAACGAACACAGAAGGGGGGATGTGAGGGTGAGGAGGGGGTAGTGGGGGTGGGGGGGTAGGTGCGGGTACAGTCTCATAGAAGAGATATAAGGAGGGGGGATGGGATAAGGGGTTCATGGGTGGTGGGGGAAATGGGATAAGAGGATAAAACTTGAAATGTAAATATTATAACCAACTACATAAAAGGGAAAAAAAAGTTGTTAGAACCAACATCTTTAAAAAAAATGTCAGCCCTCTAGGAAAAAAAAATTTTTTTTTCTTGATACTAAAATTTGTCCAGAGAATTGTATATTGCAGAATACACAGCCTTGGTGTATTTACTCATCAAGCAAAATGAGCAGACCTATTCAAACCTCCAGTGACCGGGAATTCCATCTGGATGCAGTAAATGAAGACACAGTGTCAGATGCTTATCAATTTACTCTTCCCCCCACCCCTCTTCTAATATCTCAACGCCCGTAATCAGCTTGAAGAAGTTAAAGAAGAGTCCCTGGGCTTGGGGACTAAGGAGGCTAATATTGGGCTGTCTTTCTGGGGAAAAGTAGTGGTTTTGTTGGAACAGGGAGGATTAGCTAGGATTTATGGCATAGCCATAACCTATTGGTAGAGATCTGTATAATTTAGTATCAAGATGAAGTTATAATTTCTTAAATGGTACAAAATTCACTTGGACTTCAAATTTAAGGTTTTCATTGTTATGAGCTTCTTATTGATATGAAAGTGAAATGAATATTGATACTTTCATGGGCATTGTGCCTGTATAACACATTTAGAAATACAAGGCTTAGACCCAGTCCTTCTTTCACTTTTTTAACTGATTTGGGATGGTTAGCCTGTGAGTTAAGGGACTATAGCAAATTCATGACTTTGAGTTTATTGTTAGGGTGTTTTCTATATTTTATTTAGAAATAGCTGAGAGGAGTTAACAGACAACAGTCCAGGTTATCTTACATGGATAGTTGGATTCCAAAACGTCAGAAATCCATAGAATTTACATCACAAATATTTCTATATTAATGTTCATTTTGATTAGAGACTTGTCTGCTCATGGATTGATTCCTGTCTTGGATTCTAAGAAGAAATTGAGCATCCTTGGAGTTACCCCAGTTGTGGTGAGACAGCCACTAGGCAAGAATTGCCTCTCTCCATCTACAGACAAATTACTGTCCATAAAAAGACACACTTGCAGAATAGTTGACTGATTATATCTGCCTAGACAGAGTAATCAGCCCTTAATAATTCTGCATCACTAAGGTCTGTCAGATGAGTTTGGGCCAGAAGGCTGAAGATTTGATGCTCCAACGTTCGGTAGTATAGGGGCTGTCCAGGTGTTCAGCAGTCTCTATAAATTGGTTAAGTTTTAGAAGCTATGCTTAGTGCTTCCCATAACTTCAGGTAACTTAGTCATTCTGGATTTCTGATGGCGTTGAAGACCTATAGTCTCATTGCCAATCCTGGCTATTTACCTTGAGAGAAAAGATCTGAGTGGATGGTTTTCAGCTGACATTCATTCTAAAGCCAAGAAAAAGCCAGCTTCAAAACTAAGTGTTTTAGTCAAGAGAGACGACAGAGGTTCTGGCTAGTCAATAAAAGGATGGACTGGGTATTAAGACTATCTTCTACCTCACTGGTACAGATGGGAATAATTAGGCTGTAACTGTATTTTGAGAGAAAACTTTTATTTTAACAGAAAGGGTAATATGTAGGAGGAGTTAAGGGGAAAGGAGCCCCGAGAGGAAAAGATGGAGTAAGGAGAGGAGAAGATGAAGTAGATGAGAAGCTAGGTAATGAGAGAAAAAAGAGAGAGAAAGAGAGAGGGGTCATGGAGGCAGAAGTTCATGTGTCTCCACCAGACAAAGATAGTTTACATATCTAGGTTGGGTATTGGGTTACACTTCTGATTGAGCATTACCATACTTATAAAGCCTTTGATTAACATTTTAAAAAATTGTATAAAAGCAAAATGGAAAAGGGGGCACGGGATGGGGGTTTTCTGGGGGTGGGGAGTGGGGAAAGGGGATGGCATCTGAAATGTAAATAAAATATCAAAAACAATAAAAAATAAAAAATAAAGAAGAAGAAGCCTAAACCATCCAGTGGATAAAAGACAGCAATTTCAACAAATCGTGCTTCTTCAACTTACAATTGTCATGTAGAAAAGAATGCAAATTGATCCATTCTTATCTCCGTGTATGAAGCACAAGTCCAATTGGATCAAGGACCTCTACATAAAACCAAATACTCTGAAACTAATAGAAAAGAAAGTGAGAAATAGCCTCGAACATATCAGCACAGGGAAAACTTTCCTGAACAGAACACCAGTGGCTCAGGCTCTAAGATCAGCAATTGACAAATGGGACCTCATAAAATTGCAAAGCTTCTGTAAGGCAAAGGATACTGCTAATAGGACAAAATGGCAACCCACAGACTGGGAAAACAGCTTTATCAACCCTACATTCAATAGAGGGCTGATGTCCAAAGTATACAAATATACCAAGAAGTTAGACTTCAGAGAATTCAAACTAGTTTATATTGAACTGTTTCTCACCTGAATTTCTCAGTAATATAAAGAATCATGGTGAAAGTAAGATGTCATTTTTTTTAAAGATTTATAGGTTATATTTAAGTGTGTGTGTGTATGTGTGTCTGTGTATTTCTGTGTGTTTGTGTATGTGCCTGAGTTGCTAAAATTCTTTTTTAGGAGGAGTCATAAACAAAATTTATACTGAGGCATGATCCTGTCTAAATTTCACTATGGGAAAAAATGAATTTCTTGGGCTTCTTTAAAGAGACACTGCTCTAGGCTTACTCAACCTGTATATAATCTAGATGTTCCAACAGGCCACATGTAGTTAGGGCAGAGTTGAATAAAATGATGGTGGGTAGCAACTGGATAGTCAGGTGGAAATCTCAGTTTTCTCTCTTCCTTTGTGTAAAGCATCTATAATCCCAGCAAGAGGGTACATCTGAGTGCACCACGATGGTGGGAGAGTATATCTAAATGTCCCAAAATATGTTTGTTCATACATAGGAGCAAGTAAGTATGAAAGCCAAAAACGAGCTTTGGATACCATGAAGCAGGAGTTACAGGCAGTTATGAGCTGTGAAACTTGGGTGTTGGGACTCAAACTCAGGTCCTTTAGAAAATCAGTACATATCTTAACCACTGACCCATCTCTTCAGTTCCTAGGATGTCTTCTGTACTATACAAAATTTCATAATACAAAAGCCTTAACTGAGGTTTTTTTTTTTTTTTTTTTTTTGATTCTGTAAAGTGTCTGTGTCATCACAATATGATTCTCACTCTCTAATCCTATATATTTAATTTAAAATTTTCTTGCTATGGTTAATCTGTAGTTCATCCTGGTAGAAATATTTGTTTCATCTCTTCAGTGCCTTTCTCCATCATTTTCAGTGGATACATTTACTTTCGGCATTTTATTCGCTCAATCAGATACAAGAATCCAGTTTTTTTCTTCCCAAGGAAAAACAAATTAAAAAGTTATTAAAGCAAGCATCACCACTTGACAAGCCCCTCTGGATCCATTTGAGCTTATGACCATGGTGAGTCTTCAAGGAAGGTTTTTATTTCACAAGCCACTGAGCCCTTCCAAGCCACATGCTGTGTGATAATTAGGGGGCATATTATCTGTGGTAGAAAACCAGTGCTGAAGAAAACAGTGAAAGAGACTAATACAGACAACCAGCTGTTGTTTTTCTGCGGCACTTCACTTCAACTATTATGCCTTCCAGATTCATTTTGAGGCAAACCCCCTTCCTCACAAGAGTGTGAGGTCAAACAGAATAGTGTGCCATCTTTGCTTTATTGCCATATAAGTCACTGACATCTGTGTGGACTTTGTAAATTATAGTGAGCTTATATATAACTTATCATCATTCTTGTTTTTTTAATTAATTAACTTATTTATTTATTTAATTTAATTAATTAATTAATTTATTTATTTTTGGTTTTTCGAGATAGGGTTTCTCTGTGTAGCCCTGGCTGTCCTGGAACTCACTCTGTAGACCAGGCTGGCCTCCAACTCAGAAATCTGCCTGCCTCTGCCTCCCAAGTGCTGGGATTAAAGGCGTGTGCCACCACTGCCTGGCAACTTATTTATTTATTTACGTACATCCCCTTCCCAATACCTCCTTCACAAGTCCCTCCATCCCCCTCCCCTTCTCCTCTGAAAGGGTATACTTGACCTTAGACATGACCCACTCTGGCACATCAAGCTTCAAACTGGTTAGGTACACCCTTTCCCACAGTGGCCAGACAAGGCAGCCATGAAGACTGAACTGCCTAACTGGTATATAGTGTGGGCGTGACCTTGTTCCTGACTGTGTATGTCATTTGGTTGGTGGCTAAGACTCTGAGAGCTTCCCGTGGTTGAGGTTTGTTAACTCTCTTGATCTTCCTGTGGGGTTCCTGTCTACTTCAGGGCCTTTGATCCTTCTATCATTTCTTCTGTAAGTGTACTTGACTGACTTCCTCCTTATGTTTGGTTATAGGTATCTGCATCTTGTTTCAGACCTCTGCTGGGTAGAGTCTCTCAGAGTACAGTTATGCTAAGCTCCCTTCTGCATGAATAACAGAATATCATTAATAATGTCAGGAATTAATGCTTATCCTTGAGATGGGTTTCAAGTTGGGCCAGATGTTGGTTGGCCTTTCCTTTGGTCTCTGCTATACCCATGTATTTCTTTAGGACAAGATAATTTTGTGGGTTGATTGATATCCTTATTCTTCCCCTGGGGGTCCTGCCTGGCTAAAGGATGTGCTTCTTCAGGATCCATGTCCCCACTGTTAGGTATATTGGCTAAAGTCATATAATTTGACTCTTAGGAACGTACCTATCCCAGGTCTCTGGAACTTTTTAAAGATCTCCCTCCCCCAACCCTTTTCCCACAGATGCAGAATTCCATTCATTCTCCTGCCCCCCTTGGCTTTTCTTCTGTCTCTTCCTGCTCCTAATCCTGCCTTTCCACTCCCCCCTCACCTCCCCTCTCTTACCCATACCTTTCCCTCCCTCTGCTTTCTATGATTATTTTCTTTCCCCTTCTAAGTGTGATGTAAGCATTCTTGTTTGGGTCTTTCTTCTTGTTTAACTTTCTTGGATCTTTGGGATGTATCATGGGTATTCTGTACATTATAGCATATCCACTTATAAGTCAGAACATACCATGCATGTTCTTTTGGGTCTGGATTACTTACTTCACTCAGGATGATATTTTCTAGTTAGAAGCAAAATTCATGATGTCTTTGTTTTTAATAGCTGAAAAGTATTCCATTGTGTAAATGTACCACATTTTCTGTATCCATTCTTCAGGTGAGGGATATCTGGGTTATTTCCAGGTTTTGGTTATTACCAATACAGCTGCTATAAACGTAGTGGAGCACATGGCTTTGGCATATTGTGTAGCATCTTTTGGGTTTATGCCCAGGAGTAGTAGAGCTAGGTCTTCAGGCAGAATTATTTCCAATATTCTATGAAATCTTCAGATTGATTTTCAGAATGGTTGTACAAGTTTGTAATCTCACAAGCAATAGATGAGTGCTTCTGTTTCTTCACATGCTTACTAGTATGTGCCGTCCCTTGAGTGTTTAATGTTAGCCATTCTGTTTGGTGTGGAGTGGATTTTTAGGGTCATTTTGATTTGCATTTCCCTGATGACTAAGGATGTTGAGCATCTCTTTAGGTGCTTCCAGGTCAATTGAAATTACTCTGTTGAGAATTCTCTATTTAGTTCCTTTGATACCCCAGTTTTAATTGGGTTATTTGGTTTGTGGGAGTTTAACATATTAAGAATTTTTGAGTCTTTTTGTAAAATTTTTTTATTTAATATTTTATTTACATTTCAGATGTTATCCCCTTACCCCATTTCTCCCCCCCCACCCAGGACCCCTCTATCTCATCCCCCTCCTTCTGCTTCTATGAGGATATGCCCTCACCTACCGCCCACTCCCACCTTCCCACCCTTGAATACTCCCACACTTGGCGTCCAGACTTCATGGGACCAAGGATCTCTATGCTCATAGGTGAAAGTGTTCTGAAGTTCTCTTTGCTAAGTCTTGGCATAAATTGAGTATTAGAGTAACTGTGGCCTCATAGAATGAATTAAATAGTGTCTCTTCTGTTTCACATTTTTGTGGAATATTTTGCAGAGTATTAATATTAGCTCTTTGAATGTCTGGTAGAATCCTGTCCTAAATATCTGGCCCTGTGCTTTTTTTTGGTGGGGAGACTTGATGTCTGCTTCTATTTTGTTAGGGGTTATGAGACTATTTATATAGTTTACTTGATCTAGATTTAACTTTGGTACATGGTATATGTCTAGAATTTCATTCTTTCATTCAGATTTTTAATTTTTGTGGAGTACAGACTTTTAAAGTAAGACCTAATGATGTTTTGGATTTCCCCAGTTTCTGTTGTTATATCTCTCTTTACATTTCTGATTTTGTTAATTTAGTTACTGTTTCTGTCTCTGTTGGCTAGTTTGGCTAAGGGCTTATCTGTCTTGTTGATTATCTGGAAAAAAAAACAGCTCTTGATTTTGTCAATTCCTTATATTCTCATTGTTTCTAATTGATAGATTTTTAGCCTGGAATTTGATTGTTTCTTGCCATTTACTCCTCTTCGGTATGTTTGCTTCAATTTGTTTTGTAGCTTTCAGGTGTGCTGTTAAGTGACCAGTATAAGATGTCTACAATTTCTTTATGAAGGCACTTACTATTGTGAATTTAAATCTTAACTCTGCTTTTATTGTGTTCCATAAATTTGAGTATGTTATTCCTTCATTTTCATTGAGTTATGGGAAGTCATTAATTTCTTTCTTTCTTTATTAGCATGGCTAATTTTGTAGAACGTTCCATGAGATATTGAGAAGGAGATATATTCTTTTAGTTTTGGGTGGAATTGTAGATATTTTTAAAGTCCATTTGTTTCATAATATCTGTTAATTTCACTGTTATTGCTATTTATTTTATCATTTGATGACATGTCCATTGGAGAGTTTTGTGTTAATTTTCCTCATTATTAGGGTATGGATTTTAATGTGCATTTGAGCTTCAGTAAAGTTTCTTTAAAGAATGTAGGCACCCTTGCATTTGGTGCATATATGTAGAGAATTAAGACATCATCGTGTTGCATTTCTCTGTTCACGAGTAGAAAGTGTCTTTCCTATCTTTTTGATAACTTTTGGTTGAAAATCTATTTTATTATATACTTGAATGGCTACTGCAGCTTTTTACTTGGGTCTGTTTTCTTGGAACACATTTTTTCCAACCCTTTACTCTGCAGTAGTTCTATCTTTGTTGCTGCGGTATGATTTTTTGAATATAGCAGAGTGATGGATTCTGTTTCACTATTCAGTCTTTTAGTCACTGTCTTTATTTGTGAATTGGGCCCATGGATGTTCAGAGATATTAATGACCAATGGTTGTTAGTTCCTGTCATTTTGATGTTGGATGTATGATTGTGTGTGTGTTATTCTCTTCTTTTACTTTTGCTGTGAGATGACTAGTTTTCTGTGATTTCTTGGGTCTAGTTATCTTCCTCATGTTGGTGCTTTTCTTCTAGTATCTTCTGCAGGGCTGAATTAGTAGAAAAAATATCTTTTAAATTTGGTTTTCTCATGGAATATCTTGATGTCTCTATCTATGGTGATTTAGAGTTTTGCTGGGTATGGTAGTTTGGACTGCCATTTGTGGTCTCTTACGGTCTGCAAGACATATGTCCAGGATTTTCTGGCTTTTAGGATCTCTGTTGAGAAGTCCAGTATAATTCTGATAGTTCTGCATTTGTATGTTACTTGTCCTTTTTTTCCCTTACAGCTCTTAATAGTCTTTCTTTGTTCTAGACATTTAGTGTTTTGGGGGGAATATTCTTTTTTGGTACAATCTAGTTGGTGTTCTGTAGACTTCTTGTATATTTATTATGGTCACAGGTACAACTGCAGACTGTGTGTGCCAGGTTAGAGCCAGACTCTTGGGAGGCAGGCGAGGCTGTGGGTTGGGGAGCCATGTGTGCTGTTCATTTATCCTTATTATTACAACAATCTGATAAGTGAGGTAAGTATGACCCTATCACAGGTAGGTTTTTTTTTTTTTTTTTTTTTTTTACTTCTTCAAGGACCAGTGGAAAAGCCAGCGCTATCTGAATCCTATTCAGTCATTCATATTCAGTTATTGTCAAAATTTGCCTTGAATTTGAATTTCTGCACTTAAAGAAGTTCAGATGGCTCTTCTTTTTATTCCTTATGTGAGATATACTGAATGTCCTAAGAATATCTCTGTTGCTGTGATACAGTATTCTGGTCAAAAGCAACTAAAGGAGGAAAGGATTTCTTTTGGCTTTCACTTCCAGATCACAGTCCATTTTTGAGCAAAGTAGGGACAGGTATTCAATGATGAAATTGAAGCAGAAACCATGGAGAAATGCTGCTTGTTTCTTGCATAGGCTGACACTTAGATACCTTTTTTATATAACCCAAACCATGTGCCTTGAGATGACATTGATCTCAGTTGAGTGGGACCCCATCCATCAACCAACTTTCAAGTCAATGTCCCAAGGAAATCCTCACAAGGCAGTTTGCTCTGGTCTTTACTCAATAACTCTCATTTCAGTTGACTCCAGGCTGTTTCAAGTTGATAGTTAAAGATAACTAGGACACTGGTTTTTCTATCTTTCGTGATAAAGATGCTATTAGAATAGAAATTTCTAGAAGTCATCATCAACGCCTTTTAATTAAGGCCACTGTTCCATTGGCCTATAAGTAGATAGTAGACCACCTCCAGTAAATAGGCGGAGCCCCTGGTCAAGGGATGAAGCCACGCACCTTTCTCAAAAAAAAAATTAACCCAGAAATATTTCTGTCAAAAGGAAGAACAGGGACAAAAAAAAATGTAACAGAGACTGAAGGAAGGGGCAACTAGAGAACAGGCCCCCCTGAGGATACGTCATGTCTGCAGACACCATATCCAACACTGTTGCCTTAGTCAAGAGACGCTTGAGGACAGGAATCAAGTGTGGCAGTTCCTGGGGAGGTCTGGCCAGCAACTGACTAATGCAGAGGTGGATGCTTCCAGCCAACCATCAGCTGAACTTAGGGAACATGGTAGAGGAGCTGGCAGAAGGACCAGAGGAGCAGAGGGGGATTGCAACCCCATTGGAGGACAGAATAGTCTGGCCTGACAACCCAATTCTCCCAGAGAGTAGACCACTAACCAAAAAGTGTACCTAAAGGAATCTTTGGTTCCAGAAACAAATGTAGCAGAGGATGGCCTTGCTTGACAGCAAAAAGAGGGGAGGCCCTTGTTCCTAGGGAGATTTGATGACCCAGAGTAGGGGGACACTGAAATGATAGAGCAAGAGAGTGTGGGTGGGGGGGGAGCACTCTCATACAGACAAAGGGAGAGGGGAGGGCAGATGTGAGATGGGACAGGGCTCTGGCAGAGGGGTAATCTAGAAGTAGAATATTATGGGATGGGAGTTTGTTGGAGGGGGTAAACCATAAGTGGGATATAATTTGAATTGTAAACAAATGAAATGGTTAATAAAAATTAAAAAAAAAAAAGGATAGGTCAGACCAAGTTAATTTAAAATCAGTTTTCTCTGCTGAGCTAGTGAGATCAGAAGAATCCTATTGTGTTAATCCTAAAACAAACTTTAACACGGGGTCTTGTGGCCATTTTGTGGATTTTTCTCTTCAGGAACAGCCTTTTTCCCTTCACCCCAGCAGCTTTAAAACTGGAGAGTATTCAAGACCAAGTTCCAAACAAAACCCAGAGCAGGAAAGTTTTAGAAATTGCTCAGGTTGTAGTTTTATTCGTCTACAGGAAAGCTGCTCCGTTTTGTTAATGCCTTTGTTGCCTTTGAAACCAAATCTGCTGGCACTGCAGGGCCTGATTTCTGGCAGCTGGGACACATATTTATAATCATTACTTCCCTTCTTTGAAGGCAACCTTTGGTCTTTATTGATTGCCTTGCTTTAGTATTCACCTAGCATCCTTGAGCTGTCCCTTGTGATATTGGCAAACAATTTTCACATTCTCACCTTTTATATAATAAACTCAACAATAAAAAATGTCATCGTTGTAGTAAAAATATAAGTTTTGATAATTTTAGTATGCCTGCTACTTGTTTTCTTGTCACTATGCAAAGAGAACACATTATAATTTTTACTTATTTATTTTATGTGAATATGTATGCCTAAGGGTATATATACATATCCCATTTGGACAGGGGTCTGCTGATATCAGGAGGCAATGGATTCTTCTGGATTACAGGCAATTGTGGACCACCAAGTGGCTGCTGGGAAGTAAACTGAAGTCTTGCAATAGTAATGAGGGGTCCTAACTGCTGAGCCTTCTCTCCACCTCCAAGAGTACCTTATTCCTATGGATACCTCAGGCAGGTTCCAGAAAGAGTATTGACAAACATATTTCGAAGTTAATTTATTTTCGTAACTCTTTCTTTCATATTCCTTTTTGCTTTCTTGTCTCTTTGTTTCTTTTCTCTATCCTTTTGTTTTTGTTTTTTGTTTTTTTTTTTTTAATTTTTGTATGCATTTTGGTTTTCTTTGTTTCTTAGTTTTTCTTGAAAAACTTTCTTCCTGGTCTTATTATCTGTGAGATACATAGCATTGAATTTCTTAGTTTTCATGTATTTAGCAATGTTTTAAAATATTTTGATTTATAATTTAACTTGGTATAATATTTGAATATATTATATTATGTTGTTATATAAAATATTTATAGAATATAAATATTCTGAATAAATACATAATACAGAATAAGAGCATGATCGATTTCAGAAAGTTTTCTATTATATTAGAGACTGTATATTCTGTTGTTGCATTGAATTTTTTAGTGATTTTACATAAATTAATTAGTTCAGTTTGGTTGGCAGAATACTTCTCTATGATTACCAATTTGCACTACGTATTTTTGTATAACTTTTCATATAAAATCATGAAAATTTTTAACAGTTATGGATTTTCCCCCTCTTATAGTATTATCAATTCTTGTCTCATTTACATAGTATCTTGGTTTAGTTTTCATAAATGTTTGATTGTTATTATTTTGCTGAATCAATCTTTAGCTGATAGTCAATAATCCTGGTTCCCAAAGAAACACTCGTTGGTTGCAAGACTTTTCAATTAGATATCAACATATACCACCCACTTTAAAAATACTTTATTTCATTTTTTAATCTGTGTATATTTTGTTTGTATGTCTGTGAGTGCATATAAGTGCATGCACATTCCAGAAGGATGTTGCATCCTCTGGAAATTTGAGTGACAGATGATTGTAAGTTGCCCTGTGAATGCTAGTTATCAACCAGGTCTTTTTAAGTAGTGGGGAGTGCTTGTAACCTAAGACCTCTCTCCAGTCCCAGTTACATATTTTTGTATAAACTAATATGGATTGATATTCTTTGTTTTATTAGTTTAATGTTCAGCAGTTAGCACATTCATATTTAAAATGAGTTTAGAATGGTAGTCTCATTTCCAATTGAGATATAGTTATCTTTTTATTCTAAACAACCATAAAGCTGAGAAAACCCTGTGAAACTGTGTTTTGCCACAGTGAACATCATGCAGACATTATGAGATTCCTTACGTGAATGAAGTCAGTAACAGAACTGAATCACTTTGTTGTCAGGTCTATGAAAATACAGCATCACAGGGATAGGATACTAATGAGGAACTCAGTAGATTCCCTATGGTGAGAAAAATGAGTCAGAAGTTCAAGGTCAAGGAAGATGTTAATAGTTTAGTAAACTTGTTGGCATAATAACAGACATTAACATGTAAAGACTTTGTTACTTAAATAAACACATCATGACTGAGGTATAAGTGAGTTCAATTGAGCTAATATATGGTTAACTATATTCCCTGAGAAATAACAGCAAAAGTATGGTCCTCAACAGCAACAACAACAACAACAACAACAAAGTACTCAAAGAGTCTAGCATAAAGTTTTCCTAAGTTTCCTGAAAACATTAAGTAAATCGATTCATCACAAATCCTAATCAATAACTAATCACAAAATACATCAATGAACTATGTCAAAATTATATTTCTAGAAGCTAATGATAAAGAGACTGACCAGTGCTCTGAGAAGGGATAAGTTGAAAAAAATGAAAATCCTGAGACAGAAGAAAAGAAGTGCTTAATGATCTTTGTGGTTTTACACAGAAACGAAAAATAATACAGGTGGGAAATTTTTAGGCTCTATTACCAAACCTCTTTTTCTTCTGAATTTACACTGCACTATAGCTAATGTACACCTATCTCTTTATTTTGTACTTTAAATGTGTTACTATTTCTGTGTACCTCACTGAAGATGGTCCACTTTCTAGTATCTTTCTTTCTAGCCTATTAAATCTGAAATAATTGTTGATCTTTCAAAGACTAATTCAGATGCATTTGAATGCATTCCACTTCCATAATCTGCAGAAGTATGCTAATACTTGCACAGAGCCATATGTGGTTCTCAGTTTTGTCTTTTAATTGCATTTTAACCTTTGATACAGTCACAGAAACAGGAAATACTTTCCCATGAAACATAGTGAAGATGCGAAAGTATTTGAATCGTGTAAAGTCATATGTAGGAGCCGTGAGCAGGTTGATAATTGACTCACATACATCCCTCAACCTATAAAAAATTGGTGCCATAATAGTTGACTAGGGTGTGTATTCTTTGTTTCTTCTTACTGACATAGTTATTAATTTAAGTAAGCTGTGAACATAGTCTCTGGGTTTCACATAAAGATTATGGTGAATGTGTAAGCACTGCTATCTCCTGTCTTTGTTAATTTCTATTAAATGAAATCATGTATGTTAGTATACATAAACACTAGTGCTTTTGTAAGCAAATGACTTTGTCTAATTAAATGATTTTATCATGTGTTTTTTATACCCAGAGGGTGGGAAAAATGAGGCAATCATAATTGTGAAAGTATAAGGGATTGATTAGTAAGCGGCATTGTAACAAGAATGTGACAAGATTATCTTTCTATGAGAAATGGTATGTATTTAAGTGTTGAGTTGTGCAGACCATGGAAATGAACTCATCACATTCTCTTCCCTAGTTATCAGCAGTCACACAGTTACAATAAAGAACTTAACTCCATCTAAAGTCTATGGTTGTAGGGCTGTGAAAGGGGTCTTGGTTTTTGGTAGAAGCACTGGCTGGAAGTAGCCCCAAGACCCTGCAAGGGTCAGACATCTATTCAGCTTCACTCCCAGAATCCAGGCTCCTAACATGTTGCATGGAACTCCATTAATCTGTGCTGTTCAATCATGTAGGATACAACCCTTCCCAAAGGGCACAGGTAGAGGGTGTGACTACTGGTCTCAGCCTCAAAAAATTTACATGCTAATTAGATACCTAAAGGCCAGGGAGCATAGCCAATTAAACATTCTTCCCCAGACTCTCCCCCTTTTCTTCCTCCCTATTTAACTCAGGTCTGCCCTGAATTTCACAAGGGTGCACATCCAGATTTAACCATCATTCTTCATGCCAATAAAGCCATTTTGGAAACCCACGGACTTTCTCATGTCACTGCAGCCTAGCTGTAAGGAACCATGGAGAAGGCCTTTAATGAGCCACTGTAGCAGCAGCCACTGTGCCTAACTTCCTGTCTGGAGGAACTTTCTGAACTTCCAGCCACCCTTCCCACATATGGTCTTCTACAGGACTATAATATAAAATGTTTAAACATTTTATGTAAGAATAGGGTTGTCAATGTTGCTTGTTTATGTTTAAATACAGTTTGTCCTGGAGGAATAAAATGAGAGAAAGGGGGGCTGGGGAGAGGAGAGAAATCTTTGATATAGTGAGGAAAAGAAAAAATTATCAGGTCAATGTACAGAGATGAGGTTAACCATAAGATTGTTCTTTCTAGAGATGCTGAAGAATGAGTCAAACTACAGTTTCTGATAGGCAAACTATACTTAATAGTATATAGATTTTCAAGATGAATGATGAGGGTGTGAGAGACTGTCACATTACAGGTATTGGTCACATTATAGACCTTGGTGGTGATTTTCTATTCGTAAATTGTGAGTTCAACCCAAAGGTGGGTGTGTAACTACATATGGAGATTGTGAAAAACCTTGTCAACAATGGGAGTTCTCTAACCAGACAATGACATTTATTCATTCAATATCAAACATATGAAACTCCAAGTACTTACTGTCCTATAAATTTTGTATTTCATACTGTAGAGCCATCATGCTATGTCATACCAATAAACACTGCCTGAAACACACAGACTCAGATTAAAGATAAATATACATTCTTGTTTGGATTATTTTCAATGTGAATATGAAGTTTTGTTCTCCTTCAGAAAATTAATGGATTAATTGTGGAAAATAGATTTCTTCCACCATTCTTTTTTATGTATCAAATTAGTATATATTTGAATTGTATCGTGTTAAAGTATTTGATTTGAAAAAAAATTCAACTTAAGTATCTGTTCTGAATTTCATTGAAATTGGTTATATAATCCAAGAATTTTAAAAATATCTCTAAATATATTTCTTCTTAAGACTATATGTTTGTGTGAAGGCAGCATTTTTAGCCTGAGAGATTCAGGAATCAAAATATCAGTAAACTCTGAACATGGTTAAAAATATTACATATTCTTCATTGTCAAATATTTACTCAATATGTAATTATTTATGTAAAATTAAGCAATATTCATTACCTTATTATGACAATTTTCCATTATTGTAATAGTTGGTAAAATATCTGCATAGTAAAGATTTGTTTTCCTAAATTTTTATGATTTATTAACATTTAAATTTTGAATGATATATACTTTTTATACACTTAAATACCTGGATCATATAAAAAAATTAGGGAGAAAGGAATTATGAGTATAAAAATTTAGGAAACACTTATTTAGTTGCAAACATCTCATCAATAATATGCCTTTACCCTACATCAAGAAAATTTCTTTCTGAAATTGATGGCACCATTACAAAAAAAATATACACACCAAAATGTAGAGTTTTTGATTCCAGTACCTACAATGTAATTTCTTCTCCTAAGACTCAGGGATTATTGCAGAAGCAAGATGAAAAGTTTGTAAAAGCCTGAGAAAAAGGGTGTTTGCTGTAGCTCTGTGCCTTCCACAAATGTCAGAAGCTCACCAAGATGATGACCTAACCATAAGCTTAACAAAGACAACAGAAGAATTCTGAGAAGTAGAGAAATATTCTTTCCCAGGGACGAGCATATCCGTTAGTTGTCCAGTGCCAAATGTTCATCTCTGGAAAGCATATATTCAAGTAACATTAGACAGAATGAGGGTACCTTATTCATTTAGTAGAATACGAATGTGTGTGTGTGTGTGTGTGTGTGTGTGTGTGTGTGTGTGTGTGTGTGCGCGCGCATGTGCACATGTTTTGATAACAATGAAAAAGAGTTCATACATTTGGAAAAGAGCACCATGTGATACATGCGAGGTGGCTTGGAGAGACAACAGTAAAGGAGAAATGATGTAAATATACTATAATCTCAAAATTTAAAGAGATAATTAAAATATATGACAATAGAGGTAAATAAAATGCTATATCAGTGAACACTGCAAAAGCAGAATGTTTGAAATTAATGAAAACAAGATTCTAACTTAGAACTATAAAAACAGCTTCTAGGTATTAGTGGAGGTACATTGAAGACTTTAAAGATAGAGACTAAACTCTTGTCATCTTGGTTTCTTCACTTTTTTTTTTCCTGGCTACAATTATTGTCAGTGGAGCAGAAACTATAGAAACACTTTAGAACCTCCTAGTGAGAAACAGGAAGAAGGAAGTAATTGGTCATGCCATGTAACTTTATAGGATAGTTTCAAGTACTGTAAACCTTAGCCAAAGTGTCTAAGAAAGTCTCTATTTCTCTATTTCCTCCTTCCAGAAGAAAATAAACATCAGTATAGTATCACTTAAAAACTTAGAACCACAAAACACAGTACATGTCAATTTCATCACAGGATATACTAAGAAAATAAAGAGAAGATTAATTCAAATCACAAAACTACACCACAGAACTGGATTTGGGCTTTGTTGCTGTTTAAGCACAGGATTTTATACTGAATCCTAGACAAGTGGCTAACATTCACTGTATAGTCTAACCTGGCCTTTTAGTTCCCAATCTTCCTGCCTTGGCCTCTGGACTAGAGCTACAAACAATGAACTACAGACTCCTTGGGGGAAGATTTAAATAACAAGTTATTAATATAAATTAATTAACTATCTTGAGAGAGTATAATATGAATCTCAGATTTGAAAGCATATATGAAAAAATCAATAAAAGAAGAAACAGAAAGATAAATTTGGAGGGTTATTGAAGGCAAGGCAAAGATAGAAGTTACCAGAATACCATTGTGAAAGCAAAAGGTACCATGGAAAAGAGGAAATGGGAAGGAGGCCACTTTTCAAAACATTGACACAATCAATAGGATCAGCCTGGGCAAATGTAGAGAAAGAATTTTGGACAGGAATACTCAGAGGTATATGCTATAGGAAAATTAGTTTACCCTAGATTTAAAGTAAACATGTATACTTAGATATGTTCAGGATTCAGACATCTAAGAAGAAAAACGTCACCAGCCTAGGTACTGTTCACTCATGTTCTATACCAAGTAGATGAGACAGAAAAAAAAAAAATAAAAGGTAGAGGATGAGCTCTGCAACAATGTTTCATTTTTGGGATCAAACTTCTGTGTGCAAACTGTACCTTAATACTGACTGAGGTTCTTCCTTTCTAACCTACTATAAAACTGGTACCACACTAAGCAGTTATGATATAGCAGACAAGAATGGAGAACACATTGCTCTACTTTTGTTAAATTGATACAATGTTAGTTTATTAGGACTAATGGCCACATGTAAGTAGATGACTCTAAAATGTTTCTTACTCTAAAAGTTAAGTACAGAAATTAACATGTCTATACAATATAGGCCAACACATAAAGAAAACATTTCCAAATATTAAATAGCAGTGGGTAGAGGTAAACTCTGGTTGCTTTCTCTGCTTCTTTCCTCTAGCTTCTCTCCCTCTCCTTGTCCCTTTCCCTGTCACTGTCTCTGTCCCTCTCCCCCGTCTCTCTCTCTCTCTCTCTCTCTCTCTCTCTCTCTCTCTCTCTCTCTCTCTCTCACACACACACACACACAAACTTGTTGTCTTTAATTATGGCAATAGCATTTATTACGGGAAGAGTTGGCATATATATGTTATTAATGAAGTTTTCAGTCCTGACTTGCCCTCTTCTTTCTTGTATGATTTTTTAAGAAGTTATCAAATCTCCTCAAAACTCAGTTTATAGATACCAAACATGACAATTATAGCACCTATGCAAATAACAAAGTCCAATAATTCTTTTCATCTGTTCCAGACTAAACTATTAAAGACATTTTAGCAGATTTACTGAGCTGTGCAATTCAGGGTGTGGGACACATTTTAAGAGCCTGTAATGATAATGAGGACTTGGCATAGGATTGCATGAATGACAGATGAATCACAACACCTGTTTAAGACCACAAAGAAGACTCGAGATGACAAGAACAAATGCCCAGAGAGCAAACACTGAGGAAAATGCAAACCGTTTAAGGTAGTCACATGGGTTTTAGAAAATCAAGAGAGATTAATTCCTACAGTTGTTAGAGAGTGGATTCTTTATCCATATAAGTATGTCTTTCTCAACCTGTATTTTGGTGCTTACTTTTTTTCTCATCTTTAAGTCACAATTTTTTTCTTCTTTTTTCTTCCTCCTTCTCCTCTTCCTCCTCCTCCTCCTCCTC
>JANHMN010000008.1:41010854-41092468 GCA_030674055.1 Rhabdomys pumilio
TCCTCCTCCTCCTCCTCCTCCTCTTCCTTCTCCTCTTCCTCCTTCTTCTTCCTCATTACTATCCATCTCTTCTCTTCTTTTTGTTTATTTTTATTTGCTTTTGTTTTTGTCTTTTTGTCTTTTAAAGAAGTAATCCACTAGCGTGCTCGCTATAATGAAAACTTTACTATCAAGAGTCTACTAAGTACATACTTTTAAGTCACACCTTCTCTTATGGAAATCCTACATTTTTAGGAGTGATTTTAGGAAACTGTTTTGTTTATTTGTTTTTGAAATATATGGAATTTTTCAAAGAAAAAAAAACAAGAAAGGAAGGAAGGAAGAAAAGAAAATAGCTATCTATAATGTAATTGCAATCCCAATTTACCATGGAAAGTTACATGATGCAGTAAACCATCCAAATAAATTTTGGCTTTTTAAATATGTTCTTTTTCCAGGCTCTTTGATAGATTGTGTGGGTGCTATGTGGTTTTCAATATCTCTCTAAATACAATAAAGATGTTTAATTGAAGCTTATCTATTATTTATTTTAATTTTTTTCAATTCATGTTTTCTCTAGTTAATAGTTTGGGGGAAAATGTTTCTCTGAAGTTACGGTTTTATATTTGGCAACTTCAATTTTTTTCCTTTAAGAATGGTGGTGGGCTGTGAATGAATGTTTTGACTGAACTGATGAAACAGGAATTCAGCAGGGTAAAGAATAATTCTGATAGTTTCTTCTTGGCAATGCAGTTATACTCAGTAGAGTTGATGAAATAAACAAATAGTTCAAACAAAACTATTAATTTTCTCATGACCTACACATTTTAATTAGAAGCATTCAATTAGACTTGGCTAAAATTTCTCAGGAAGGCTGCAGAGTGTGTATTTAAGTTGCTTGGATACAAAGAAATGTATTTCTTCAGCATTTACTAAGCAATGCATAGCCTCCATGGTTGAAGGTATTTTCTGAAAAACATTCTTGTCAGAAGTATCTTTTATCACAAAATTTATTGCAATACAATGTTCTCTCGGGGTTTATTAGTTATTAAGCTTTGCTGTTTTAATTGTTACAATAAATAAGATGCCTTTTTAATGTATTCATGCCATTTTATACTGTGTCATATTTTTATGGTAAGCAATAAACGTGTTTGATGTTCTTGATACTGTTTTACTGCAGATTTTTTTTTAACTTTCATTATCATGAGCATTTCTGACATGAATTAAGATGACATGCAAATCTGCAAGCTCATTTCACTCTAGCAAAATTGCTACAATGTTGCATTCACAGTGCCTTTGAATCTTTGGAAGCAAGCTTTGTTTTCAAGTAAATTTGACAGAAAACAACTCTTTTAAGTGGTTCTCCTGTATTTCTAATATTTCACAGCCATTTGTGTATAGAAACCATACAATAGTTCAATTTTTTAGAAGTGAATGAGATAGTTATCTTCATTACTATTTCGAATGATATTTTTTTTACTGTTTAAAGCAAACTTTAGATGTATTTATTTTACGTATATGAGTGTATTACTTGCATGTATGTATGTGTGCCAAGTATGTGTCTTATGCTAGCAGAAGTTAGAAGAGGGCATCATACTCCTTTGAAACGGAGTTACAGAGATTTGTGCACCACCAAGAACATGCTGCAAGAGGAGTAAGTGCTGCTATCCTCAAAGCCATCCTTCCAACATCTTTTAATGATATTTAGCTGAAGGCATTATGCTGTGCCCTATAACAAAGTAAACATTATATTAACTAATTGTAGATGAAGTATTTGATGTGACTTAACAAATATTTGTTATGAAATGATTAAATGTGAAAGCAAAACCTTACAAGATATCAATCCTCAACTGCTTTCATGTGCTGATTTCTGGATCTTCATTGTGTGCACAACCAATATTTCTGGTGCATGTATTAATTTGCAAGTATTCTTATCACTTTTAGAGCATAATTTTGTCTGAATAAAATTTGCCATGTACTTACACTCAATTTTGAAAATATATATGCGGTTAGTCACTGCTTCCAGACAGTGACATGAAGATTTAAAACAGGAAAATAGCAGCTCAATTAAGTTTTAGGTCTTCAATTTATTCTTTGGATTACACAGATCCAGCAGCATCTGCTCTATGAAATACCTTCAAATGCACGAGGATGCTGGAGAGTCTAATTTGTTTTCTCTGTGTGTATCTCATGAGGCCTGCTTTTAAACCATTCTGATGTTGGATTACTGACTTTATTGGGTCAGGATAATTGTGTTGTAAACATAGTAGAGTACCATTAGGCTCTCAAACAAAACCAAATTTGTAATTGCCACTGTCATATAAACTTAATGACTACATAGAATGTGCCTACGATTTGATAGGCTTTTCCTCATTTCACCTTAAACTATCTTAAGAGTGGATACTGCTTTTGCCCTCTTGTTATAGCTGGTAAATTAGTGGAATAGTGTGCAAATAATTTGTCTCATGGTGTATTTTAGAAGAAAGTATCCATGACTAGAAAAGCAGATGTTAAGATCTTTGCAGGATAAGTATGGTGTTCAACGCTAGCCCTATAAAACAGTGCTACGCCTAAATTCTGCAGATCACTTTCCTAAGTCCCCATTTAAATACACTCGGTACCAGTTATAAAAGGAATGTGGCCCTAAGAAAGAGACTTTACATAGTTCTGACAACTTACCCCACAACATTGCAGAAAAAGTCTGGAGCTCTAATATTGTTGGGCAGGCTTGAACCTTTATCTAGAATGTTTGTAATAAATTCTTCTTCTTCTCTAATTAAACCTGAACCTCGTGTCAGTACCTGAAAGAGCAACTTGTGATTCAGCGAACCTGTTTTGGTCTTTGTTCTTTCAATTCCCAAAGTGGTCAAAAGGAAATCTCTCTTTGTTTGCACATTACTTGTTTCTTTTGTGGGTAGAGTGTGCCTGGGTGAGCTGGGCTTCTTCCAGTTGCCAATGTCTAGGAATGAACCCTGAAAACCCAAGAACAGTGTGTATGAGTTTTGTCACTGTTAGATCATCTTGTTCTGACTCTGGTTTCCTGTGCTCATTGGTTTCCAGAAAAATGTACACCCCGTTGTTACTGCTATCAAAATGACATTCTTCTAGTCAGTGAAAGGGTTAAATATTTGTGAGTTTTCTCTGGGCCCTGTTACTGGAATTCTGCCATTATCTGTCTTGTCCTGGAGTTCCCTGGAGACCCTTATTCACAGAGTTTGTCTTTATTTCACGGGACTCAGGACTCAATAAGTCTACATGATTTTTTTTTGTACTGACACATTTATCAAAAGAATAAGAAGCACTGTGGGTGCTTAGAAGTGCTATAAAGATAAGTACAAACTAAAAACCTCTCAGAAACACAAAAGACAAAATAAATTAGGGACAGAGATGTCCTGACAAGCCCCTGAAAACGTTATATTTTCCGATGTCTAGTAAGGCAAACCCACACCTAAGAACTAAGACAGTGTACTTATTTTTTTTTTTTAAATCTGAACATGAGACTCAGAGCAAGCAGAGGGGAGGGGAAGGATAAAAACACAGGTTTCCTCATCCTTAAAGAAAAACTGTAGCTGTACAAAAGATCACTGGGAGACGCACTTTAAACATATTAGTCTTGTGAATTTAAGTCGAATCTCTGACCAGTTACTAGTTGATCACTAAGTCAAGCTGATACCTTTGAAAGCATACATGACAAAGCTTATAGATTTTTGAGAAATAATCCAGAAAAATGAACTTTCAAACAATGGATATAAATGATAACAAGAAACTTCGATGAAAAGAGAATTTATGACTAACAAACTTTTTTACGTTCCATTGTTTAAATGGTCTAGGTCGCTTTTTAGAATTATGAATCATGCAAAGAAACTAAAACTATAGCTGTTACACTAGAAAAAAGTAATAACAAAAATACCCTTTCTACATGATGGCAGCCAAATGGACTGATTAAAAATATTGTAAATCTACCATTTGATATACTCTCAAAGAATTAAGCATTTGAAAATAATTTCTTACCAAACTCTGAATATCACTGGAGAGATAGAAGAATTCAGTAGGGAAATGTAATACAATGGTGTGTGTGTGTGTGTGTGTGTGTGTGTGTGTGTGTGTGTGTGTGTGTTGTGGTGGTGGTGGTGGTGGTGTGATGGAAACTTGGGATAAATAACTTGGGATACAACCTAATAAAATTAAAAATCAGTAAAATGTTCAAGAAACTCATAAGAATATGGAAATTTAATAAATTTTATTCCTCAGTAAATAGTAATCCAAAGATAAATCACAGGGAAAGCACTTTCCGGTAAATCTAAATGATACACTCAAAACATACGGGTTACAGAAACCGGCCTTGAAGATTAAATCTACAGCATTTAAATAGTTTTTAAATCTTTTAAAAGTAAAAGCTCTTTGGACTGGAAAGATGGCTTAAGGTTTAAGAGTACAGGCTGTTTGCTCTGTCAGAGGATCCAAGTTCAATATCCAGCACCAACTTGTCAGCTCTTAAACGTCTGCCAACTCCAGTTCCAGGGATCTAATGCCCTCTTCTGGCTCCTCAAGGAACTGCATGAGTGTCGTGCACAGGCATAAAACAGGCAAAAGAGCCATACACATACAGCAAAATTTTAAAAAAGCACTTTAAATTGGTAACCTAATTTTCCAGATTAAACTAAAAATGAAATACAGAATAAATTGGAAGCTAATAGCATGAAAAATTAAATATTCGAATAAAATGAAATATAGTATAAAAGCAATAGTCTAAAGAAAAGCTAACGTTTATTGAAAAGATCTACCATGCAATTTGTAATCAAGTAATGAAAATGGACACAACCTTTAAATAAAGTAGATGTATGATTGTAACCATTACAGAAATGAAAAGACTGCACAAGGATGATATTTGTGCTATGGGACAACAAACTACATAAGAAAAGGGAAGTGAAAAAAATCCTTGTAAGACTCAAATTAATAAAACACATTAAAAAGCAATAGAAGTATCAATATTTTTATATTATAGTGAGAGATATGTGTATTTTCTTAGGCATGTCCTGCAACACTACCTCTGCCATTATGTATGTTGTTGTACAGGACAATACTACAGGATTGCAAATCCAGTAGTTATTAAATTATCAAGTATTTTTATTGATTATTCTACTTATTTACATTTCAGATATTATCCCCTTTCCTCACTCCCCCCACCCCTTTGAATACGTTTCGAAGTAAACTCCAACCTTGCCCTCCCAACAGTGAGAATCTAAAATAGCCTAAGTGGCACAACTCTGCTCAAAATGCAACAACTCAAACACATAAAATAAAACATGAACCTTCCAATCTGTTACATACATTGCATTCCAAATGCCACGTGCAAACTGCATGCTCACTTCAAGTCATTCCACCCATCTAGCTGCATACAAGCCCTCCCTCCGCGTCTACAGTTTCAAGTAAGTTACGCTATATGTCTTGATTTACCATGAAAGTTAAGTGTCACTTTATGCGCAAACACAAATTATTAAAGTTTGACAGCTGGCAAATTAGGCTAACATCTGGTAACAAATCATTCCTGACAGTTCAATAGTACATGTCTTATTGCATAGCTATTAATATTATAAACAGCAAAACGTACGAATCATGGCACTTGACGAAACGTCTTCCCCGGAGAGATGGAAAGAATGCAGTGTTTCTAGTGATGTGTAAGAAGTGTCAGGTTTTTGTGGCTGAGGCTTGATGTAGATTGGAACCATATAGCTATCAACATGGGTGGCACCACACAGTGCCACCAGCTAAAATGAGAGATGAAAATTTGTGAATTTTGGTTGACAAGATAATATATTTATAGGAGTGTGTTGGGGGAAATATGTAACACTGGCATGAAAGCCGAGGCAGAAATAACAAGATGAAATGACATTACATACTTAATGATATGCTCTTTCTGATGTCGTCTCTAGAAGCTACAGAAAGGAGACATTCTATTTGGCCTTTAACAACAATGGAGTTTTCACATCTACTAAGTGGTTGATTTATCTCTGACTCAACTGCCTGGAGTTGAGATGCTGACATGATTTACTGTATCTGATGTTCAGAAAGGGGAAAATGACACTTTGCTGTTAGCTGTAACTGTGGCAGTGATCGCTTGGACCTGCACACATTGACCTACGGTTAAAAAAAAAAAAGACATAAAATACAAAGAATAAAATGTTAACCAAAACGTAAATCGAATCCATGTAATAAAATGAAATTGGATATAGACACCTGGATTGAGGTCTATGCTGGTGTTTTTATGTCCTCCATTCTTCATCTAAAAAATGTAATTTTTTTCTTGAACAATAGGAAAACTGGAAAACACCTCTCTTTTCTATCAAAGCTCTGGATTACATTTTTATTTTGACTCAGGTCAAATTCTATGTTATACAAGTATACTTGACCATGAACTAATTTCCTAAATCATAAAAATAAATTATCTTTACTGTATTTTTTTGTATGTGAGTCAGTTACCAACCAAGATGACACAATTAAGAAAAAAAAATCACCGACTCTATGATTTAATGCTGGTGAAATTTTTGAGGAGCAACAACAACAAAAAAGTACCATGCCAAAGATGCTGTGAACTAAAAGCTTCTCAGGTAAAAGAGATCCCAGGTACGAAACAGATGCTAGTGAATACTGTGACTGAGTGTCACTTACATGCTGCTAGGATTTAGAAACTATCCTGGGTGTTGATTCATGGTGCAGGATGGGTCTAAGGAATTGACATAGCTAAAAATAATTGAAGACTGAGAATTTATTTTGCTTTACCACTTTCATAGATAATTTATGGATGGGTTTTCTACTTCCTTCACACCCGAGCCTCAATTCACTTCCAAGTACATCAACTCTCAGTTCCTCTGCACAGTGTGCTTAGGCTCCCAATGCAATTCTGTACTTGTTTAAAATGTCTTAAAGATTCATATTTTAAATTTGCTAAGAATATCTGAGTAACCTGCATGTATTTTATATGCTAAGAATGGAAATCGAATTACATAATTATTTCAAGACGAGTTTGGGTCCCAAGTCATGTTTCTCTGTTACAACATGTTCTAATCCCCAAATTCAAAGTCTCTACAGATAACCTCATTTCGTATTTTGGATTTTTGGAAGAGCTGTTCATTTGAGTGAAAAAGCCATTTCTTAAATTAAAGTTTTTTAGTTCATACATAGTTCACTTGTAATTCCTTTTCTCTTTTATCTTCCCCCCCACACACCCCAGTATAGGAAAGTTCTTCTGCACACTGAAGTGTGCTTTCTTTTCCATTTTCAAAAGATATTCTTTGATCTCTTTTGATGAGTTCTGGACTAATAATGAAAAAAGTCTTTACATGGAAAAGAAACAGAGTTAGTCAGTTCAGTATTATAATAAAGGGCAGGCTTTCTGGCTTCAGTGAGAGGTTGTCATCACATTGCTACAGTGGAGAAATGCTACTGGTATAGCAGAGTTTCATACAACTTCCATGTTTATTTCAGGCCAAATATGTTTATTGCTCCTTGTGTAAAAGGAATAGTAAGGGTGACATTGCCACTACTGGTCCCATGTAAAAAGGGAGGTCACATATTAATTAACCAAGGCATTGGGTTACAGAGATTAGCCCAAATCTCTGTATTTTTGTTTATTTAACTACCTTCCTATGGCACTTTTTAATATCTTGACTTAATTATAGTAAATTATTATTGTACATCAGCAGCCCTTTGGATGGCTGATACAGAAAGACATTTCTTTCATTAAAACTAATAGACTCATATGGACTGTGCATACAGCCTAGTAAATAATTAATTCAAATTCTGTACTAAGATGGGAGTAAAAGCATGCTCTGTATGAGACTCTGCATTATTTCCACACTTGTTATTCTATGTCCAACTTTATTTACATATAAGCTATTTGAAGATGCAAGATTCTTTTTGTTCCTAAGAGCAGTAATTTCCAGGTGATAGATTGGACAATGAAAGGTTACCCTTGTATCAAGAGGGTGATGAGACTGGTGAAGAAGGAGGGAAATGAACTTGGGAGAATAAAGTGGTGGTTGGCAAGAGAGGTCACTAGAGAAGGGAGGATGTCAGGTTTTCCACAATTAAGAAGTCCAGTTGAAAATTTATTCTTTACCCTGAGTGTAATGAAATTAATTGGCAGCTTTTGAAACAATGGCCAGGCTGTTGTGGTTAGAATCCACTGCAGATAAAGAAAGAGAGCAAAATTGTAAACAGAGATGCCATTGGTCATTCTTAACAATTGTCTGAAGAGCATTAATCAGACTAGCAATAACGACAGTGAAAATATTTGAGTGCAGATATATTTTGAAGTTAGAACAAACAAGAGTATTTAGATTGGTTATTGTATGGGAGAAAATAAAACCAATGACTAAAGATTACTAACTACTTCAAAAACTGAACCAGCTTTAATTAACTGTAGATAAAGATTGAAGGCTTATATTAGAACATCTTTGGATTAAAGTTTATATTAAAATCCACCCGAGACATATAAAACTGTCAGAAAGGCAGAGAAATCTGGAACTCAACAGTGAGAAGCAAGTTGTAAGGATATTAGGGGAGATTAACATGTATGCAAGCTTTAATGCCTTCAGAAAATATCCTATTGTATAAGCAAACAGAAAAATATAGAAACTGATTTTGGAAGAATTTGTCATTAAAAAGAATAAACACACTGAAAGAGATATCAAGTTGGCAAGGGAAAAATGAGGAGGTTTGGATTCATATACCCAGTATGGACCAAAGAGAAAGAACTCTTAGGAACGGATGTATCTGCTGCACTAGATGCTACTAGATAAGCATGAGGACTCAGGCTGATTTGGGGCTTAGTATTGTGAAATGTGAAGCTGTAGGGACTAGCCAGATTTGAGTGAGGTGTAGAGGTGTTTTGTGTGAACACTTTTCAAAAAAAAAAAAAAGCCATTTTGCTGTTTCTATGGACAAAGCTCAACTATGCATAGGAACAAAATGAGACAGTAATAACTCGATTGGAAATAGAAGGGAGGAGCTTGTTTCAGTAATAAAAATCTATTGATATACTAACTAGCATGCCGAGTAGAGAGGAGTGTACTGATTATAGGGATTTGTTGACATTACAGTTCTGAATATAAAATAAGATTGATGTCTTATGCAAAAATAGAAGATTGGTCAGGGGGTATGTGCTTAAAAGTGTCCCCAACAGTTATGATGAAGCAGACATGATGACAAGAATTGCTGCCATCCTCTTCCAAAGTTTTCACTTCCTGATACTGATGTCACAGTACTACCAGTAGTGGGATTTTACTTTCCTGATGTGCAAAGTTGTGTTGGTGTTCACACAGAAGCATAATTGTCAATTACCAAGTGGAATAATTCCTCCAGTCTAGAGTACACTACACTTTTGACAGATGCAGACAATGAATGAAGACCATGAGGACTGAGATGATAAAATGTCCAATGAATCACACCTCCTCAGGGAACTTCTTCATTAAATCAGCAGTGCGTTGACATGGTTTGTTTGTTTGTTTTGGTTTGGTTTTTGGTTTTTTTGTTTTTGTTTTTTGTTTTTGTTACAGCAAAAGAATGTCATTCAGTGAGTGGCACAAAAATGACTGCCCATTTGCTTCTAGAACATACAAATGAAAACAGTCACCGTGATGTAAGTCATTAATTTGAACATCATTGATTGTTACGATGTGTCTTTATAGATCAGTACTTGGCTCCTAACAATCTCCCAGCACAAAGTGGGCAATCAAGAAAGGGTTTGATGGATACATGAAGAAGTCAATAAATAAATGTCCATAATATCTTAAATAATAATCTACAACCAACTTTCTATGATGTAGATAAGTTAAAATATCTATTAATATGAAAAATATTGGAGAAGTACTTAGAAAAGAAACCTTTCCTACCAACGCAAGGGAAGTAAGAGATTTTTCTTTAAATTAAGAGAAAAGAAAAGAAAGGAGGCTGGTGGAATTGGACAGTAATGAAACATATCATTACCTTTATTCCAACATTTTCCAGCTATCCCCTTGCCTTTATTTTGAGTTATGTCTATTGCCACCAAGGCAGGGCAGAGCATTACCGCATTACCGCTGCACCCACTTAAGAATTTTTTGGAATTGCATCCAGGCCTTTTACTGAAAAGATGTGTGTATCAAGAGCTTTATATATTCAATTCTTATACATGATTTCAATATACCTAGCTATATTCTATGGAAGTCTTTGAACATATTGTTCCCATATTTACTCATGCTCTCAGAATGTGTCAAAGCATCTATACAAGTGACCATAAAATTTTAATTCCAGTCCAAATCCAATGATAGAATGGAAATGTGTGATGTTCATATATAAAATTATCAATGGATAAACTAAGATATTATATTTGAAATGCCTCAAGTGAAAAAAAAGTGTTTTAATTCATAAGTATTTGAATTTGTGTATGAATTTAATAAATAGATGTTTAGTCAGAAATAGTTTTCTGGTCCACATCATTTGACAGGTTACAACTGTTTTTCAGAAGAGCATATGACACAATATTTTATTCTTGGGAACTGACTGAAATCACAAAATCCTCAGGTACATTTAGGATATTTAGTCAACATGTCCCTGGGATGCATTTTGTGATGCAGCAATCCAATGGATCTCTACTGAGAGGATGTGCTCCTCAGAGCATATTGGATAGCTGCTTTCTGTGATTGTTAGAGTCACAGCAGCGGGTGTGTGGATATCACCATACTCACAACCACTTATATCTTGTACCCCAATGAACAGAGAGAGGCCTCCCAGGATCACAGGATGAGAAGCAAATATTCTGGTGAGATCACAGTATCTTAAACCATGATTCTAATTTAGACCATAGTATTCCATTTCATTGTGCTTAAAAAAAAAAAAAAGATAACATTACAATTCCCTGAAGAATTTAATAGATTTTAAGAAGCAAGAGACAGGAAAGTAGGAAAAATATTTAAGTGAAGAAATGGAAAGGCATAAGGGAGGTAGCCTGGAGCCTAGGGTGCCTTGTCCTCTCCTCCTAGAAGAAAAAACTAATGCAGAGTGGATGCGTTCTTATTTTTAGCTCTGAAAGTAATAATGAGCTTTAATCCTGGGGGTTTGGGTTTAGGATTTTCAGAATCTATGCAATATGTACACACCCAGGGGCACTGCGCTCCAGAAGGGAAAGGCAGATCATGACTTGGCTTTGTCCTTTAATGTCTGTGTAAGTCCTAAGCCAGTTATTTACATCACTAAACCCCCATCTGTAAAGTGAAGCTCAAAGCACAAGCTATGCCTAACTTAAAGGGCTTTTGGGAGGCTCAACTGAAGAGATGCAGGGAAAGCCCTTTTATGATGTGCTGCCATGTAGTCCAAGGGTTAAGACCATGGAATTGAACTAGTCCTTTAAATCTCTGCCTTATCACCCACTGACAGTACAGCCTTGGGCACATTATTCTAAATCTCTAGGTCTTATTCTCCCAAATCAAGAAAAAAAAAAGAGAAAGAAAAAGAAAAAAAAGAAAGAAAGAAAAGGGGTGAGAGCTCATTCTGTGCAATTCATGGGATTATAGTGAGGTGGAAATAGAATGTAATAACTATGTAAAGTGTTTAACAGAAAGCTGAAAGGAAATACCCAACAATTAAATACTGATTCTGCTATTATCTAATAGGTGCTACTATTTTATAAACAGTAGGGTCAACTGATTTCTCATCTGGCATGAAAAAAGTATGTTTCAGTTAGAGGAGAGTAAGGGGATATTCTGTTTTGGTTTCTGTGACTGTGAGCAAAAAATGATTTGAGAAGGGAAGGGATTATGTGGTTTATAGTTTCTGTACAGAGTTGATTATTGAAGAAAGTCCTGGTAGTTAACTCAAACAAGAGTGGAGGCAGGAGTAGTTGATCCATGCTTTCTAGGAACTGCTTTTTTTTTTTTTTTATCAACCAGGTACACCAGTGGTGGCACCTCACATCATGGGCTAGAAGACCCCACACCCCACATCAATAACTAATTGAAAAAAATTGGTTACCAGAATTACATTATAGACATTCTGCTATTCCTTAGTTAAGTAAGATTCCCTTTTGCCAGATAATGATTTTAGTTTGTGTCAAGCTGAGAAGAAACTAAACAGGAATAGGGCAGAAGAAAAGAAGGGAGGGAGGGGAGAAGGAAGAAGAGAGAGAAACTCATCTAAGGAGAAGATATCTTTTAATATGAACATTACATATATATTTCAGTTTATCTTACTAACCTAAGCTAAAGAAGATTCACGGTTGAAAATATTACTGCTTAATTTAATTTTTTTGTTTCCCGACCCTCTAGCCAAGATTGATTTGGAACTCATTGATCAGCCCTGTATGGCCTAAAAGCTGTGACCCTCTTGCCACAGATTTCCAAACACTGAGGATACAAATGTGAGGTAAGATGCTTGGCTACTTGTTATTTTTATAAATGATGCAAGAATACTAACTTGAGCTAATACCTACTCAGTCATCCAATAGTCCTTAAATAACGCTGGGCATTAAAACATGCACTACAGACAAAAATACATGTTTCAAGTCACACTAAAATCAGGAGTCTCCTCCCTATATAAAATCCAGTTTAAATATTGTGGCACAATTCAAATTATTGATAACTTCACGGAAAGTAAAGACAGTAAGAAGTTTCTGAAAAATGGTCTCCTAGAGAAAAGGTAGCTCTTCTTATTTTGCATCTTTTTAATTTATTTATGCTGAAATCTCATCTTTTTAAATTCATTTTTATTGGATACTTTATTTACATTTCAGATGTTATCCCCTTTCCCCATTTCCCCTACCCAGAAACCCTCTATCCAATCCCCTGTTCTCCTGCTTCTATGAGGGTGTGCCCTCACCCACCCTCACACACCCACCTCCCTGCCCTCAAATTCTCCCACACTGGGGCATCCAACCTTCACAGGACCAAGGACCTCCTCTCCCACCTATGCCCAACAAGGCCATCCTCTCCTACATATACAGCTGGAGCCATGAGTCCCTCCCTATGTGATCCCAGGCTGGTGGTTTAGACCCTGGGAGCTCTGGTTGGTTGGTATTGTTGCTTGCCCCATGGGGCTCAAACCCCTTCAGTTTAAAGTCTTTTTATTTTTAAAATTTGTGGTAACTTTTGCCTGTATGTGTGTAAGTGTACTATGACTATGCCTGATGTCTGATAACTGAGGAGGCCAAAAGAGGGTATTGAATTTCCTTTCACTAGAGTAAAAGGTAGTTTTGGGCTTTGGAGAATTGAAGTTGGGTCCTTAGCGAAAGCAAAAAAAAAAAAAAATACTTTATTTTTTTATTAATCCATTCGTTTACATCTCATATGATATCCCACTTCTCTGTTACCTCTCCACAAGCCCCCCATCCCACAACCTCTCTCTCCTCCATCCCCTTCGCCTCTACGAGGGTGCTGCCCCATCCACCCACCATCTCCCACCCCACCCCTCCAGCAACCCCTATGCTGGCCATCAAAAAATCCTTAGCCACTGGGCCATCTCTCCAACTTCTTCCCATCTGTCTGTCTTTCTGTCTTTCTGTGTATCTATCATTCTGTCTGTCTGTCTTTCTGTCTGTCTATCTGTCTGTCTGTCTATATACATCAATCTACGCTGTGGGGGAGGGGCGGAGTGTGCGAGTGAGTGTGTGTGTGCGTGCGTGCGTGCGTGCGTGCGTGTGTGTGTGTGTGTGTGTGTGTGTGTGTGTGTGTGTTTGTGAGCGCGCACACACACATGTACAAATACATACATGTGGAGGTCAAAGAACATCTTTCAAGATTCAGCTATCTCCCTCCCATCACTTGAGATCCAAGGGTTGATCTGAAGTCCTCAGGTTCAGTGGCAAGCAGATTTGCTCACTGAGCCCTGTCACCATCCCAAACAACTATCAAAACCTAGGTCCTCATTCTGTATTTCCTAGGAGGAGACCATAGTTGACAAATGTTATGAACACTGCCCTACCTTCTAAGTGTTCAGTCTTCCTGCTCTGTGGACAAACTCCCCAGTGAGACTTCCTTGTTGGCCCATTAACTCTGCTGAGCACATGCTTTGTCACTGCTAAACAGCCTCAGTTCCCAATTACAGGGGAATGGCACCATTAGTTTTACTATCGTTATTTAGTCATAACGATAAGAAACAGAAAATATTAAAGAAAATTGGGGGCCAATTTGAGCCCGATAAAGCTCTCATTTTTATGAACATACCCACATGCAGCTGCACGGCTCAGCTCATTAACAGAGACAGGAAGTGTCCGATGCTCTGAAGTCAGCAATGAAATCCAATTGCTTTTGAGGGAGGAGAAGGTGAGAGTGAGCACCCTACCTTTCCTGTTTGTCTATCTTAACTCAAGACAGAAACTGCACCCAGGAAAGTTGACAGTTAATTGTTGTTTGTGTCCTGCAGGACTGGTCAAAGCAATCTGAAATGTAAATATAATATCCAATAAATAAATAAATAAATAAATAAATAAATGACAAAAAAGAACATAAACATTACAGTAAAGTGTCAATGAATACATCTCAGAAAAACTCATCCTTAGCCTCCATTTATTAGGCAGAAATTTTTCTAGTAGATTTAAAAAGAAGAAGCTTACCAGCAAACTTTCTGGACGTCTCAATCCTGTTAGACCAATCTCACAATTCAATCTAAAAACAGTAAAGGGCTAAGGATTTTTCCCTGCTATGTTTGATCTGATTTAGGACTAAAATATGTTTGGCATTTATGTTTTTTAAAGAAACATAGAAAACTGCTAATTTTGTTTTAGGTTTATCCTACTACCATTCTGAAACAGTTTACCAGACGATTTTATTCCGTGGTGAGTACTGCCTATCATCCATATGCCATATAATTATATGGTAATAGTAACAAGGAGGTATTTTTAAGTTTATAATTTTCAAAGCACTTTAAATATTTCCATATGACCCACAAATCTTCTACCCCATGGTGCAGATCGACCAGCTTCTGTCTGTTTCTGAGTGAGCAAATGAAGCTGGGGACCTTCCTCATGCATTCTTTCTAATGTACTCATTTTAATATCATTGTATCTATACATTATGTGTCCATCACTGTGGAAATCAGATTTTAGCATTATAATTATCTCTGGATTTATTTTGGCTCCTTTTTCTAATCTTGTAATTTGTTATTTTTCCATTCATGAAAACCAAGTGTTTTTGCCAATTCCGTTCATCAGAACAACAGAATGTTTCCCCGTGCCATGCCAAGACATCTACTGGCTTCTCTCACTTTTCTCCCCAAATTATCATGTGTTGCTTCCCATAGTTTAATTTTGTAATGCATGTATCTTGAGAGTTCTGTTTGTTGTTTCTTTTGTCTCTCTGCTATGGGTAGCTACCTTAGCTATGATGAACTTCCCCTATACTGCCTGTGTGGAGGTAAATGTTCCAGTTTCAAGAAAGAACCTCATACACCATCATTGTGTCTGACCAGAATGGACATGACTCATCTTGGAGTGTTACTTGGAGAGTCTCTCTGCTATTGCAGGTCACCACATCAAGCAAATGCTACTCTGGTATGTTACTTATTTCAAATTTATATTTTAAGTTATTTTGGTCAAATGTGTGATGTTTTTCTTTTTTTATTGGATATTATATTTACATTTCAGTTTTTATCCGCTAACCCCTCTTCCCCCCACCTCCCAGGAACCTCCTATCTCATCCCACCTCCTCATGCTTTTATGAGGATGTGCCCCCACCTCCCCCCCCACTCCCACCTCCCCACCCTCGAATTCCCCCCCACACTCGGTGTTCATCCTTCATGGGACCAAGAGTCTCCTCTCCCACCTATGCCAGACAAGGCCATCCTCCCCTTCATGTACAAATGGAGTCATGAATCTCTCCCTATGTGTTCCTAGGCTGGTGGTTTAGACCTTGGGGAACTCTGCTTGGTTGGAATTGTTGCTCTCCTCATGGGTCCACAAACCCTTTCTGCTCCTTCAGTCTTCTCTCTAACTTCTCCGATGGGAAAACCTTGATCAGATCAGTGGTTAGCTGTGAGCATTGGCCTCTGAATGTTTCAGCCTTTAGCAGACATCTAAAGAGACATGTATTTCAGACTCTTGTCAGCATTCACTTCCTGTCATCCACATCAGTGTCTACCTTTGGTGCCTGTACCTGGGATGAAGACCCAGGTTGAACGGTCTCCAGATGACTCCTCCTTCAGTTTCTGTCCCACACATTGTTTCCATATTTGCTCCCATGAGTATTTTTGTTACTCCTTCTAAGTAGGACCGAGGCATCCACACTTGCTCTTCCTTCTTCATGAGCTTCCTGTGGTTTGTGTGTTGAGTCTTGGCTATTACTCTTTAGCTACATAGAGCTATCATCCTTGGATTTGCAAATTTATAACAACAAACAAAAACAAAACTCTCAGTCCTCACAAAAGACTCCAGAGCATGGGGGTATTGTTTAAGTAGTGACCACCTGTGCGTGGAGATTTTTGAATTCATATTTTGTAAAATTTGCATCTTATTTATTATTATTTTTATGGGATGTGGGAGTTGTGCATCTGCTATGGCGTGAATGTGGCGGTCAGAGGACATGTATAGGATCTGTACTCTCTTTCCATCATGTGCATCCCTGGGAGCCAATTCCAACTCAGGTTGCCAGGCTGGAACCATAACAGAGTAAAGCATCTCTCTGGCCCTGAGGTTCTATTTGTTTCTTAGGTTGTCAGCTAAGTTCTTGTTGGAGAGATGACTATTTGGGACCATTGTTTATACTTCTGATAGACTTGGAGTGGGGGCATTGTAATTGAAGCATTGCTGAGTGGCTTTTGAGGAGTTTGAATTACATGGCACGGCTGTATTTTGTTTTTGTTATAATTTGATTGAAAAGGAAATAAACTATCAAAATCACTATTCATGTTGTGATAGTGAAGTTGAATAGGAACTTTAAAACAGTAAAGACTGAAGCATGAAACTGCGTCTATGTCACTTTCCTCTCACAGGCAGACACACTGTGCCATCAGTACCATCCCCTGTGTGCCGGGAAACAACTAGCTTCATCTAGATGGGGAAACCTTTCTATATTTATGAATTATAATAGAGTTGTTCACCTCATTGGTGCATTGTGATGAATTATTTCTGATTTTCCATCTAAGCACTGATGACATTAAGCTTGGGAGGTAATATCTTCAGAATTTATCATTACATTACAAAATGCCGCTTGGTTCATTTGTGAAACTCATTCAAAGACGAGTCTTCACAGAGTCATTGAGCACTCTGAACATTTCTGAATTGTAGTTTTCTTTTTCTTTTTTTTTTTTAACCTGGAGAACTTATGAGCAGTGTAGAAAATTCTTTTGTGCATGATACCAGCTCCATGCCCCCCTAAGCTATGTTTCCTTTAAAGGAATTCTAGAATAAGAACAGAAATAGTCTATGTTATGTATGCTATGTGTTTTGATTAAGTTTATCTGAAACAGGGATGCAATTCTAACTCTGATCCTTAGCAGCATGGGAAGTCCCATGCTCTCAACCAAATAATAGTGCTGTGACGAACTAAAGAAAAGCTATTAATGCACTTGGTCCTTGGTGTACTCGTACTGAAAAAAATAATAATAAATTGTACTGTGACTTGTGTTGCTATGGGTGCATTTTGGTTGATGTGTTTAGATAACTCCATCATGGGATTCACAGATACAACTGTTAAAGGCTTGAGAAATTTGAAATGGAATAGAAAAAAAGTATTTTCTACTTGGAAAATCTCAGTCTCTTCAACATAAAATTCTTAAGAACCACAGAGTTCATGAGTCCCTCAAAGTGATTTTCTCTCTTTTTTTTTTCTATTCTCATTGTGTGAGTACTCAGCAATACTCACCTTGTAGTTCCTTTATACAGTATCTGATAACAAGAAAGCATCTCTGTGGTCTGTATCTGATAACTAGAAAGCATCCCTGTGGTTTGTCTCTGATAACTAGAAAGCATCTCTGTGGTTATTATGCACTCAGAAGCTTCACTTATTACCTCTCATTTCATGCTATGAAAACCTTTTCCAATGAATCTGAGTTCAGCTCTTAGTAGAAAATATTTCAGTGTATTTCTGAAAACACTATTACAGATGTCCCAATCTCCTGCCTCCTCCTCTTTATGACATGCTTCCTAATTAATAAATTTCTCATTAAACTACTATCCCACTTACTCTCTAATGAATTTATTAGAGCTTTATATGAGTGAACACAAACCTGAGTGAACCACCTGGTATTATGACAAGCACCTATCAATCTGTCCTGTATTGTAGTCATTACTGTTATAAGTACTACCAGTCACTATTTACACTTTTCACTGTATACTTCAGGAATTTTCTGTATAACCTCTATTCACATCATAAATTTAATGCTCTTTCTGTCATGCCAAAATTCTACAGTGTTTTCTTTCATTTTCATTATTGTACTTGCTCAACTTTCGTTCACTTTTCTTTGGTTTTAATCCTTTCCTATTATTTTTATAGAAGAGGAAACGAAAGAAGATTAAAAGTGGCATGAAACTGTACGTTGCAATTGAATGTGATACTTATATATTCTCCACATGCTTTTGTATAATAGATGAACCAAATACAAATTTACCTGGTAGGTGACAGAATTTAATCATGGCCATTGCTCTCTTCTCACCACCTTTTTTCCTACTTCATATCTTATACCTACATCCACTGAAGACAGATTTGAATGTCACCAATACTCTGTTCTTCGATGATGAAATTTCTAGGGGCAAGATATTGTGAACCAGGGAGGAAGAGTAGAACTTGAATAAGTTTGAACAGGAGCAGTTTGATATTTAGAAAAGAAGTTAGAACTAGTTTTAATTACTTAACCATGGTTGAGGTGCACATTCAATTCTACTTTTGAAAAAACTTTTTAAAAATCTTTGCAAGTTCCCATTTTCTGAAAAGTTGAGAATTATCGATTTATATACAATGCAAGATTTCTTAAAAGTTGTCACTCTTATGAACAGAAAATATGTCAAAATATTTGGAAATGATTTGGAAGCTCAATATAATAGCATATATTTACATACATGTGCACATACATGCATTTTTGATGTGTTTTGCTTTGTTTATATTATTTAAGAAGTCAGAAAGTTTTTAAAAGATTTATTTATTTTCATTTTATGTGTACGAAAGTTTATCTGCATGTATGTAAGTGTATTATGAGTGAGACTCATAAACATGGAGGTCAGAAGAAAGGGTTAGACACGCTGCAACTGAAGTTATGGATGGCTGTCAGCCACCATGTGGTTGATGTTTAATGAATTTATATCCTGTGCAAGAGCGACAATGCTATTTTATTATTATTATTATTATTATTATTATTATTATTATTATTATTACTACTACTACTACTACTACTACTACTAATACTACTACAAGCTCTCACCATTGAGAATTCTTTCCAACCCTCTACAAACTATTTTTTTCTTTTCTCTCTTTTTTATAATTTCTCTGTTATGTCTATTTTTTTTTAATTGGGAGTCTGGTTGATTGGTATTGTTCTTCGATGAAACATAGGTCATTTTAATATGTGAAGGAGAGTTGGTCACATTGCATATCCTTCAACCTTCAAATAAAGGCACACCAGAAATTGCATACAAAATACAGTTACTTCACTGCATGTCTATCTTTCAAAATTTGAAATGCAAAAATTTCAATACATCTGCAAGTAATACTAAGAAATGTATTACTAAAAAGAAAAGAAAATTGAAGCCATTTAATTATAAAATGTGTTTATAAATGTAGATATGCAAATGAGCATATCTATGGCATAAAATAGTTTAAATACATACACAACTGAAGTAATTCTCTTCCCTTTTATAAGACATTCAAATCCACCTGACCTGACTTTAACCGTGGAGCCGTACCCCTTTCGCTGTTCAACAATGCACATGAATTTAAAACCAAAAATCATGGCTTAGAATGTAGACACATGAGTAATTTCTTAAGGATTGATTAGCACTCAGAGCTTTCATTTTCCTAAGTAGATGTAGCACATCACTGACTTTGTCCCCTTAAACATGCATCCATAAATACAAGTTTACAAGCATTATAATATTATTCACAAAATATCTACAGGCTTCATAATCTATGCTACTAAATTGTATTTCTAATTGTTGCCTGAAGATTCTATGAAAAAAGTTCCATAAAAGTGTTCTGTCTGTCTGCCTGTCTGTCTGTGGTGATTTTAATATGCTAGACCCAGGAAGTGGCACTATTAAGATGCATCGCCTTGTTTGAAGAAGTGTGTAACTTTGAGGGTAGCCTTTGTGACTCTTTTCCTAGTTGACTGGAAGACAGTCTTCTCCTGGTTCCCCTTGGAACAAGATGTAGAATTCTCAGCTCCTCCACTTCCTGGATAGTGCTATGCTTCCTCTCTTGATGAAAATGGCCCTTGGTCCTGTGAAGGCTCAATGCCCCAGTGTAGGGGGGGAAATGGGATAGAGGTTTCTGGAGAGGAAACCAGGAAAGGGGATAACATTTAAAATGTAAATAAATAAAATATCCAATAAAAGAAAGAAAGAAAGAAAGAAAGAAAGAAAGAAAGAGAAAAAATGCCACAACCTCTGAATCTGTAAGTGAGCCTGAATCAAATGTTGTCTTTATAAAAGTTGCCTTAGCCTTGGTATCTCTTCACAGCAATTGAAACCCTAACTAAAACTCTATCTGCCTGTCTGTCTGTCTGCCTGTCTGTCTGTCTGTCTGTCTGTCTGTCTGTCTGTCTGTCTGTCTGTCTGTCTATGTATGTATTGGTTTATCTATTTATCTGTCTGTCTGTTTATCTGTGTATGTATTGGTCTATCTATCTATCTATCTATCTATCTATCTATCTATCATCTATCTATCTCCATTTATCCATCTATCATCATTTATTATATCTGTATTATATCTGTCTCTCTGTCTTTCTCTGTCTCTTTCTGTCTCTGACTCTCTCTCTCTCTCTACCTCCTCTCTCTCTCTCTCTCTCTGAGATTTTACTACTTTTTGTGTGTATGAAAGTTTGGCCTAAAATTTTATGTATTCACTGGGAGCATGCAGTTCCTGCAGTAGTCAAAAGAGTATCTGATCCCCTGAAACTGGGATTGAAAATAGTTTTTAGCTGCATTTTTAATTCTACAAATCTAACCAAGGTTATCTGGAAGAGAAGTCAGTGCTCTGAACAGTGTAGTCATCTTTCTACCTCAGGTGTCATACCTAGAGTGGCCCCGTTCATGTTCACAACTCTTACTAGAGCCTTTAGCAACTTGCTTTATGCCTTAATGTCTCTTCAAATCACAAAGGAGAAGTATGGTCTAAGTGGTTTATTTCAATTTAATCATTCCTATTGCCTGTCTTTCAGCCAATGCATGATTCTGTTCTGCAGCTGGAACTTCACCAAAAAATGATTTAAAACTAAGAAAACAACATAAACCTCATGGTTTTGTGCCACTTTTTTTTCTAAGCAATTCCTTGTTCTTGTGGATGGGAATTGATGAGAACAATCTAGAAATGTAGGAAATCAAACCAGTATAAATTCTCTGACATTAATGAGCGCATTATGAACATATTATGTAGAAGAACATTGTAATTTTTGTTCTGGGCATGTTAGAAGAACAACTGCAGGAACAGGAAATCATGCAGGATATGACAAAGAAGCACTCTAATTGTGGATGGAGCAGCAGGTGCTAAGGAAGAAAACGAAATTATTCCTAACATAAGCAAGACATAGTAGAAATAAATGAGCCATAAGAAAATAAGAGCTACTTAGAGTAAATTGCTCAAAGACCTTGAAGCCATCATAACCACACTCCCATAATCCATAAGTGGTTTTGCAATAAATCTCTGTTAATTTTATTGTAAACCAGTTGTAAATCTTTAGTTAAATTCCTTTGGATAAAAATCATGTTTAGAAAGTAATTCTAGTCATCGTGGTCTGTACAGAGGAATGGGCTTTGTTACAGAGGAGTGGTTCTGGGGAACTGGAACCAAGGACAGGAAATGGACAGTGCTCACCTTCAAGTGCTCACGGGCATGTGAAGACTGTTCATAAGAACAGCGAAAACTCATCTTGGGCATATGGCACTTGCCCCTTAACTCTCATTTATCGCCAGCTGTTTTTATTTATACTCTCACTATACCAGTATTTTGATGATACCTGCACTAGATGAAGTCTGGGATACTGTCCAAGTGGGGAACAGCCTACATCATTTTCACTCTCCTTTTAAATTTTGTAATCATGCCCTGATACTCTTATGTTAAATCTCTGTTCATACTTATGAGGTAGGATGCATTCAACAATTTGATAGTTTTCAAAATGTTTAGATAATTTATTCAGTGTAGCTTCCTTATGATTTTTCAAGTACATATCATTGTATTTTTTGCTCATGTGATCTTCTTAATACTTTACTCTTGTCTCCCATCTCCTTATATGGCCTCCTTCCTCTGCAAACTAAGTTCCCTTTTATTTCAACATGAACATATGCATGCTTGTGTATTCCACATATAAGAGGAATACAGTATTTTTGGGAACTTGCTAATTTTGTTTTGTGTCATGATGCCTAGATATCCAACAACATATAACTATATAAAGAAAATGGGATGTTTGTATATAATGAACCATGTCCCTGAAGGGACATGAAGTAAAATTGGACAACAATTTCATAGGATGGGAAAAAAAGAAGGAGAATCAGGGTGGATTGTCACATTGGCCAATCATATTTGGACACAGGAGGTTAAACTAGAAAGTTAACATTAGCAACTAGGCCTCATTTGAGTCATCTGGTTTCAAGGTCCTGAGTCAGCATGTGCTGTCAAGTCTCTGCCTGCCCTCTGGTATTTTAGAATAATAAGGGAACAAAGGAGTGGGCAAGCTGAACATAGTCAATTAAGTCAAGACAAACAACACTTTTAAGACTTGTGTGCCTTAGTTTAGATAACGGGATAACAGTATCTTTTCTCTTGACATCCTTTACTGGTTAACAGACAAACATGAAACATCTGAAGACAAGGTTTAGGAGTTGGGTTCTGGAGCGTGAGAACAAAAACTCAGTTTTCATCCTTCCAGCAAGGTTGAACTCAATTCTGAGATAGCTGAACTCAGGAAACCACTTTCTATCAGTTCCAAGCTGTTAGAAGTATACACGTTGTGTTTTCAGAATCCACAGGGGGCTGTTTATAGAAATTCTTCCTTATTCTAAATCTGTGAATACTTAAGTCATTTGGATAAAATGAAAGAGCATTTTGCTTATAACCTACACACATTTCCCACAGTCTTGAAATCACCTCTAGAGAATTTGTAATATGCATCATAACAAGTCAATGCTTAGTAAATAGTTGTTATGCTAATTGTCCGGGGATAGAACAAACAAAAGATATTTGGTATGTATTTAGTACCTACATTTTTTTTTGGAATCCTTTCAGTCAATGATTGATTGAATCCTTGGCTCCACAGAAACAAAGGGGCAACTTTCCAATCAAATTATTAAGTGGAGAACATACCTATGAGTAGCTACAAGACTTGGGCATTTTCACCCTCTGGGCTTACATTGTTCTAACAAAATTAGCCTTTTAAATTGTTACTCAAATACAATGGGCATTAATCTTCCTGATAGTCTTTACATGTATTCATTCTGGAAAGAATTCTGCTGAGGATGCATATTAGGCAAATGCAAAGAAGTGTTTAGTGGACATTTGCATATACTGGCAAGGGATTAAGCAGATGTCTGTACTATAGATAGAGAATGAGACTATCAAGTAGCAGCCATCTCCAGAGGGGATGATAAAAAAAGCAGTGACCAGGAAGCCCATGAAGGTGCATAAAGCATCAAATATGTTCAGTTCTTCTTCTTGATCAAACAGATAAGGAATGAGAAGTTACCACGAATGTTACAGCTATTTCAATTGGATACAAGTTTCTATGTAGCAGTGCCATCATTATCTGACATGTAGGCAAAATGTTATAGTCTTTCTGAATTCTTCCTATGCCTTTAATGTTTATTTTAGTCTCCTGAAGAGAAAAGCTAAGAAAGGAGAAATAAGAATATAATTCTTAAAAAATCAGTGACATAATTTTTTTAATTTAAATTAATTGTATATCTACTAAGTTTTACATTCTTAATGAACAAAAATTTATATGAAAGTAGAAAAACCAGAAAAGAGAAAAAGTGAAAAGGATGAAGAAAGAAGAAAAGACAAAAGAGAAGTGAAAGAACGAAGGAAGCAAGGAGGGGAGAGAAGACAAGAGAAGGCATGAGGAATCTTTGAACTTGACAAGTTTATTAGATCCCATTATTTTTGTAGTAAGATATTGCCAGATGACATGTTAATGTATAAAAGTATATTAAGACATGCATGGATAATAATGGTTCATTGGATTCAATATACTGCTTAATGAAAAGATATTTAGAGTTTTTCTTTAGTGTTTGAGAAACTCATCTGTGCATATAATGTTTTGATAAGATCTACCCCGACCTTTTCCTGCTGTTTCTCCCCATGCCACGTGACCTAGTTATGCTGTTTTGGGGAATATTCCCAATGATTGCACATCCTGCCAAAGAAGCTCTTGTGTACCCATATTTATTGCAGCTGCATTCACAGTCTCTGAAATTGAAGCAGCCTAGATGTTCATTAACAGATAAATAGATAATGTGAGTGGTGTCTGTGTACACAATGGAGTATCATGTCTTCTGTAAAGGAATTCTCAGATAAATAGGTGGAGCTCGATACAGTCATTCTGAGTGAAATTAATCCAGACACAGAGTCAAATACTACATGTTCTCTCTCTACACGTAAGGCTGAAGTTTTAAATGTACAGATATGTGTGCTTAAGTTGGAATACCCATAAAAAAGAAATGAATAGGCATCAATGGGGAGATCTAAAGCGAATGGAGTGGAACATGGCTGATAGAAAAAGAGAAGAAAGTATCAGAACAGGAAAGTTTAGATACGGTGGGGGATGAAAATACTAGGTAGAATGGCAGCTGGGGGAAGGAAGTATGACACTAGTGATATTTGAAAAAGTCTTTTGGAAACTTACCATTACAAAAGCTTTCTGAAATATACACAAACACATCTATACAAATAGTTCAACAAGAATTATTGACTTAATACCAGGAGAATGCCTCTCCCAGATACTATAGGCTATCAGATACAAAAGTCTATAGTCGGAATTTTAACATTAACTAACATCCTTTCTGCCTTGTTTTGTAAACTTCCAATAGGTATCTATTCACTTTTCTCTGTAGATCATTGGCTCTTCTTGAAAAATGTATCATCTGATTTCTAATAAGATTCAAGAAAGTGTAATAAAGTATACTGTGAAATGTTGCAAAAGAAATTACAGAATAATCATTAGAGAAACCAGAGGATGGAAACAAAATTTTAGAGTGTATGCTTCTGTTGGTGGTGCTAGTATTCCAAACATGGTGATTTAACTATGTCCGGTTCCATTTATTCTTTACAATGTTGTTTTGTTCCTTTTGCCAACTATGGTGCTGTGCATCCTCGGTTATTTGTGAGTCAGCTGAGGGTCCCCTTACAATCCCTGCTTAAGGAAATGTAACTTTAAAACCTCACTTACAGTTCAGCCATGACTGGCAAATAATTGATGGTCAGTGATTTGAACTCTTGCTAAACATCCTACATTTCTTTTTTTGCACCTCTGAAACAAGTTGACATTGAGTTTTCCCCCAACAAATAACAATAACTTTCATTTACCCCTAAAATACATATGTGAATTTTTGGTTGTGTATATTAAACTTTCCAAGAAGTTGAATTTGAGTTTTCTTATAGTGTCTAAACCTAGAAGAGAAAAAATAATTTCCATCACCAATTTATTTTCATTTCTTAAACCTTCCTGTAGCTGATCTAGGAGCACCCATCCAGGATTATAAATGGGGACATTTATACAACTGCACATGATTACTTTTGTAATTTCCAGTAGGAAACAGAGAAGCTATTTATTGGTCTCTGGAATTTAAACATTTAAAAGGAACCGATTGCTATATTTATCATCCTTTACAGGAAATGCAAAGCTCTTTAAGACAGACAATGAACAGATAGGTTCATAAAAGACACTGCAAATTTAATAAGCTATGCTATCTTTGCTGCTTCCTATTTACTATTCATGAGAATGGGATTTGGGTGACTTCTCTTACATTTTGTAACGGGAATTACAAAAGAATGAATGAAGAAAAAACATGCCTGAGCTTCATGCTTCAAGAAAGTAAATTTTTAATTTACTTTTCAATTTTTTGCCTCTATCTTTTATAATAAGAATCACAACTCTTTAAGGTGACAATAGTTAGAGTTGAAATAGAAAATTGTATATATGAATATGGGGACACTGCTGAAAACAATAGCTACATTTGTAGTGTTTGTGTGCTTTTATAAATAAAAACATATATGTGTATGTATCATTAGTTACACACATATGTGCTACATATTAATATACAGTATACATTTTATGTAGTAAAGACCATTAAATATATATCTATATGTAAAATATCATTATATATACAATATGGATAGGTTAAGATAAAGGAACATACACTCCTTTCCCTTGAAAGGAGTGACAACCAATCCACTGACATTTGCTCAGTTTTCATTTAAATTTTCTGGTTTTTAGTAACCTTTGGAATGAGGAGATTTCAATAAATTTATACAAAAATAATGGACACAGCATGTCAGTGAAGTTATGTTTCCAGTGCATACAGGAAGAGCATGTTTCTTTTCTAAATACTGTAGCACACAGCATCTTTTTAAAATTCGGTTTAATGTTTATTTTTACACAGACTTGACAGGTCTCATCGCATCCTAGAAGGTCTCCGATTTCCGTACTCTTTTTCCTTTGATTCATAGAATATTCCTTATTAATGTGAAACTCTGAAGGTGATTGTTGAAAAAAATTTTTTTTCTTAAATAAATTTCATTAAGAGTTTTTCACATTTAAAAATTAAATAGTTATCTAGTTTCTCTGTGTATATACATTGCAATATAATTATCTTTTACTTAACAATTAACATCCATTTCCAAGTGAGTACATACCAGAGAACTTTGGGAGAACTGAGAGGAGAGGGAGAGGAAGCTGTTGTCAGGATGTATTATATAATGGAAGATTAAAGAAAAAGAAAATTTCAATTTTTTCATTTAATATCTGTGGCTGTTTGGCCTGCCTGTTTGTCTGTGTACCACTGTGTGTCTGGTGTCATAGAGATCAAAAAAGGACATCACATTACTGGGAACTTTAGTTGGAGATCATTGTGAATCATCATGTGGGCATTGGGAATTGTATGTAGGTTCTCCGCTAGAGTATCCAGTGTTCTTAAAAACTGAGCCATCTCTCTGGTCCCAGACTCCTGTGTTTTTTAATGCCTGCAATTATTACAACCTCTTAAGTTATTTATGAAATAATATGACAAAGAGCAAATCAATTGTCATTTTACATGCCTCTAAAATTAACTGATGAATGTATACACAATAAAATGAGGATCGTGGTATGAATTTTTTCAATTGGCTTTCTGATCTGTCAGTCAAATCTATGATAGCTTTTGGATTACAAGGTAGCAGCTGATTAGCATTAAAATAACATCTGAAGCTTTACTCTGTGTTATTTACATATAAATTTTGACTTATACTGAAAATAAAATTGACCAAATTGATACAAATAGACGCACACACAAAGCTTTCAATTTAAAATATATTTTAGCAGAGAGGAAACCATCACAATCTGTAAAGTTTAGAAAGCAATTTTAATGTGGTAACCAAAATTAGGTCATGATTTCCAGTTATTGTAATGGGTTACACATGGCTGGTGCTCTAGTTCATGTTCTGAATTTGCCCCTTCCTGGTAGGACAAAAGAGACAATTTCCTATTACCATAATCACTAGCTCTTTAAACTAATTATTTCAATTTTGTTTATGTGGCACTTTTATTGATTGGGCTGTTTTAGGAGAATAGGGCTTCTGCAAATGGACTTAGAAATACACATATGATAGCTTATAACTCTTCGTGTGGACAATACCCTCTTTTGAACTCCACAGTTACCATGTATACCCATGGTAAACATGTATATACATAGGAAAACACTCACACAATAAAAGAAATAAATCGTCAAACTCCCTGAAGTTACTGTTGACAATGAGCGAGGGTTTTCAGCAAGGGATAAACTATTAAAATTTTGGGAGAATGAAGAGATTTATACTTTTGATCCTTTAATTGAGAATTTATTTTCATTCAGGGAGATACCGAATGGAGGTTGCATTAATAGCATATGTGTTGCTCATGAAATGCAGAATTTAAATACTGACTGTTCACTTTAGTAGCAGAAAACAGCAATTCAAATCTCACAGAGTCATAGAATTTGAGAAATTAAGAAGTCATTTATTTAAAGACTAGAAATAGATAAAAAAATTTCCTCCCTCCCTCCCTCTCTCCCTTTCTCCCTTTCTCCCTCCTTCCCTCCTTCTCTCTCTCTGTCTCTTTCTTTTCTTTCTTTCTTTCTTTCTTTCTTTCTTTCTTTCTTTCTTTCTTTCTTTCTTTCTTTCTTTCTTGTTTTTATATTTCAACATCAACTCTCCTTTCCGAGAAAGAGGAGGCCTCCTGCATATCCACCCCCCAAAATCATCATATCAATCACTGCAGGATTAGGTACATCCTCTCTCAGTGAAGCCAAACAAAGGGCTCCAGTTAGGGAAATGAGATCCATAGGCAGGCAACAAATTCAGTGAAAATCTTCAGCTCAAGTTAAGGGGGACCCTTCTGAATCCAAGGAGCATGTTTGCTACATATATATGGAGGAGTGGGGCTAAGGTCTAGTTCATGCTTGATCTGTCTCTGTGACTCATTTACACAATGAAATACTACTCAGCTATTAAAAACAAGGATATCATCAATTTTGCAGGCAAATGAATGGAACTAGAAAATTACCTGAGTGAGGTAAACCAGACTTCAAAGGACATGCACAGTATGCACTAACTTATAAGTGGGTATTGGCCATAAAGTAGAGGAGAGCTGTGCTCCATAGACCCAAATAACCCAGATCAGGTGTAAGGAGGACAGAGAAGAGAGAGAATACATATCAGCAGAGGGGATGGCGGTCATTTAGAGGACATGCCAGAGACCTGAGATGGGGAAACCCCAGGATGACTACGGAGGTGACTTTAGCTGAAGTTCCTAAAAGTGGGGGATATGATATGAATCCTGAAGTAGCCACTTCCTGTAGCAAGGCAGGACTCTCATTAGTGGGATGAAAAAAGCAATCTACCCACAAAACCTTCCACCTGAAATATGCCCCGCCTATAAGATGTGCAGGAACAAAGACAGAACCGAGATGGAAGAAATGGCCAACCAATGACTGGCTCAAATTAAGACCCATATCATGGCTAATAATCAATCCTTGACGTTATTAAGGATGAATTGTTATGCTTGCAAACAGGATGTAGCATAACTGTCTTATGAGAGGCCCCACCCAATCACTGATTGAAACAGACACAGAGACCAAAGCCAATCATTAGATGGAGCTCTAGGAGTCTTATGGAAGAGTTGGGGGAAAATTGAGGAACCCAAAGTTGATTTGGTCTCCATTGTTGAGCGACCAAAAGTATCAACTAACCTGGACTCTTGAGGGATCAAAGGTTTTCCAATGTGTCACATAGAGTTCAGCTGAGAATGTTAGTTTACTGATGATGATTCCCAGAACAAAATTGCAGTCATTTTTTTTATTTAAAAAAATGGTTCATTCACAAAACAATGAGGTTCCAAATAAAAATAAATCTTAAAATAGCATCCCCAGTTTTACTGAAATGGTAGTCATAAAGATGGAGGATCACCCCCCTGTCTGTTTTGAGTTCTGCTAGAGTTGTCAATAATAACTTCATTCAAGGAGAAGGATATAAAAAGATTAAATGAGAATTAATCTGGACACAAGCAGGAAGTTCAATTCTTTTTTAAAAAATCTGTGGTCACATGTGTAGCATTTAGGTAACTCAGTCTTTAAGGCTACCCTGTCTGGCCTCAGTTAGAGAGGATATGCCTAATTTGGCAGAGACTTGATGTCCAAGGTGGGGAGACATGGGGGCCCTCCCTCTCAGAGGAGAAGAGGAGGGGATTTGGGGGAAGGAACTTGGTGAGTACAGCAACCTGGAAGGGGAGAAGTGTTTGGGATATAAATAAAAACATAACAATATAAAAAAAAACTGTGGTTGACAGGAAATCTTTTCTTGAAAAGAAGACTGGCACACAGCTTATAAGCAAACCCTCTATTCACATGCATTTCTCATTTTCAGCTATACTCACAGAACATGAGTCAGACTGCTTAGAGGCCATGAGCTTATTGAAGACTTTTCAAAGTTCCATAATTTCTGGCCAAAGGAAATGTTTCCACCTCTGTCAAATAACTGCAAAATCAATGATAATCAAAGGCAGTGGAAATGAATGCAAAGCATTTTCTGTAGTGTAGGAATGAGAATAGGGCCTTCATGTGGAAGCATTGTTAGGAAGGCAGTGTCAGCATGGATATAAATCATTCCTTACAAGACAGTTGGGCTTCTCAGGATGGAGTCATTCAGTTGTTTCCATGTTGGAAAATCTTCCTTTCCATGGAAAAGGATGGATAGAGGAATCCTTAACTCTTACCCTGCCTCAAAATGTCAAAAATGAATGCCTCAGTGTGACAAAGCAAAACATAAGTGGGTGTGATGGAGAAATAGTATTTGTATAAATACAGAGGATACATTTTATTCTGATAATCAAACTCAGTTACTCTACACACTCCTTGAAGAATCTTATCTGTGGGATAATTAATTTTTCTTAGTCTATTTGCTATTTCTACATACATGACATACGACCAGATGCTTCATAAGGAAGTGAGTCTGTTTAGTATATTGCTATGGAAAATGGGAAATCTATGAGATATTTCTGAAATTGCTACCTAAGTGTATGGAATCCACCTTTTGTGACAGATGTCAAAGGACAAGAGAAATAGAAGTTCAAGAGAAAACTCAATTCACTGAAAAAAAAGAATTTAGTCAGTGATGTATGTATATACATATATGTATACATGTATGTGTATGTTCATATGAATATCTGCACTGGGGAGAATTGAGAATACATATAAACAAATATGTTTATGTATGTACAGGATAGAGATCAACTTGAGATAACCTCAGACACTGTTCACCTTAATACATAGATTCACATTGGCCCAGGTACCCACCTACTTATGTCTCCCAGGCACTAGGTTTACAGGCTTCACCTGTCTTTTTTTTTAAAAATTAGGTTTGGGAGATCAAACTTAATCCCTGCCTCTTTAATGGGAAAGCCTTTCACTAATAAATTTATCACGCCACTTTCTAAATTCACTTTTGTAAAACCATTCTTGTAATAACTAAACCATTCCCATGAAACTAACATGTTGGCATGAATCCATTATTTCAGGCATAGCCCTCCTGATCTAATCATATCTGAGAAATCCCCACTCCCCAATAGTGTGAGTTTAAGGAAGAAGACAGAAAGACAAGGGCAAACTAAAGTAAGAAGCAGGTGAAATCTTTCCCAACCACCTTGTAACCACTCACTATAATCCACTGAAGAGAAATCTTTAATTTGCCAAATACATTGCAAGTGCCTTTACACTTTTCCCTAATTATAATGACTACCACTGTAAATTTTAGAACTAATATGAATCCAATGGTATTTAGTATGGCACGCAAGGAGGCTCCTTACTCTTAAACTCTGAACCTCCTTCCAATAATTTGAATAGGATAAAGAGCATCAATCTGTTGTTCCAAATGCCTATCTAAATCCTCTGGTATATTCAACACATTAGTAACTTTTTTGCCAAATGATTAACAAAGTAGCTGTCATAACTTCTTGTGTCAAAGCAATTGCAGAAGCAGTGGTGCTAGCAATTAATGTAATTAAAGCTGTTATATCAGCAGTAATCAAGCCCACTACCCTCTGGTTTCTGCTTAAAGCCTGACTAACTTTTTTCAGTAATTGCAAGCTATTTACAGAAGATCAAGATTCTGTGATACTCAGGGCAATAAAACAAAAGCTGAGTGATAGACCTCTGTAACTGATGTGCCAGATTTTAACACACTAACACAATTAGAAAGTGTACAATCAATGCAACATACATTAAATACTGTGGAAGAAACAAAAGTAATAACTTGACAATTAAAAGAGCCTCAACACATGTACTAATATTTGTTTGAAATCCAGACCCTGTCGCAGCTTTATCTCTTGCTAACATAACATCATAGAGAACTCCAGCTAACTTCCACATACATATTTCAAATTTTCCAGAACCAGACATTCAAATGAATACTATTATTTCCAGTATGGATTGATTTCTAGACCAGTACATGATTGAATCTGAACAACTGGTCTTTGTTTTTTGTTTGTGTTTTTGTTTTGTTTTTTTTATTAGATACTTTATTTATCTAGATTTCAGATGTTATCTCCTTTCCCCATTACCTACCCTCCAGAAACTCCTTATCCCATCTTTCTTCCTCCTATTTCTATGAAGGTGTGCCCCCATCCACCCACCCACTCCCACCTCCCTGCCCTTGAATTTCCCCTCACTGACGTATCCAGCCTTCAAGGGACAAAGGTCTTCCTCTCCCACTGATGCCAGACAAAGCCATCCTCCCCTACATATACAGCTGGAGACATGTTTCTCCATGTGTGTTCACAGGCTAGTATTTTAGACCCTGGGAGCTCAGGTTGGTAGGCATTGTGGTTATTCCCATCTGGCCGCTAGTCCCTTCAACCCCTCAGTCTTATCTCTAACTCCTCCAATGGGGACCCTGTGACTAGTTTGATGGTTAGTTGCAAGCATCTACCTCTGTATATATCAGGCTCTGGTAGAGCCACACAGGAGACAGGGATATCAGGCTCCTGTTGGCATGTACTTCCTGATATTCACAACAGTGTTTGCATATTGTGATTGCATCTGGAATGGATTCCCTGGTGGGGCACTCTCTGAATGGTCCCTCCTCCAGTCTCTGCTCCACATATTGTCCCATATTTGCTGTTGTGAGTATTTTGTTATTACTTCTAAGAAAGACTGAAGTGTTCATAATTTGGTCTTTCTTCTTCTTATGCTTCATGTGGTCTGTGAGTTATATGTTGGGAATTGTGAGCTTTTGGGCTAATATACACTTATCAGTGAGTACAGACAATGTGTGTTCTTATGTGACTGGATTACATCACTCAGGATGATATTTCCTAGTTCCATCCATTTACCTAAGAATTTCATGAATTCATTGTTTTTAATAGCTGAGTAGTATTCCATTGTGTAAATGTACCATATTTTCCATATCCATTTCTCTGTTGAAGGACATTTGGTTTTTTTTCAAACTTCTGGTTATTTTAAATAAGGTTCCTATGAATATAGTGTAGCACATGTCCTTGTTATATGTTGGAACATCATTTGGGTATATGCCCAGGAGTGGTATAGCTGGATCCTCAGGTAATACTATGTCCAAATTTCTGAGGAACTACCAGAGTGATTTCTAAAGAGGTTGTACCCGCTTACAATCCCACCAAAATTGGAGGAGTGTTACTCTTTCTCCACATGCTTGCCAACACCTGCTGTCATCTGAGTTTTTAATATTAGCCATTCTGACTGGTCTGAGGTAGAATCTCAGGGTTGTTTTGATTTGCATTTCCCTGATGACTAAAGATGTTGAACATTTCTTAAGGTGCTTCTCAGTCATTCAATATTCCTACATGAAAATTCTTTGTTGAGCTTTATACCCCATTTTAATAGGGTTATTTGATTGTCTGGAGTCTAAGTTCTTAAGTTTTTGTATATTTTTGATATTACCCCTCTGTCAGATGTAGGATTGGTAAAGATCTTTTTCCAATTTGTTGGTTGCCATTTTGTCCTATTGACAGTGTCCTTTGGCTTACAGAAGCTTTGAAATTTTATGAGGTCCCATTTGATTTTAGAGCATAAGCCATTGGTGTCCTATTCAGGAATTTTTCTGCTGTGCCCATGTGCTCGAGGCTCTTCCTCTCTTTCTCTTCTATTAGTTTCAATGTGTCTGGTTTATGTGGAGGTCCTTTATCCACTTGGACTTGAGTTTTCTACAAGGAAATAAAAATGAATTAATTTTCATTTTTTCTACATTCTGACTTTCAGTTGAACCAGCACCATTTGTTGAAAATGCTGTCTTTTTTCCACCAAACAGTTTTAGCTCATTTGTCAGAGATCAAGTGACCATAGGTATGTTGTTTTGTTTCTGGGTCTTTAGTTTTATTTCATTGATCTTCTTCCCAATCTCTGTATCAAAAACATGCAGGTTTTATCACTATGACTTTTTTGTACAGGTTGAGGTCAGGGATGGTGATTCTGCCAGAAGTTTTTGTTTTGTTTTGTTTTTGTTCGTTTGTTTTATTTTGTTGTTGTTGAGAATAGCTTTCATTATCCTGGTTTTTGTTTGTTTGTTTGTTTGTTTTTCTGACTCCAAATGAATTTGAGAATTGCTCTTTCTAACTCTGTGAAGAATGGAGTTGGAATTTTGATGGGGATTGTATTGAATCTATAGATTGCTGTCTGCAAGATGGCCATTTTTACTATATTAATCCTGCAAATCCATGACCCTGGGAGATCTTTCCATCTTCTGAGATCTTCTCCAATTTCTTTCTTCAGAGACTTGAAGTTCTTGTCATACAGATCTTTCACTTGCTTGGTTAGATTCACACCATAGTATTTTATAGTATTTGTGATTATTGTGGAGGGTGTTGTTTTCCTAGTTTCTTAATTTGGCATTATTCGAACACATTCCTGGATGTTTAACTTTGCATTGTAAGCTTCTGAATTTAAAAATTGCTGCTCTGTTGAGTGCTGATGCAGCAGATACTACTGATAGAATTACTCATGACCTGAGTTCAGTATTTCTATTTTGGTCAAGCTTCAAGAATGGGATATATAGCTTGATAATGCAAGCCCTTTATGTCCTGGGAATACTTTTATTCCTGCCCATCATGTTAAAACTTGTCTTTAACAATATCAATATGTTGGCAGCCAAAGTATGTGGCCTGAAACTGAAAATAGACCCGCAAACAGAGTTCTTAAATTAGCAGGATGACAAGCCAAAGATAGGTAAGATTCTGCACAGAACCTTACCAATCTAAGATATAAGTGCATTACTTTTGATAATGCATATTCCACTATGGGTAAGGAAGGCATTCTTGTCAGAATGACCTAAGACAGGCTCAGTCTTGTTTATAAAATAAAAATGGAGGAGAGGTGAAGAAATTTAGGGGCTTCCTGGCAAGAGTCTGACATGGGCCAAGGACAAGGAAATGGGCTGCTTGGCAGGAATATGATATTGTCCAAGGAAAAGGAATTAGACTTTGGGCAGATATCTGACATTAGGCTATAACAAAGTAGTAATTTCAGGTGGGAATCTAAATCTTAGGCTAGCACAAAGAAGTAGGCTTCAGACTTGAAAATGACTTTGGGCTTGCACAGGGAAGTTGGCTCAGATATTTTGGTCATCCTGATAAGCCCTTAGAAATAGTGAACATGGAAGTGTTCATGGAATTTTGTTCATTGCCTTTCTTGTTCTTCGACAATTTGTGTTTATTGTCTTGCTTGTTTCTTGACTATTTGCATCTGTTGTATTACTAATTCCTCAACCTAGAACTGACCTTAATACTTGCATGTAATTAAAATGGTACAAAAGCAAAAAGAGGAGGAGGGATGGGTTAGGGGGTTTCTAGAGAGGAGACATGAGAAAAGGGGATGGCATCTCTAATGGAAATAAATAAGATATCCAAGAAAAATTTAAAACAAATGAAATCTTTAATCTAAGAAGGCATTGTCAGAGTGATGTCAAACGCCTCTCTCAGGTACTCCCTCCAAACACAAGTTCAGTCCTCATAAACTATCCTAGAAATGCATGTTGGGGGAAGCTTGCACATTATAGTAGCATCCTTTAGGTCATGGGAATCTTCTCACGAGGAATTTGGAACAATATTTGCCTCTGTCTCAGAACCCCTTTGGCTATTAAGGGGTGTCTTACTTTGGATTTTTTTGCTGTGAACTAACACAATGTCCAAATCAACTCTTATAAAGGATAACACTTAATTGTGGCTGGCTTACAGGTTCAGATATTCAGTTCATTATCATCATAGCAGGAAGCACAGCAGCATCTAGGCAGGCATGGCACTGGAGGTAGTGAAAATTCTACATCTCCATCCAAAGGAACCTAGAAGCAAACTGTCCTCAGGCAGAGAGAATGATGCCCTCAAAGCCTACTCTGATGGTTAAATACTTCCTCTAACAAAGAGACACCTCCTTCAATAAGGCCATGCCTCCTAATAGTGCCAATCTTTGATCCAATCATAGTCAAGCTACCACAAGGTGAATGAATTAATTTCTTTCTTTGGAGCATAAAATTTCATGTAGAGTTTTTCATCACCCTTGAGTATGTACATGAAGTTGCTTGGGTCCAAATTGCTTCTTTATCTTTTTCTTTCTTCTTGACTCCCTTCCGCATCTTCTCCCTCTAATCCCTCTGTATCTCCTTGCTTTTCTCTTGTTCCTTTGCAGGGATAATAGTGTTAAGGAAATCCCACTTCTTCTTTATTTCTTTATTGTAATTTAAAGTAATGCTACATTGAATGAAAAAAAAGCATAGAAATCTTTTAATATTCCCCCAGGAAGTGTTTACATTTCAGAAAAAAAATGTTGTACTTCTCAGAGCTTATTTAGTTTCTGTTTAATTTGTACAGGGATAAAACAAGTTTCAAGAGTGTCACTGGAACAATTATGTGAACATCTAGAAAACAAAGCAAGAATCTTAGCTACTACAGAAGGAAGAATGGATTTTATATTGAATTTGTACAAAGAAAAAGAAATCTCCCTTCTTAAGTAGGATTGCCACATTATCTTCAAACCAAGGAAGAGAGCAACAAGAAAATAATACTTATAAGGCTGCGTTCATTTGGTTCTGAAGAGAAAATTTTAAATGGTATGACAGATTCTTTTCTACTACTTTAGAATTATCTGAGAAGTGATCAAGAGGTTTGAATTTGAAAAAAAAAAGAATCACTGATATCAGTTGACGTATTTTAAACCATGGGACAGGGTCAAGAAGATGCGAAGATCACCTCTAGAGGATTTCAAAAACAACCCATGTATGTCAGTGCCTTTATAAAACAAATGCCCAGTTATAACACAATTTCTAGGTAAAGTATTTATAGGTAACACATTATTCTAAAGATATGGAGATGGGCCAGAATTAGTGGAGACTGTTAAAGAACAATTAACTGTGTGCAGATATGGAAAATATTTTCATTATTTTGATGTAAATAATAAAACATATCAAGTTACTATTAGCAGAAGCCATTTCAATATGCTTTGTATAGATTTTGTATACATTAACATAGCTTTATCAATCACAAATACCTAGTGATGCTTAGCTGTTATAATGAGCCTGTTGTGCAAAATTGTAGAAGTTGGCTAAAGTGTGTGTGTGTGTGTGTGTGTGTGTGTGTGTGTGTGTGTGTGTATGTTGTTATCACAGGGTGAAAGATGAAATACTGGAGCTAGGTCTTCCAATTTTGAGTCAATTCTGTTTCCTCAGAAATACACTATTGCTTTCAATTTTGTTTTATTTTGACATCTGGATGGATGAATGAATCTAGGGTCAACTGAAGTTACTTTCAGTTTAAAGAACAGTGAGTCTGGATGGATATTGAACTAAAGCGCCCAACATTTTCTGACTCTTGTGGCAAATATGTACACTCATGGTTACTTCAATCTTAATTTCTGCTCCTCTTGATATTTGCACCTTACTTGGCTTTCACCCTCTATTGCTGGCTCTCTGTCATAATTATCACCCAATGATGCTTGTTTCTTATGTAGAGCTAAATTGTAGAAGATCTTAAGCAATGACAATCATAAAATTATATGATAGATACTAACTACTCATTCTTAATGTCTTCTAGAGAGTAGTGACTGACCATTTCCATACGTAGATTTAGGGTTCCATGTTATCTGTCTTCTTCTTGAAATAAGCCTCCTTTCTCCCATCTTCTGCAGGTCTCAGTTTTATTTCCCTTTCTGTGCAGGAATATCTTTATTCCCTACGTAAAACTCAGTTCATCTAGACATTGACCTGGACAGTATTTTTTCAAATACACAACATTAACACTTAGTCTGATGACTCATCTCATCATTGACTTTCTTAATCAGGAATACTTATTTTCTTGAATTAAAATTTAGGATATCATCTTCCAGCCCAAACCTAGTTGGATTCTCCATCTGAAACCTTCAAGATATGTGTCACAGGATGACTTTTCTCCTGTGACTTTACATTTACTTCTCACTAGCAGGTAAATGTTGAGTCGGTAATAAAAGATATTACTTTCTTTTCCTCCTGTTTTGGCCTCAGTTCTGAGTTGTACTCTAATGTCTAAGCTGTTAAACTCCATGAGAGAAAGGCAATTTTCCTTTTATTTTTCTCTGAAGTTTAAAGAAGATCTTGTTATGTTGCTTTCTACCTAAGAACTGCACCATAACTTGGATGCCCCAGGTTTACAATGGTTCCTTATTTTCCAAATTTTCTTGAACTTCCTGGAGTTCATAATCTTTTTCCGTTTTATCATTCTTTTAAAGTACTTTAATGATGACAAGAGACCTCACTGTAGCAAATTAATATTAGCAAATGCACACTTATACAAAACAACATCAAAACAGATGGCTCAAATGGCATTCAGCTTAAAATATGATCCATGAGTCATTCTCTGAAATGTAAAAATATACTTTCTGAGGAGGGACATTTGACAATTTTATTTACATTTTTTTAAATTTATGCAAATGGAGAAACAGCTATTCCACCTTTGGTATTGAATATATGATTTATTTTCAAAACTGTAGATAGTTAAAGGCCACAGTTATTTGAATTAGTCAACCCTAGAAAACACTACAAATAAGCTAAATGTTTATAAGTGGAATATATATTCCATAACATAATAAAAATATATGAAATTATTTTTGTTAATTTATGTTCTTAATACTTTTCTTTTTGAGACAAAGTTTCATTCTGTGGCCATGGCTGGCCTTGACATTACTTGGTTGCTCAGGTAAGTCTTGAATTTTCATTATCCTGTCTCTACCTCTAACGTTTTAGGTGTCTACCACCATGTTTAGCTTATGAAATGAAGTGTTACCCAGAACAGTTTTGATCAAATTATTCTAATCGGTCTACCAATCATATTAATATATCATTGTAGCAGCCATGATTTCTGTTTAACTTTAGACCAGTGTGAATCTGATAATAACAAACTAGATATCAAAGGTTATTAGAAAAACATATGGTAGATGGAGAAATCTTGGGTGTCTGTTAAGTCTTTCTCATTATATACTAGAATGTTTCTTATGAGCTCACACTTAACATAATCTGTAATTCTAGAATAATGGAATCTTACTAGTGCAATAAACAGAGCAAACAGAAGCTATCATTATATTAAAAGCTTTAAACACAACTTTTATCAATGAATAGCTTTAGACACAACTTTTATCAATGAATAATGTTATATATATAATATAGGAGAAATATATATTTGTTTTATGTGTATGAGTACACTGAAGCTGTCCTCAGACACACCAGAAGAGGGCATCGGATTGCATTATAGATTATTGTGAGCCACCATGTGGTTCCTGGGAATTGAACTCAGGACTTCTGAAAGAGAAGTTAGTGTTCTTTACCACTGAGCCATCTCTTCAGCTTTTGCTTTCCCTTTTTAAAGGAAATAAAAGTTTGGTTTCCTTTCTTAAAGGAGTAAATAAACCAAAATCCAAGTGGCAGAATTTCAACACTGTTACTGTCATTTCCAAACATTATATTTAGCTAAGAAAAAGTTGAAAAATGATTCAAAACTATTCCATAATAGATACATAATTACAAGAAAACTTATGTGACTACTTAATATATACAAAAAAGTTCCTAAACTGTAAAAAATTAAAGCAGTTTCAGAAGCAATACACGGCAACCAGAATGTTATATAATATTTTCCATAGCAATGAAGGTTGTAAACTTACTCTCAATCTCTACAGAGAGAAAGCTATGTTGCACATATTATAGTAAATTCCAAACAGTATAGTGTTATTTAACTCTGAATATTTGTGATCATTAATAACCAAGTAAATATACTGTATTTTACATGTAGTCCTAATTGTATAACTTATCCTAGAAAATATACACCAAAGTATTGCAGATGTTTTCTACAGATCGAAAATTAGATTAAAAAATACTTTTTTGTTATAATATACTTTCTATTAAGATATAAACTTCATAGTTTAAAGAGAAATACACTTAAAAGTATGGGCAAGAATTAAGCCAACATGACATAATTGATAAGAAATTTTTTACCACTTCCTGTGCTTATTAGTCATCTGTTCATATGTTCTATATTTTATTTAAAATGCAGTGATTCAAAATATTCTTACTCTGCATTAGTTAACTAGTAGAACAAAATTTGTAACTTTGGTAGCTCATGGCATACAAAACTACTACATATCTTAATTAACTGAACTTACAAACCTTTTAAAACAATACATTTCCCATAAAAGTATTGTTTTGAGGTAATAAAATAGATAAGTCAAAACAGGCAGTCATCTGAATACAATAAAACTCAGTTATTCTGAAACTAAAGGGGGAACTTTAATTGTGTTTTCTTTTACTCATGTTGCCTCATTATGCTCTTGTGGACTATTTCTGTCAAAAATTTAGAGAATCAAACACTGGTTTGCCTGAAAATTTGTGAACTAACCAGTAAGTTAGAATCTTCACTGTGACCACAGTGGAATAAGAATGGGCTTGTACATTGAAGAATTGTATCTATTTTATATTAAAGATTGTTTATATGAAGAGTCACATTGATTCCTGAGAGAAATTGAAAACTGTGATCCAACATTTTGCTATTTTTAGAAAGTTGTCCTTAACACCTAAGAATAGAAGAGCCTATTTAGTTGGACTTTACAGGAATTTTGCGAGTAGAACATATCTTATGTATGTAGTAAGATCTTTCTTTTTATCTGATTTTTCATCTGCAAAGTCTCATGTTAATCAGAGAAGTCCTGCAAATATCAGACAGTCAGCTGTGTTATAAGTCATGATGGGGAACAAAGTACTTGCCAGAATAGTTGATTCTAGAAATATCATTCAAGCTGTCAGAATCTAGAGATTTGAGAGACATATTTGTTATTTATTTATTGATTGGTTAGACAGTTCACTCCTTTTCATAGCAGCCCTCTTTCTCCTTTAAGGCATCTCAAGAGCAATATGAGAGCTGTCCTTAAATCCTATCTCCATTGCCACACAATCTCTGCATTGTTTCCTTTCAATAAGAATTATTGCAGATGACACAACTTTCTATTGAGCAGACATGTGACAAGCACAGCCCTATATCACGTGTATGTGTGTGTTTAACAATCTTGTCAGATTTTGTTTGTCTTTTCTGGAATGAGCATACTCTAGTGAATAAACGCATTTTAGCTTCATCTTAAGGAGTGATGGAGCATAAACACAATGGACATTGCTATTACTACCACTACTACCACTATTACTACTACTACTACCCCACTGCACCAACTTTGTCTCTAGATTTGACTTCAGGGATATTGTTACCAAAATATAACCAAAACAGCTATATTGAAGTTTCCATGTCAAAGAATTCAGCATATGACCTTTAATTAGAAATCTTGTGGAAAGCCGGGCGGTGGTGGCACAAGCCTTTAATCCCAGCACTTGGGAGGCAGAGGCAGGTGGATTTCTGAGTTCGAGGCCAGATTGGCCTACTGAGTGAGTTCCAGGACAGCCAGTGCTACGCAGAGAGACCCTGTCTCAAAAAAACAAAAAAAAAACCCAAAAAACAAAAAACAAAAAAAAAAAAAGAAATCTTGTGGATATAACTCATTATAATGAAGAGGAGTAAGTTGTTGATAACCTTATTCCACAGTCACAGGAAAATTGGATGCTAGAGTTAACCAACAAAAGCTAGCTAGAAGAAAAAAGCATTTTCTTTCTGGGAATTGTGAGGAATGGTCTTTTCAACATCTTGCTTTTAGATTTTTTGCCACTACTATGAAAAAGCAATTATATTATTTTTATTTTTTTATTAATTTTTTAATTGAATATTTTATTTACATTTCCAATACCATTCCCTTTCCCCATTTCCCCTCCCTAGAAAACCCCTATCCCATCCCCCTTCTCCTGTTTGCTTTTATACAATTCTTTTTAATGTTAATCAAAGGCTTTATACGTTTGGTAATGCTCAATAACAAGATACAATCAGATGTGCAACCCAACACCCAACCAAGATATATCAACTATCTTTGACAGGTGGAGACATGCTAATATCTGCCTTCATATCCACCCCCACTCTCTCTTGTCACCTATCTTCTTCTCTCCTTCTCCTCCTCCTCTCCATACTCCTCTTCCTCTCCTTACTCCTCCCACCTTAGCTCCTCCTACATATCACCCTTTCTGTTAAAATAAAACTTTTCTCTTAAAATACAATTAGAGCATAACTATACCAAAACTATACAACTATACTTGTGTTAGTAAGGTATAAGATAGACTTAATACCCAGTCCATCATTTTGTTGACTAGCCACCTCTGTCATCTCTTGTAACTAAAAGTCTTAGTTTTGAACCTGGCTTTTTTTCTTGGCTTTAGAATGAATGTCAGCTCAAAACCATCCTGTTAATTTTTTTCTCGCAAAGTAAATTGCCAGGATTGGCTATGAGACTATATGTCATCAACTCCATCAGTAATCTAGAATGACTGAGTTGACAGAAATTATGGGAAGCAAAAAGTATTAGAAGCGTAGCTACTAAAACTTAGCCAATTTATAGAGACCTCTGAACACTTGGACAGTCCCTATACTACGAAACATTGGAGCATCTGATCTTCAGTCTTCTGGCCCAGGATTATGTGACAGACCTAGTGATGCAGAATTATTAAGGGCTGATTACTCTTTCTTGGCAGATATAATCAGTCGACTATTCCACAAGTGTGTCTTTTTCTGGACAGTAATTTGTCTGTAGATGACAAGAGGCAATTCTTGCCTAGTGGCTGGCTCACCACAACTCAAAAGATGCTCAATTTCTTCTTAGAATCCAAGACAGGAAGCTGTCATGAGCAGACAGGTCTCTAATCAAAATGAACATTAATACAGAAATGTTTGTAACCTCAATTCTGTGGACTTCTGACATTTTGAAAACCAACTATCCATGTAAGGCAATCTGGACTTTTGTCTGTTAACTCCTCTCAGCTATTTCTAAATATAATATGGAAAACACCCTAACAATAAACTCAGAGCCATGAATTTGCTGTAGGCCATTAACTCACATGCTAACTACTTCAAAGCAGTTAGAAAAGTTATAGAAGTTCTGGGTCTAAGCCTTGTATTCCTAAATGTGTTATATAGGCAATGCCTATAAGAGTAACAATATTAGTTTCACTTTTATATTAATAAGAAGCTCATACCAAGGAAAACCTTAAATTTGAAATCAAAGTAACTTTTGTACCATTTAAAAAATTATAACTTCATCTTAATAACAATTATACATATTTCTATCAATAGGTTATGGCTATGCAATAAGTCCTAGCTATACTCCCTGTTCCAACAAGACCACTAATTTTCCCTGGAAAGACAGCCCAATATTAACCACTGCAGTCCCCAAGCCCAGGGAATAGGGGCACCGACTCTTCATTAACTTCTTCAAGCTGATTATGGGTGTTGAGACATAAGAGGAACAGGGGGAAGAGTAAATTGATAAGCCTCTGACATCTGTGTCTTCACTGCATCTAGCTGGACATCAGAGGTTGGAGCAGGACTGCTCAGCTTGCTTGATGGGTAGATACACTGAAGCTGTGTATTCTTCACTGAGGCTGTGTATTCTGCAATATACAGTTCTCAAAACAAATTCTAGTATCAAGATAATTTTTGTTTGAATTCTGGAATCTGGTCATCTGGTAGCCTGCCTCTGTCATGTCTAATCCATATAATTCTGGGAGTTTCTATGAGGGTGTGGTCCCACCATCCTCCAATTACTTCCTCCCTGCTCTCAAATTTTCTGACACTAGGGAATCCAAACATTCAGGCACCAAGGTCGTCCACTTCCACTGATGCCTAACCCCTTACTCCATCCTCCCTCCTCCAATTACTATGAGGGTGTGCTCCCATCATCTTCCCATTCCCACCTTCTGCTCTTGAAATTCCGCAACACTATGGAATCCAAACTTTCAGGCACCAAGGCCATCCACTTCCACTGATGCCTGGCAAGGACACCCTAAACTACCTATACAGGTGAAGCCATGAGTCCCTTCCTTTGTGTTCTCGGGCTGGAGATTTTAGAGTGGCTACTCCAGCTTGTTTCTTAGGACCATTTGCTTGAAAAAAATTTTTTCAGCTTTTACTGTAAGGTAAAGTCTGTGTTTGTCACTGAGGTGGGTTTCCTGTACACAGCAAAATTCTGGGTCCTGTTTACATATCCAGTCAATTAGCCTATGTCTTTTAATTGGGGAATTGAGTCCATTGATATTAAGAGATATTAAGGAACAGTGATTGTTGCTTCTTGTTATTTTTGTTATTAGAGGTGGAGTTATCTTTGTGTGGCTATCTTCTTTTGGATTTGTTAAAAGAAGATTACTTTCTTACTCTTTCTAGGGAATAGTTTCCCTCCTTGTATCGGAGCTTTCCCGCTATTATCCTTTGTAAAGCTGGGTTAGTGGAAAGATATTGTGTAAATTTGGTTTTGTCGTGGAATATCTTGGTTTTTCTGTCTATGGTAATTGTGAGTTTTGCTGGGTATGCCTGAGTTATGCCTGGGCTGGAATTTGTGTTCTCTTAGTGTCTGCATGACATCTGTCCAGCATCTTCTGGCTTTTATAGTATCTGGTGAGAATTCTGGTGTAATTCTGATAGGTCTGCCTTCATATGTTACTTGGCCTTTTTCCCTTACTGCATTTAATATTCTTTCTTTGTTTTGTGCACTTGGTGTTTGATTATTATGTGACTGGAGGTATTTCTTTTCTGGTCTAGTCTATTTGGCTTTCGATAGGCTTCTTGTATGTTTATGGGCAACTCGTACTTTAGATTAGGGAAGTTTTCTTCTATAATTTTGTTGAAGATTTTTATTGGCCCTTTAAGTTGGGAATCTTCACTCTCATTTATATCTATTATCTTTAGATTTGGTCTTCTCATTGTGTCCTGGATCTCTTGGATGTTTTGTGTTATGAACTTTTTGCATTTTGCATTTTCTTTGACCTTTGTGTCAATATTTTCTATGGTATCTTCCTCACTTGAGATTTTTCTCTTCTGTCTCTTGTATTCTGTTGGTGATGCTTGCATCTATGACTCCTGATTTCTTTCCTAGGATTTCTATCTCCAGGGTAGTCTCTTTTTGTGATTTCTTAATTGTTTCTACTTCCATTTTTATGTACTGGATGGTTTTGTTCAATTCCTTCACCTGTTTGGTTGTGTTCTCTAGTAATTCTTTAAGGGATTTTTGTGTTTCCCCTTTAAGGGCTTCTACCTGTCTACCTGTGTTCTCCTCAAATTCTTTGAGAGTGTTATTTATGTCCTTCTTAAAGTCCTCTATCATCATCATTAGAAGTGATTTTAAATCTGAACCTTGCTTTCCTAGTGATATGGGGAATTCAGGACATTTTTGCATGGGAGAACTAGGTTCTAGTGATGCCAAGTACCCTAGGTTGATGATGCTTATGTTCTTGAGCTTGCCTTTCGCTATCTGGATAACCTTAGTGTTACCTGCCCTGTATCTAACTGGAGCCTGTCTTTCCTATTATCTTGGTTGTATCAGAACTGTGTGGGGTGGATGTTACTATTGAGATTAGAGCTATGATCTGCTCTGTGCTCAGGAGCAGACAGGAAGGAACCAATGCTCCAGGCCAGAAGTGACTTTCTGGATCCTAGTTGGTCCCAGTTACCCCCTGTTTGGGGCTGGTGTTGCTTTCTCTTTACCTAAGATACTGCCTGTGTTAGAGGTCCTACGAGGCCCACTTCCTCTGGGTTCTGTGAGATTGGGGCAGAGCTGCCACCTTGGATCTATTCAGTGCTCAAGGGCCCAGACTGGAAGGAACCAGTGCTCTGAGCCAGGAGTGACTTCCTGGATACTAGTGTGTCTCAGTTACTCCCTGTTTGGGGCCGGTGTTGCTTTCTCCTTACCTAAGACACTGCTGGGGTTAGAGCTCCTGGGAGGCCCACTTCCTCTGAGTTCTGTGAGATTGGGGGCAGAGCTGCCTCCCTGGGTTCTACTCAGTGCTCGGGCCCAGACTGAACATTCTTTTCAGTTACTTTGGCATCTAGAATTTGAAATCAGAGAAAGGTAAGTGAGAATGGGGTGACAGAACTTAATAGAATTTCTGACAATTATATTAAACTACTAAAGCGTGTTACTTTAGAAAGTAACTATAGAATACCAATACACATTTATAGCAGAAGTAAGTCACGACTATATACAACTTTGTCACATCATAAAATTTGGATGTTCTTTCTTACATGGTTTTAGGTAATCTACAAATTCAAGCTTTCTGACTAACTTTTCTAAATTTGCTCTGATAAAGTATAATTACTGTTCACTGTGCATTATGCTACTTTAGTCTGCAAAATACCTTGTTTTTTGCCAAATATGTGAGTACAACATTTAAATCAAATATCTTCTTGTACATTGTTTTTGTGAAACTTAAGCAGATGGCATGCCCACTCCCTTTCACACCTCTTTCCCATAGTCATTATTCTAAATCACAATGACTCAGATACTACAATGATTTGCTTACGATATATTTTGGGCCACTGCATGTGGCTCTGATCCAATAATTCCATATACTATTGCAGATCAACCCTTACTCTGTGAGATAAAATTTCTTCATAAATATCCCAGAAGCCATATTGAGAGTTTTCTATTCCATTAACCTGAGTTTTTTTTCCGGACAGGCACTAAACTGCTGATTTAGTAACAGTCTTGTCAGTTACATATTTAAATCAGTTTCTTTGCTTGAACATTTATATTTCTCTCAAGCACTTATTGAATTATCCAAAATAAGCTAATTGAATGCATAACTTGTGTTAGGATCTGTTTTAGGTAGTTATCTTAACTAGGGTAATTTTAAAAGGAAGGGACTGGAATTAGCTGTATTTTGAAGGTTATAATGAACAATATGAAGGAAGTGAAGAACCTTTAGTTTGAATAATGGTAGGAGTGATAGTGATCAAGTTCTTTCCTTCTCACCCAAAACTGTTGTTTAGCTCAGTATTTCCTGTCAAGTGAAAGTCATGAGGGTAGCTGGAGTAAATAGAGGAAGGAGCTTGAAGATAATTTGTTTTGTTGTTTATATACAAATAAGAGTTACAGAGCAGAAGCTAGTGATTGAGATGCAAAAGACAAGTAGAGAAGGAGATATCAGGTAAAAGTGATGCTGTTGACTTGTCCTAAGAAGTTTGTAATCAGTATAGAAGATACCCAGAGATACTTTCTCTGTGCTATTGATAACATGCACAGATTGATATTTGCTTAGGTTCACTTGTTATATTTGGCATTCTTTTTTTTTATTGGATATTTTATGTATTTACATTTTAAATGCTATCTCCTTTCCCAGTTTCCCCTCTGTAAACCCCCATCTCATCACCTTTCCCCCTGCTCCTATGAGGGTGCTCCCCCACCCACCTACCAACTCCTACCTCACCACCCTGGCATACCCCTACACTGGGGAATCGAGTCTTCACAGGACCAAGGGCTTCTCCTCCCATTGATGCCTGACAAGGTCAACCTTTGCTACATATGCAGCTGGAACCATAGATCCCTCCACGTGTACTCTTTGGTTGGTTGATATTGTTGTTCTTCCTATGGGGTTGCAAACCTCTTTAGCTCTTTCAGTCCTTTCTCTAACTATTTCATTGGACTCCCTGTCCTCAGTTCAATGGTTGGCTGTGAGCATTCGCCTTTGTATTTGTCAGGTTCTGGCAAAGCCTCTCAGGAGACAGCTAAAACAGGCTCCTGTCAGCAAGAACTTGTTGGCATCAGCAATAGTGTCTGTGTTTGATATCTGTATATGAGATGAATCCCTAGGTGGGGCAGCATCTGGATGGCATTTCCTTCAGTCTCCACTCTACACTTTGTCCCTGTATTTCCTTTAGACTGGAGTCATTCTGGGTTAAAAATTTGGAGATGAGTGGGTAGCCCCTTTACCAAATCAGGCACTTCCTTAACCTCTGGATGTGATCTCTACAGGTTCTCCCTCCTTGTTGTTGGGCATTTCAGCTAATCTCATTCTGTTGGCTCAAGGGAGCCTCTTCCTTTCCTTGCATCTGGGACTTGCTGGTGGCTACTCCCAGTTACCCATGCCCCATTGCTGCATAGCTCTATTCAAATTCCTGACTCTCTGTAAATCATCCCAGTCCCCTCCCTGTACCCATTTTTCACTCATCCCCATTTTTTCTCCTCCAAAGTCCTTCTCACCCTCTATCTCCTGTGAATATTTTGTTTCCCCTTCTCAGAAGAACTGAAGCATCCACATTTTGGTCTTTCTTTTGCTTGAGCTTCATATAGTCTGTAAATTGTATCTTGAGTATTCCGAGCTATTTGTCTAATAAGAATTTATCAGTGAGTGCATACCATGGTTTGTTTGTTTGTTTGTTTGTTTGTTTGTGACTGAGTTACCTCACTCAGGATAATATTTTCTAGTTCTATCTATTTGCCTTATGTATGCTATTCTTAACATCCTGTTTTGAATGTATTTTGAAAATATGAGCTGCCACTTTCACTTCAATGTCATGAAATTTCCTAGTGGGTTCCACAGGGCAATTTGCAAAATTAATGAATTAGGGGATGTTGCAGTTTTAAAGCTATGCCTTTCCTGTAGTATTCTTTAAGAGAGTAGGATTCATATGACAATAGGGAAGAGAAAAGGATGAAAGAATAGATAAAATATGTCATATTACATCCAAGTAGTACATAGATTTCTCCACATCACATGATGAGTATGGAGACTTAGACATAACATATACAAAAGTTTCCTCTTGTAAATGACAACGGGAATACTTCTACAAGGAGTTTATTCATGCTAATAGGTAAACAGACAAATACATCATTAGCATGTAATAAAATATTATGTAATTCCCAGGCCCTCACAGACATTATCTTGTTCTTTATTCATCCATTGTTTGAGATACTGATAAAATTCTAACGGAACTAGAAAGATGATAGGTTACAGGAGGATTACAGTGGGAACTGTAATGCACAACGGTGAGCACAGCAGAGGGGTTAATAAAATATTATCTATAAGGACAATAAAAAATTATGGATTTCAGTGATGAAATTATAGGAAGTTGTTTACATGAATATTTAAAGATGTCATATTTTTAATAGAGGAGAAGAAAGGGAATTTCAAAGGAAGAGAATAATTCCTTTAATTAAAGGATGTTTACTGTAATTATGATTCTACTGAAATGATCACATTCTGGATTGTTAATTATAGGGTCACGTAGGCATTTTAAGGATTTGGGGGCTCTATGCTTGCCTTTTTCTGGACTACATGCTTTATAAGGACCTGGATCCCTCAGAATAATGGAAGTAAAATAGACAAAAATGAGTAATTAGTTATAAAATGTAAAAATAAGTTAACTGGCTAAGAATGAATGAATGAGTGAATGAATGAACAAATGAATGAATTAATACAGAAATACAAGTGAATCAACTAGTGAGTACACTGTACTTTCAATCAACTGGCACTAAAGAAGAAAGTTGCAGAGTAGCCTAGAAGGTGAGACTACAAGTCTGGGAAGAAATTATCTTGTAAGAATACCTATTCTTTTTTTTTTTCCAGTTGTTTGTCAAGTTGGAAAAGATTTTTAACTTGATGAATTATATCCCAATTTAAAAAAAAATCATAATTTCAATAGTGTTTGACCTAATGGATTATACTGAGGCTTTGGATATAATATATTTAAATATCAAGTATCATGCCAAGTTAGTTTTAGGTTGCCAGTAAGATAAATAAGAAGAAAATGAAATCTGGAATTGGGTGAGCAAACGAAGATGAGCAAAGCTCTGAACAAATGCAATTAGGTGGCTGTGATGATCTGTCCTTAGAAGGATTTTCTCAGAGGAAATTTATAACAGTCAGGAATAAGGACATACTACCCATGTTTTAGCTTGTGGTAACTATGGTCTATTATTTATGACATATATATGCATATGACAACATAAAAGATGAAGGGAAATGTTTTAGATGTTACTGTGAACTTATCAAAGGTGAACAGGACATATTTGTCTTTGTCACCTTCAAGGTCTGACACTATAGATGGAAAGAGACTGCTGTAAAAAGCACATGTATGATCTGGAGACTTCTACTGAGATGAGGAGTATAGGTGCATGGGAAAGAAAAAAAAGAAATAAATTCCATTTGGAATGTGCTAATCAGCATGCTGTTCACATTGAAGATCTATTGAAGGTTAGCTGTAAACAAGAGATGTGACTCAAAACTTACAGAAGGCAAACTGCTGTTATTCAGAGAGGTGCATAGCTACTTATATGAATGTGGGCATTAAAAGGTAGATACAGTAGCCATGGCTCACCCTAGATGGACATAGAAATTCTCAGGTATTAATATTAAAGGCAGATTTAGATTCACTTCAAAGCTCCCCTGTTTTTTCCTCTAACATACATGTGAATCATTGTAATGAAAAGGTATCACAGCTTTTTATACAAGTGATCAAACACCTACTTCCATAGTGTAATCCTTATCATTGCTTTCTATCATATTTAATGAAATACTTGTCCTCCATGCCCAGTGTGAGTGAATACCAGTTACCTGACCTAGCTGTTGCAGGATGGTTTTCTTTTATACCTCCTCAGTTCCATCAACTCATGCCTTTGACTCCCTCAAAAGGCTGCTTGGGTTATTTTAAACTTAATTCTTAAATGTTTATAATTCCATCTGCCTATCCTCTATATCACATCTGAAAATAAAAAGTAAGAAAGAAATCCCACCGGATATTTATTTGTAACGTCTCTGCAACTGCCAATGAACTAAGACAATATGCACATGTTAATCACACAAACATTTTAAAGACATAAAAATATACTTCTCAACACTATTTTTTTGCTAAGCAGAAACATGTGACTCAAGTTCACAGTGTATTTATATTGAATTCCTTCCTTCTCCCTTTGGGATTGCCTGCCTTATCCTGACTGTTATCTTCCCTTGAGTGTGATGGAATTCTGCCCATTTTCTTCCTTAAATGCAACTATCTCTGTCATAGCTTTTGTAGGTTAGGTTACACAGCCTGTGATCATTAGGAGCACCCCCTTCACATAGTATTCATGATTGTAACTAGATATATCCCTGACTTTTGGTTACTAAATGATTCTACTTCTTAATCCTTGCCAAGAACCATTGACCACTATAATGTTTCCTTGGTAAATACCATTTTGTTTATTGAGTCTGGGTCTAACCCTTTTTACAGTCACTGTTAATTTTCACATGTGGTCATTTCCCTCTTCCACTGTTATCAATCAGTTGAACCATTCCTGTTCAATCCATATGTTTGGTTTTCCATAGTATCATCAAAGCTTCTGCAGTGATACGCCATAACACAAAATATCATCCTGATATCAAGGCTGTGAAAGCTGTCCAAATACTTCTAAGATAATAGCCGCTCTATGACTATTCTGAATCCAGGATAGATTACCAGAATATATAAGAGAAGGGACATGGGGGTCATAATTCTCTGAATCAGATCTGCATTTCCATGGAGAATGGACAGATAGATAAACAGGTAAGAGCACTGGCTTCTCTTACCTATACCTAAGTTCACTTCCCAGCACCCACACAATAGTTAACAACCATTTCTAATTCCAGTTTAGAGAATCAGGTACCTTCTTGTGGCCACCATGTGTTCTAGATACCTATAGTACACTTACATATATTTAGGTAAAATATTGCACACATATAATTAATTTAAATTAAATTCTTTTTTTAAATCCATTTCCAATATTCACAAACTGTTTGACTTAAGATAGGTCACCCATCCTTCCTCTGTTCAGTTTCCTTTTTTCTGATGTTAGTATAAAATTATTAGTTTTAGAAATGTTACTATACTAAGAAAAATTTGACAATAGAAAGTACTAAATTGATGTTGGCTGGCACTAACTTGCATAATTTTCTGAAAATTTGATTCAATTGTATATCAAAAATAACTTCCTCTGTAGATAGATAGATGACAGATAGATAGATAGTATCAAAACTATGTAAGTCTCTTAAAATATAAATTTTAAAAGTTATACAGTTAATAATTAGAAGATATCTGAACTTGTTGCGAATAGAAGATAATTTATGTGCTATGAAATGAGGACATTTTATCAAAGGATACAATGGCCTTTATTTATTACTCATTTCTCTTCATGGTTCATGAGCTTGTAATGATTTGAGCCAACAAAGTATCTATTATAAATGTTTATGCAATACCATATAGTTAAGTATGAAAGATATCTATTCTAGTATTAAAGTCCCCTCTTTCTTCCATGCTCATAATTGATGTACTCTTTCTGAAGAGGAGTTTGCAGTGGTCTGCAGAAAAATCATGATATAAAATTAAGTGATGGTTTATGTTCTTTACTGTTCTACTCATAAATTTTTCTCTAGTGATGACATTCTGTTGTATTCAGTGGTACATTCAAATATTCCTCCCTGGGTATTATTCATGCAGAATATTGCATATAAATAGCTTGTCTTTTATAGATGAAATGAGAGTTTAGTCTAGGTTATAAGTGATAAAGAAGGAATAAAAACAGGGTTCTTCTCTATTTCTATACTTTCTGTCACTCATTGAATCTTTTCCACATGAATCTTCCAACATCAGCAATAACTAATGATACCTCTCAAAACAGAGAGAAAAGATGTTGGGGAATAAAATGAAGAGGATATCAGTATGTTATAATCATGGTTCCTCTAAAGAGAAAGAAACAAATATATTTGCTTCATTTTTTACTCTGAAGTAATTTTGCCAAGAGAAGTTACATATTACAAACATCCTGAAAATTAAAAAAAAAAATCTGTAAGTGAAATACTGCTATATTTCTTAATTTTTAATTCTTTTTATAATTTTGACTTCTAGACAGTCATTAAAACATAGTTCTAAACCATTATATCCATTCAATTAACTCAGTGCAATGGGGCCATGCAAAGCTTCCTGGAGATGCAAATGGCTTATGGAACTAAAGTACTCATAGTTTCTATGGACACAGCTTAAGTATTAGTCTTACAGGTCCTGAAGTCATTGTACAATGTTGAGATGTTAGAAAAAAGGAATATGGCTGAATGTACAGTAGTATATGTGAAAGAGAGTATATTAGAACATGTGATTAGAGCAGAGATTATTGAATTATAAGGAGGCAGACTGAAATTTTTAAAAATGAACAAGCAAACTAACAAACAAACAAGAAACAACTTCAGAACATAATCTTAAGTACAAAAGTAGGAACACAGACATTCCAGGAATTAATAGAATTGAAACAACACAATTATTCATGGCCTAAGATCAGAATTTCCATTTTGGTCAACCTTCAAGAGTGGCTTGTAACTTGATCATGCTAGCTCTTTTTGTCCTGGGAATATTTTATTCCTGTCCATGGTGTTAAAGCTTGTCTTTAACAACATCAACATGTTGGCACCCAAGGTTCATGACTTGACACTAAACATGGAACCCCTAAACAGAGGTAATAATCTAACAGGTTGACAAGTCAAGGATAGGTAATATTCTTCACAGAGCCTTACCAACCTGAGTCAGAAGTGCATTGGTTTTAATAATGCATATTCCATGATGGTAAGAAAGGTATTCTTGTCAGAACATCCTAAGACAGGCTCAGTCTTATTTATTAAATAAAAAAGGGAGAGATGTGGAGAAATTTTGGGTCTGCTTGCAGGAATCTGACATGGGCCAAGGAAAAGGAAATGGGTTGCTTGGTAGAAATCTGATATTAGGCAAGAACAAAGTAATTTTAGGCAGGAATTTAATCTTAGGCTAGTACAAAGAAGTAGGCTTCAGGCATGAAACTGACTTTTGGCTGGGACAGGAAATTAGGTTCAGGTATTTTGGTCGTTCTGATAAGTCCTTAAAAATAGTGATTGTGAGAGTGATCACAGAAGTTTGTTTGTTGTCTTGCTTGTTTTTTGACTATTTGTTTTTATTGTCTTGCTTGTTTCTTGACTATTTGCATCCATTTTGTTGCTAGTTCCTCAACCTAGAACCGACCTTAATACTTGTATGTAATTAAAATGGTATAAAAGCAGATTGGGAAAAAATTATAAAACCTTCTAGAGAAAAAAAAAAGATAATATTTTTATCATACAATGCAGTACTAATCAATGTAAGATAAATCTACCTACTGTAAAAACAATTTACAAAGTTTAAAGAAAAAGAAAAAATATAATAACAACAAAACAAAATGTTAACCTGTATGGGCATAAATTCTTCCAGAGACAAGAAAAGAATTGTGAAAGAGACTGTTCTGATTAATAGCATATTTTAGTTTTTGAGTAATATAGTAGGCATAGTTCTAGAGAAAGACTTTTCTGAAGCTCTTCTCTTTATTGATCTTTCATTTCACATTAATGATTACCTTTTAGCCTAAATGTCCTAAGCTGACATTGTTTGGCATTAAATAAACAATAGATCCTTCAGACGTGTATTTAATTTTTGCTTGAGAAAAATTTCAAAGTCTCTTTGATAGCTGCTTTTATAATGTCAGCAATTCATGAATGTCAGTAGATTCATGAATCCTGGAGACTGGACAGTGATATCAACAGAGGCTGCTTGTTCTTTCTTGATGTCATGGCAAACAGAAATTTGCATGTGTGTGTGTGTGTGTGTGTGTGTGTGTGTGTGTGTTCTGTGAGATTTTTATATTATAGAAAGTTCTTGAGTCAATATGACTGTGCACTTACATAGAGGAGATCAATATAAAAAAATTGGACTTAAAAGGAAAATATCCACCTCAAATAATATTTTGAGAACTAGTATATCTCTGACTCATTTGCCTGTTCTTGAGACTCTTTTCCTTTTATTGGATTGCCTTTTTCAGTCTTTATAGGAATACTTTTGCTTTGTCTTATTGTATCTTCTTTTGTCCTGTTTGTTGTCATCTGTGGAGGCCTGCTCTTTCCTGAAGAGGAAACTGAAGGGAAGTAGATCTGACAGAGATGGAAAACTTGGTTGCTGGGAGAGGAAGGAGTGGAGGGAGGAAAAATTTTGGTTTGGGTATATTGTTTGATAGTAGAAATCTATTTTTAATAAAATGTCAAATAAAAAATAATAATTTTTAACTGGAGATTATTCTATATTTAGCTAGTGATGTAGCTTAGTGGGTAGGTTATTTACTTAGCAATCACATACTCTTGGCTGCAATCCCCAACATAGCATAAATGGGATGTAGTGGTGGGTATCTATAAGCCCAGTACTGGGGAGGCAGTGACAGGAGAATCAGAAGTTCCACTTACCCTTATCTAGATACTGAATTTCAAATCAGCAGAAAATATACAAGACCTGAAGTTGTAAACTAATAAAAGACAGAATGAATGAATGAAAGAGAAGTTCATTACTCCAACTATGAAGTGTAGGCAATAAGGAACCAGTTTCATCACTAACATATATTAGTGCCTCTTTTTTGATATCCTTTGGATTTTCATATTGCTGAATTAGATAGTAAAGTGGATAGTCTCAGTAGACATTGAAGCCAATTCTTTATCTCCCTTTCTCCTTACCTTTTCCTAAAGGCATTTCCAATTCTCATCTCATTCATAGGTCCTAGAGCTTGAATCAACAACACTACAGTATAACAGAGATGATTCAAGCCAACAAAGATGAATTTTGACTGCATGTGCCATGCATGACACCATTTCTATGTACATACGTTCTGTGTTTTGGATACAAATTGTCTTAGAGTCTTGTATGTTAGAGACTTGAGCTACAGTATGGTAATGTTAATTGTGGTGTGGATCTTTAAGTGGTGTGGTCTGATAGAACTCCAATCAGTCATTATGGAAGCTCTCATTATAAAGGATGTAGGTAGTTAGCATTTGAAAGTTATTATAAAACCAAACCCCACACCTGAACCTCCATTAGATGCACTTGGCAATAGGAAGCTCACACACACACACACACACACACACACACACACACATACACACACACACACACATGCACGCACACGCACACACACACGCATGCACTTGCACACGTGCACATACACACACTCACACCTCACTACTATGTGTGAGGAAGTCAAGGTGGCCTTCATCAGAGTTAAGCTGATGCCAGAACTGTGGTTGTGAACTCCAAGTATAATGAGCTAAATAAACAAAATTTTGTAAAACTGGACTGCCTTGGATATTTTATGATAATTAAAAACTTACTAACATGGAAAATAAAACTGGTAACTATGAGAGATGTTGTTACAATTATATCTGAATTGGTTAACATGCATTGTATGTAAATGTATGTAGGGGCATTCTAAAGAAAGCCTAGAGTATTCTAAGTTGAGTGTTATAGTCAATTCTGATGAAGACTCAGTAGATGATGAAAGATTTTAGAAAAAGAATTCGAATATTTTAGATATAGGTGGAGTGATGAAACTCAGAACACTTGCAGAATCATGATTTGTAGAAGCTTCAGTTCAGCGGTCTCAGCTGAACTGAAGATTCCACTAGAAACTATATCAATGGTCAACAAGAAACTAACTGCCTACAAAGGTGAGAATAAAAGTAATGGGAGAAGACTCAAAAACCGTGAGAACTAGGAAGAATAAGGGATGTGGCATGGCTCAAAAAACTCCTGAGACATCTATATACTTTGGAGCCTAGATATCAAATCTGGGTCCAGTCCTGTGTCACTTAACTAAGATATGAGAAAACAGTGCCAAAGAAAATAATATAAAATACAAATCACTATGGGTCGATTGATAGAAAACTCACCATGAAAAAGTGGTACTGTGAGGAACATTGGTATAATTGGAAAATCTTCAGTAAAATTGTCACAGAATTCATAACACCTTTTTCTAAGTTATCCAATTACACTGCACAAAAATAAGTGGGGAAGGTAAGAAAAGTAAAACTGCTGAAGTGTGCCCATTCCTTAAGTAAAGTGCTCAGTGAAACTAGAGTAAGACCTGAGCTCCGACTAGAGATGTGCCTTTTGTGACTAGAGAGAGAAAATCTCACCTTAAAAGTTTCTGAAACAGAAAAAGTAAAAACTTTTCCTCTCTGAACAAATTCTCTCTAAGGGGAAAATAAAAAGCAATTGAGTTTTGCAGAGTTGAAAAGACAAGGAGATAAAGTTTGCATGGAGATGAATAAAAGAAACAAATTATAAAATACATAAGAATTGAAAATCAGGCATATATAAATATAAGAAGACTTCTCAAAATCTGAGAGAGAAGTATGTGTGACAAAGCAGCATGGCACATAATGTCATGATTATAATTTTTGGTGATTTTAATGAGCTCAACAACAAAATCTCAAAAGACATTGTAATAGTTTCATATGAAAGTGGGGTTAAAATTCAATAATTTATGTGAATCAAAAAATATCTCATTCTATTTGTGGTTCTGATCTTACAACAAGGTACAATACTCCCAAATTGAATTTATAGAATTCAGGACACAAAAAGGAAAGAAAAAAGTCATCTGTAGTCAAAATGAAATAGTGACAGCAAAATGCAGGACATTCTCACTAATAAGCACATATGTACATATCCTCATTAAAATATTGAGAAATAAATTACGGCAGAGCCTGAAAGTGATGGAATATCATTATTATCTGTGTGCTGTTCATCAAAATGAAGGTTTTGAATGTTAGAAAGTAAACTAGTTTTGTCCACTATACTCAATTATTGAAGAAGGGACATAGAAGATTATTTTTTAAATGATTTTATAATTTTGTCTCTACAAATTATCCCTGAAAGTAAATAAACATTTAGCATACTACAATAGAAAGGAACACCTTTGTATTCATCAGAAAACTCTGTATGAAGCAGCTCATTTTATCAGAGGAAGACGAAGAAGTTTCTCTTTAAATCAGCAGCAAGGAAAATGAGATTATTATCAGGTCAGTAATCACCATTGTATATCAGCCCTAAAATGTCTACAGAACCAACACTAGTGAAGACCGAAATGTACAAATATTAAAACAAAATAATAAGAAATAAATTGTATAAATATTAGAAAGAAAGAAGGAAATACCACCTGTTTCAGAAAAGAGCAAAATGAAATTTTCTGTAAGGTTATTGTATGCTTACAAAGGAAAGACAATGCATTAAAAGATAAGATCTGCTTCACAATTGCCACAAACCTATAAAATTCATAACGATTACCCTAGTAAAAATAAGTATAAGGGTGGTATGAAGAAAACTGTAAAATTTTACTAAAGGGCATAAAAGAAGATTTAAATAAAAGGTGAACTAAGCCACATTGTGAATGGGACGACTTAATATTAAAAAGATAAGAATATTTCTCCAAATTAATCTATAAATACACTGAAGTGTAATAAAAATCCTATTTGTGTTATTCATGAACTCAAAATGTTCCTTATAAATTTAATTTAGGAGAGGAAATGTGCCAAAGGAAGTTTATGTAAGATAAATGAGAAAGGAAGCCAGACTTACTTTCTATATATCAAGGCTTGTAATGAAAATGGGATAATTGAGAAAAAGGTAATATTGCTTTGGAAATATAGAAGGAATGTATGGTTCGCAAGAGACCTGTGAGAATGTGGAGCAGAGAAAGGATGTATATTGAATTATTGGGAAAATAGTGCTCTGGCAATAAGCATTTCTGTGTAACTTTTCTATCAATTTGCTGCAGAAAAAAACCCAGGTAATTCATTTATATAAATTTTGAAATGTAAAAACAAAAATATAAGACCTTGGGCTGACAAGGTATCTTAATGGGTAGAGATGCTGATGAGTGACCTCCAGATCCCCAGGTCACACAAGATAGAAGAAAAATACTGACTCCCAAGGGTTGTCCTCAAAACTTAAAACAATAATCTATGGCATGAGTCAATCTGTACACATTCACTCTCAGAACCAGACACACAAATATAGGCACATGGGAACACAGATGCACTCACGCACGCGCGCACACAAACACACACACACACACACACACACACACACACACAATTTTTAAAATCACTCACAGTGAGGTACTATATACCAGTAACTGGGCTGTTGAGTAAAACACTGCCTGAGCAAGACTTTGCCTCCAATTAGAAGATAGATTTTTTTAAGTATATAATCTGAATGTACATACATAAATGCAAATCATATCATAAAAATAATAAATTATTATTTATACAACATTATAATTATTTGACAACACAAAGCATCAAACTATCAGGGGATGGTAATATTATTTTATAGTTTCTTTACTTTTCATTTTTATTGGTTATTTTATTTATTTACATTTCAAATGTTGCCCCCCTTCTCAGCTTCCCCTCCACAAACTCCTATCTCCTCTTCCCTATCCCTGCTTCTATGAGAGTGCTCTCCACCTCCTATCCACTCCTACCTCAGTGCCCTAGAATTCCACTACCCTGGGTCATCAAGCCTCCACAAGACTAAGTGGCTTCTCTCCTAGTGATGCCTGATAAGGCAATCCTCTGCTACATATTCAGCTGGATCTATGGGTCCCACCATATGTACTCTTTGGTTAGTGGTTTAGTCCCTGAGAACTTAATGGTCTACCAGCCTTATGTACATATTCCATAGCATTGATTCTTTATCCATATTTTTGCATTTATATTTTAAGTCATCTATAAGTTAAAACATTTGTAAAAAAATTGTATTTCTGTACTAAACATGTTCAACTATTTAGTAATTGTTTCCCAAAAGAAGCATGCAGCATCTAATTTCTAAGCATTTACATTATAGTAGGTTCAAAAAGTGAGTTATGCATTAGAGCATACAGCAGAATATACATAGCTTATGTCTGAGTTTAGAATTTACCATATTTCTAAAACTGCACTGTCATGAGCCATAATGGGACAAGCTAATTATTAGCAAATGATCATCCTGAAATGCTTGTCTCAGATTATTATATAATCTGCGATGAGTATGCCCCATTACCAAGGTTGTGGTGGACGTAATTTTAGGAAAGATTCCTGCTATTAATATGCTTCTTCTTCTATTATTATTATTATTGTTGTTGTTGTTGTTGTTGTTGTTGTTGTTGTTGTTGTTGTTATCATTAAGCTATAGCACACCCCTTTGGAGCAGATCTCTGCAGATTCACAAGGATGTACTGTCTTATAGTGATACTATATAGACAAATAGATGACTTCTTAAGTCTTAATGATGATCCTATAAGAATTCCTAAAATTATATCAATGATTATTAAGCTCTTTTATAATGGGACTGCTATTAAGTACCTCAGGCATAGTCGAAACTGCAAAGAGAACTCTGCCAGTCTCCCTAGTGTTGTCAGTTAATTGCCCTGAGAGAGATAGTAACTAGACCTTCTTCTCAGAGCACATTCCAAGAAGTTGTAAAATAATTAACCTAAGTCACTGAAGGGAATCCACGATTTATCATATGTACCAGGACAAAAGAGAAAATATTGCCTGGGTTTGTCTTTACAAAACTTCACTAATTTCTTAAGTTATAGTTTCAAACTTTCAGTGAACCTGTGGAGCTAGACAGGTGATGAATGTTTAGTTAGATATTTACTCCTAATGGATATGCATGTAAACATTCTGTGTTGTAAACTTCTATTTCAATTTATGACTCTAATTTTGGTGTGAACTTGTGATGAACTTTGTAACATGTGACCATGTACATGTTGAATAGTATATAAATACTGAAGACAAAGACAAGAGTTAGTGAGTGAGTGAGTGAGTGAGTGAGTGTGTGAGTGAGAGTGTGAGTGAGTCAGTTAGTTAGTTAGTGAGTTAGGAGCCCCTCATCTTTTCACTTAATAAACTCTATAGCAACTTTTACACTTAATAAACTCTATAGCAACTTTTCTAAGTGTCTTTTCTTCCTACAACCCAGCTGCAAGTTAGAGCCCAGCAGTTCCTGCTGAAATAGAACAAGGCCACATTGCCTAATCCTCTGCTGTTAGGCTGCAGGTGTTAATCACCCTAGCCTGCAGTCTCTTACCCTCAGAAGAAATTTTTAGGATAGCACAAGACTATTTACTTAACTCCTTAATGGTCTTAGGGCTGGGATGCAAGTGCCAGTTTCTGGCCACAGGATCACTGACTGCAAGTCAGCTACAGTAGCATAGGGGCTGCCTCAAGAAGAACTGGATGGAGGAGGAGAAGAAAGAAGAAGCTACCTCTGCCCCTCTCACCCAAGCCAGAAGGGTGCCCTTCCCGGCACTACACATCCCGTGTATAAACAGGAATCTATATTTATACATACACAAAACCATGGAATGCAATTTTCTTTCATGGTGTCCTCAACACACCCTGAAATATATTGATATTTTTGCTTGAGATTTTTTTTACTGGCCACTTTATTTATATTTCAAATGTTATCCCCCTTCCTCGTCTCCCCTTCCCATTTCCCCTATGCCATCTCCTCTCCCTCTTACTTCTATGAGGGAACTCCCCCACCCAACCACCCACTCTTTCCACACTGTTCTAGAATTTTCCTAATCTGGGGAATCAAACCTCCACAGGTCTCATTGATGACAGATAAGGCAATCATCTGCTACATAAGCCATGGGTCCGTTCATGTGTACTTTTTGGTCGATGATTTAGTCCCTGGGATGTCTGGGTCGTCCTGTTAGTTGATATTGTTGTTCTTCCTTTGAAGTTGCAATTTGCTTCAGTTCTTTTAGTTCTTCCCCTAACTCTTTTATTGGGGTCCCAATGCTCAGTCTGATGGTTGGCTGTGCGCATCTGCATATGTATTGGCCAGGCTCTGGCAGAGCCTCTCAGGGGACAGCCATACCAGGCACCTGTCAGCAAGTGCTTCTTGGCATCAGCAAAAGTGTCTGGGTTTTGTGCCTGTAGATAAGATGGATCAATATGTAGGGCAGTTTCTAGATGGCCTTTCCTTAACTCTCTGCTCCACTCCTTGTCCCTGCATTTCCTTTAGACAGGAACGACTTTGTGTTAAAATTTTTGAGATCATTAGGTGGCCTCATCCCTCAACTGAATGTGTAGACCATTAAGCCCTTCTTAGAAGGGGGAACAAAACGATTGCAGGAAGTAGAGGGATGGAGAGACCTAGGAAGAAGAAGGAGGGAGAGGGAAAAAGGGAAGACAGGATCCAGGATGAGAAAAGGGGGAAAAGAGAAGTACATAGGATCAGGAAATTGAACAGAGGTATGTAGCAGTGGGGAATGGGGAACTTGAGGTAGCCACTAGAAAGTTCCAGATGCCCGGAAAGCAAGAGGCTCCCAGGACCCAAGAGGGATGACATTAGCTGAAATACCCAACAAAGGGGAGAAAGAATCTGTAGAGACCATATCTAGAGGTTTTCTTGATATCATACACTATTTTTTTCTTGATTTTTTTGCCAACTAATTCTTCTAAACCAAATATAAGTTTGAGAAGAACGTGATACATACAAATTTGTTACTAAATTATCTTCAGTATCTGGGATACTGAATTAGCAGGAAAGTTGTTTCCAGCATTCATTAATGAATTGCTTACACAGTTGGTGGGTAATTAGGGTTTGCGACTCTGTAATGACATGTTGTTACTATATACTGCATAAACGCAATATTTATTAACACGAGCCTACCAATAGAACATGAAAGTTTACAAGGCATGCTTATCTATCATGAATTGATATTCATATTTTCAAAAATTTAGACATCTATTTTTCTTGACCAGCATATTTTGGAGATATGAAGGCAGAAAATAATAATATTTAAAATTACTAAAAGAGCAGAAGGATTTTTTTTTTCATATTAAAGAAACCGAATTCTGGAACATTTTTAATGGAGTATCTATATTCTAAATTTATGTTGAGCAGAACAAAACAGAGGAATATTTAAGAATGATAAAGAAAATCACTGTGTCTAGTTGATGCACTGTCTCTCTCATTATGTGATGACTATTTAGGTTACTTTCTTATTTGTCTACATTTTAAGAAGCTTCAAAACTGACAATTAAAGTCCTAATGACATATTTCTATATTTATAAATCAGTGTCTTACTACACACTTATCAGAGTAGTTCGTAATTAACACAGAGACTCACAAGTGGAGAGTGTGAAGATTGTAAGAATTTGGAACAGTCAGTGTTGAAGATGAGTTGTTTCATCAAGTCATTTGTTGAAGGATTAGGGAATGTAGGAAGAAGAAAGATTTCAAGAGTCAAAGGTTATAACTCAAAAGAATCAGTGTCTTTCAAACACAGCAGGAGTGAAACACATATGAACTCAAGAAGATTGGGAAATTGTGTCCAATACATGCAAAGTTCACACCAAACAGTGTCTCAGCACCAAAAGGGTGAGGTAGATGGATGGTAGTATCCCGAACTGAGAAGCTGTTTTTAATTAATACCGAAGGTATTTTTTTTCTCCAGTGGCCTGTGGCATAGTCTCTCATCCACACCCTAGAGCAGGCCCTACTCCCAAGAGTAGTTGACCAACTAAAAACAACCTATAATTTTTTTTTTTCTGTGTACATGTTGGTGGATATACAGATGTGGACCTTTTTGTTTCCTTTTTGCTTTTTAAAAATTGTTTTGTCTTACTAGGTTTTTATTTGTTTGATTCATTTTCATTTCTGTGGTTATTTTGTAGTTTCTTTTGAGAGAAAGATCATGTTAGGTGTTTAGAAAGAAGGGAAGTAGAGATGGGTCTAGAGGTGTTGAAGGATGGGAAAAATATAATCAAAATATAGTATATAAAATTTTTAAATAAAAGTAAATCTTGGAATAAATATCTGTGTTGTATATGATTTTAAGAAGTGACTTTACACATTCTCCCCACCTTTGTGTCTACAGGAAAGACAAAAAACAAACTTCTAGAGTTTCTGGAAAAATAATAATTAGTTCTTGTTTTAATTGCTGTATTCTCATTTAGAATTTATAAAGTACAAACAGTGTAAAGGTTCAAAGAATGCTAAGATATGGGTTACAACACTTCCCATCTGTGAGGTTGTAATTTGAGTGAAAGGTAATAGTCCTCTGACCAGATAGTGTAAAAGACTTAAATTTCATGGTGCATTTCAGTTAAATGGATACTTACACACACACACACACACACACACACACACACACACACACACAGAGAGAGAGAGAGAGAGAGAGAGAGAGAGAGAGAGAGAGAGAGAGAGAGAGAGGCAGAGAGACAAAAACAGAGAGAGACATAGGGACAGAGAAACAGAGCGAGAGAGAGGAGAGAGTAAGAGAAGTTGGTCATCTCAGGGGTTTCAGGTTGTCGAAATACAAAACTGATTAATATGATATAGGTATATCATCATAGGGATGTCAAATCTGAACAATTGCAATTGAAATGAACAAGAAAGACTAATTTAACCTGAGTCAAATATCCTCAGTAATGATCAAAAATGAGAACTACAAGGGTATGGATAGATGTGCATTCACACACACACACAGAAAGAGAGGGGGGACAGGGAGAAAGAGGGAAAGGGAGAGGGAGAGGGAGAGGGAGAGGGAGAGGGAGAGGGAGAGGGAGAGGGAGAGGGAGAGGGGGAGGAAGAGGGAGAGGGAGATATGCACAAACACATCTGAGTTTGATTTTGCCTATCTAAGTACATGAAAAATAGTTCCATAAGTGCATAAATGATATTATTATCAGAATAACTCAATAACTTGAGGAAATTTCTTTTTTTACTGAATATTTTATTTATCTATAAACAATTTATTTATTTCAGATGTTTTCATCTTTCCCCTTACCCTCTTCCCCCAATAAATTCTCTATCCTATTCCTTCTCCTTTTTGCTTTTATAACATTTTAATTAAATGAAAGTATTAAAGTCAGTTCTAGGTTGAAGAACTACCTATTTGCAATAGATGCAAATAGGTAGTTGCATCTATTTGCAATAGATGCAAATACTACTATCTATTTGCAATAGATGCAAATAGTCAAGGAACAAGCAAGAAAATAAACACAAATAGTCAAAGAACAAGCAAGGTAATAAATAAAGTTCCACGAACACTCCCGTGATCACTATTTCTAAGGATTTATCAAGATGACCAAAAGATCTGAGCCTACTTCTCTGTCCTAGCCCAAAGTTATTTTCATGCCTGAAGTCTGCTTCATTGTTCTAGCCCAAGATTAAGATTCCTGCCTGAAATTACTTCCTGTTGTAGCCTAATGTCAAATTTCTTCTTGAAGCCCATTTCCTTTTCCTTGACCAATGCCAGATTCTTCCCAAGCAACCCCAAAATTTCTCCACATCTACTCTCTTTTTAATTTCATAAACAATACTGAGCCTCTTTTAGGTCATTCTGATAAGAATGTCTTCCTTACCTGTCATGGAATATGGATTATCAAAAGCAATGAATTTCTGACTCAGGTTGGTAAGGCTCTATGCAGAATCTTACCCATACTTGGCTTGCCAGCCTGTTAAATTAATAACTGTCTGTGGGTCCATTTTCAGTTTCAAGTCATTTACTTTGGTTGCCAACATGTTGATGATGTTAGAGACAAGTTTTAACATGATGGGCAGGAATAAAAATATTCCCAGGACAACAAAGGCTAGCATAATTTGTATGCCATTTTTGAGGCTTGACCAAAATAGAAATACTGACCTCAAGCAATAGATAATTTTGTCAGCATTATCTACAGAATCAAAGCTGAGATGAATAGCTTTCATTAAATTCATAATCTCACTACACAAAGTTAAAACATCCAGAGAGGTGTTAGAATTATGCCAAATACCCTGTAAGTGTTTTTAAACATTTTTCTAATTATAATGACTATAATTATAAATTTTAGAAGTAGCACAACTCCATTGGTATTGGGCATGACACTCGAGATTGCTCCTTACTCTTTTCTTTATTTTTTAATGTGAAAATCATTATTGGGTATTTTATTTATATTTCAGATGCTATCCTCTTTCCCCATTTCCCTTTTCTAGAAAACTCCTATCCTACCTTCTCACTTCTCCTTTTTGCTTTTGTGCTATTTTTTTAAAATGTTAATCAAAGGCTTTATAAGTTTGGTAATGCTCAATATCAATCAGAAGTGTAACCCAATACCCAACTCAAACATCCACCTCTGTGTCCACCCCGTCTTGTCACCTAGCTTCTCCTCTCCTTCTCCTCTCATTACTCCTTATCTTCTTCTCCTTACTCCCTCCTCCTTAGCTTCTCCTACATACCACCCTTCCTATTAAAATAAAACTTTTCTCTTAGAATACAATTAGAGCATAACTATACCAATTTGTATCAGTAAGCTACAAGATAGATGTAAAACCCAGTCCATCATTTTGTTGACTAGCCACCTCTGTCATCTCTTGTAACTAAAAGTCTTAGTTCTGAATCTGGCTTTTTTCTTGGCTTTAGAATGAATGTCAGCTGAAAACCACTCTCTCAATTTTTTTCTCTCAAAGTAAATTGCCAGGATTGGCTATGAGACTAGCCTTCAACTCCATCAGTAATCCAGAATGACTGAGTTAACTGAAATTATGGGAAGCACCAAGCATAGCTTCTAAAACTTAGCCAAATTATAAAGACCACTGAGCACCTGGACAGTCCATATACTACAAAACGTTGGAGCATTCGATCTTCAGCCTTCTGGCCCAGGATCATCTGACAGATCAAGTGATGCAGAATTATTAAGGGCTGATTACTCTGTCTTGGCAGATATAATCAGTCGACTATTCCACAAGTGTGTCCTTTTCTGGACAGTGATTTGTCTGTAGATGACAAGAGGCAATTCTTGCCTAGTGGCTTTCTCACCACAACTGGAATAACTCCAAAGACGCTCAATTTCTTCTTAGAATCCTAAATGTGTTATATAGGCACAATGTCTATGAGAGTAACAATATTAATCTCACTTTATATCAATAAGAAGCTCGTAGCAATGAAAACCTTAAATTAGAAATTAAAATAAATTATGTGCCATTTAAGAAATTATAACTTCATCTTAATAACAATTATAAATATTTCTACGAATAGGTTATGGCCATGCAATAAATCCTAGCTAATCCTCTCTATTCTAACAAAACCACAACTTTTACATTGAAAGACAGCCCAATCTTGACTACCTCAGTACCCAAGAGCAGGGAGTAGGGGTTCTGACTCTTCATTAACTTCTTCAAGTTGATTATGGGTGTTGAGATATTAGAAGAGGGGGAGGGGGAAGAGTAAATTTATAAGCCTCTGACGTTTGTGTCTTCACTTCATCCAGCTGGAATTCCAGGACGTCAGAGGTTCAAGCAGGTCTGCTCAGCTCACTTGATGAATAGATACACCGAGGTTGTGTATTCTGCAATATACAATTCTCAAAGCAAATTTTAGTATCAAGATAATTTTTTATTTGAATTCTGGAAACCAGTCTGCTGGCGGCCTGCCTCTGTCATGTGTAGTCCATATAATTCTGGGAGTTTCTATGAGGGTGTACTCCCACCATCCTCTCATTTTCACCTCCCTGCTCTCAAATGCCCCAACACTAGGGAATCCAAACTTTCAGGTACCAAGGCCCTCTACTTTCATTGGTGCCTAACTCATTACCCCATCCCCCTTCCTCCAATTACTATGAGGGTGTGCTCCCACCGTTCTCTCATTCCCACCTCCTGGCTCTTGAAATTCCCCAACACTAGGGAATTCTAACTTTCAGGTATCAAGGCTGTCCATTTCCACTGATGCCTGGCAGGGCCACCCTCAACTACCTATACAGGTGGAGCCATGAGTCCCTCCCTTTGTGTTCTTGAGCTGGAGATATTAGAATGGCTACTCCAGCTTGTTTCTTAGGGCCATTTGCTTGAAAAATTTTTTTCCAGCATTTTATTCTAAGGTAGAGTCCGTCTTTGTCATTGAGGCGGGTTTCCTGTATGCAGCAAAATGCTGGGCCCTGTTTATGTATCCAGTCCATTAGCCTATGTCTTCTAATTAGGGAGTTGAGTTCATTGATGTTAAGAGATGTTAAGGAACAGTGATTGTTGTTTCTTGTTATTTTTGTTATTACAGGTGGAGTTATCTTTGTGTGGCTATCTTCTTTTGGCTTTGTTGGAAGAGGATTACTTTTTTGCTTTTTCTAGGGTGTAATTTCTCTCCTTGTATTGAAGCTTTTCCTGCTGTTATCCTTTGTAATGCTGGGTTTGTGGAAAGATATTGTGTAAATTTGGTTTTGTTGTGGAATATCTTGGTTTCTCCATCTATGGTAATTGAGAGTTTTGCTGGGTATAGTAGCCTGGGTTGGCATTTGTGTTCTCTTAGGGTCTGTATGACATCTGTCCAGCATCTTCTAGCTTTTATAGTATCTAGTGAGAAGTCTGGTGTAATTCTGCTAGGTCTGCCTTTATATGTTACTTGGCCTTCTTCCTTTACTGCATTTAATATTCTTTCTTTGTTTTGTGTACTTGGTGTTTTGATTATTATGTGACTGGAGATAGTTCTTTTCTGGTCTAATCTATTTGGCATTTTTTTTTAATGTGGAAGCCCTTAATTTTGGAGCATAGACATTCAGAATTGAAGAGTTCATCTTGGTAGATTTTTTCTTCTGATGAATATGACGTATCCGTCCTTATCTTTTTTGATAACTTTTGGTTGAAAGTCAATTTTATTTGATATGAGAATGGATACTCCTGCTTGTTTCTTGGGACCATTTGCTTAGAAATTTTTTTACAACCTTTCACTCTGAGGTACTGTCTGTCTTTTTCACTAAGGTGTGTTTCATGTATGAAGCAAAATACTGGGTCCTATTTACATATCCAGTCTGTTAGTTTATATTTTTATTTGGGAATTGAGTCCATTGATGTTAAAATAAACTAAGGAAAAATGATTGTTGATTCCTGTCATTTTTTGCTATTAGAGGTGAATTATTAGAATTAAAATTATTATTAGAATTATGTTTCTGTGGCTACCTTCTTTTGTATTTGTTGGAAGAAGATTACTTTCTTGCCTTTTCTAGGGTGTAGTTTCCCTCCTTGTGTTAGAGTTTTCCATCTATTATCCTTTGTAGGGATGGATTTGTGGAAATATATTATGTAAATTTGGTTTGTCATGGAATATCTTGGTTTCTCCATCTATGGTAATTAAGAATTTTGCTGGGTATAGTAGCCTGGGTTGGCATATGTGTTCTCTTAGGGTCTGTTATGACATCTGTCCTGTAACTCTGGCTTTCATAGTCTTATGAGAAGTCTGAGGTAATTCTGATAGGTCAGCCTTTATAAGTTTCTTAACATTTTCCCCTTACTGCTTTTAATATTCTTTCTTTGTTTTGTGCATTTGGTGTTTTGATTTTTATGTGATGGGAGGAATTTCTTTTCTGGTCTACTCTATTTGGAGTTCTGTAGGCTTCTTGTATGTTCATGGGCATCTCTTTAGTTAGGTTGGGAAAGTGTTTTTCTATAATTTTGTTGAAGATATTTACTGGCCCTTTTAGTTGGGAATCTTTGCTCTCTTCTATACCTATTATCCTTAGGTTTGGTCTTCTCATTGTATCCTGGATTTCCTGGATGTTTTGGGTTAGGAACTTTTTGCATTTTGCATTTTCTTTGATTGTTGTGTCAATGTTTTTTTATGGCATCTTCTGTACCTGAGAGACTCTTCTATTTATTGTATTCTTTTGGTGATTCTTGCATCCATGACTCCTGATATCTTTCCTAGGCTTTCTATCTCTAGCATATTTTCCCTTTGTGATTTCTTTATTGTTTCTACTTCCATTTTTAGATCCTGAATGGTTTTGTTCAACTTCTTTCCTGTTTGGTTGTGTTTTCCTGTAATTCTTTAAGGGATTTTGTGTGTGTGTGTGTGTGTGTGTGTGTGTGTTTCCTCTTTTAAGGGCTTCTACCTGTTTACCTATGTTCTCTTATATTTTTTAAAGGGAGTTATATACATCCTTCATAAAGTTTTCTATTATCATCATGAGAAGTAATTTTAAATCTGAATCTTGCTTTTCCTTTGTGATGGGGTATCCAGGACTTGCTGTGGTGGAAGAATTGGGTTCTGATGATGACAAGTAACCTTGGTTTATGTTACTTACTTTCTTGTGCTTGCCTTTGCTATCTGATTATCTCTAGTCCTACCTGCACTCATTGTCTCTGACTGAAGCCTTTTTTTCCTGTTTTTTGTTTTGTTTTGTTTTGTTTTGTTTTGTTTTGTTTTGTTTTGTTATGTCAGAGCTTCTCAGAGTCCAGCTGTCTCTGTGATTTGTGATCCTGTGATCCTGGGTTTCAGAGCTCCTGGAAATCAGGGTGCTTCTGGGATCCTGTAATCCTATGATTATGGGTATGTTAGAATTTCTGGGAGTCCAGCTTCCTCTATGAACTTAGGGATGTTAGAACGACTGGGAGTCCAGCTTCCTCTGAGTATTGTGAGATTGGTTGCAGAGGTAATGCCCAAGGTCTGCTCAGCACACTGGCTCAAGTCAGAAGGAATCCATGCCAATGAGTCAGGGTATAGTGTCTTCATGAGAGCAGACCAGCTAGGAGTCAACTGCTCTGGGTGCAGTGAATCCTTAACTACTCTGTGTGAAGCAAATCCTCTGGGATGGGTGTGAATACATTGTATGCCCAGGGGCAGACCAGTTATGTGCCTGTCCCAGCATGAAGGATCAGGAAGAGAGGACAGAAGGGGAGTGGTATTCGGGTGGTGGGGTTTAGTGGGTGACAGGTCCATAGTGTGCTGCAAGTCTCCCAGCTGTAGCTCTGGGACTTCAGGTTGTGGTGGAGGGTTCTTACCAACTACTCTGAGTGCTGCAGGTCTTTTAGGATCGGTCAGAATATGGTGTCTTCCTGGAAGCAGACCAGCTATGAGACTGCCCCAGCAAGAAGGACCAGGCAGACTTAAGGAAATTTCTTTCATATTGTTTCAATGCCATTTTTTCAACCACTGAATTCTAACAATAAATGATGAAGACACGTGACTCTTCTAAGGAACTTGGTTATAGACAAATGTAATATTTACTGATTTTGATGCTTTTCATCCATCTATCACTATGCATTTGAATATTAATACACTCTTTTACAACCAGAGCTCTGCAAAATATGGTACAAATTTTTAAGAGAAAAAAATTATTTAGAAAAACTTAGAAAAGCAGGATAATTTTGAATATACTTGTAAATATAGAGAACATGTTTATTGGGAATAATCACGATGATAGTGTATTTGGAGAGTGGGTCTAAAATGTTGAGTGAATAGACTATTCATTCCTGTCCCAGCCATTTGTTTGATTTGTGCTTCGCTTATTGAAGTAACAGGTGCACTTAGCTGACCAGAATTACAAGCAATTTTGAGCATTCTCTATGGATACAAGTGGGTACTTGGGGAAGCTGCATGTGTGTTCATATATACATATATATATATGTATATATGTATTTATGAATAATTATTAGTGGGAATCACCCAACAAAACTAGCTATCAAACAAGCATGAAAGTTTGGGTCGCAGATATCCCTGATCTATGTGCAAAAACATGGCATTTAAAATTATGTTAGTGGATAAATCACCAGCTTTGCAAAAAAATCAATGCCAAAAGATAGAGAAAACAGCCAAGGCTTTGGCAGGCAGATGGAGAGTGAACTGTTAGGTCTTATCCATCTCCAATTCCTATGATTATATGATTAAATATTAGTGTCCAGAGACAAGCAATGGAAATGCCAGCCCTTGAAATACCAAGTATAGGCCAGAAAATACTGTGAATAAATACTTCATTGGATCAAGTCCAGAAGATTAATAAGGTGGCCAAAAACATGGGTGAGAGAGGGCTGTTTCCCAGGTAGCTAATTAGAAGTTTCTCAGAAACTGGAATTGAATGGATAGGAAAAAGGTTACTCAGGCTAGGAAAAAAAATAATTTTGATATACCACTTGATGGATAAAAGTAATTATTGTCCACAAATATTATTTCGTGTCTCTTATATTTTATTTATTGCTGTACAGAGAAAAATGAAGACAAGAAATATAGAGGAGTAAACAAACATCTTCTAAGGGAATTTATGAAGAGTACCATAGAATCATCAGCTTCATTCTGCCTGCTAATGGGAAAGCATTTGGATTAATAATCTTCAAGTGGAGGGAGTAAGCAGTATGGTAGTCTGGTGGAGGCTTTGTTCAATCACTGGTATCTTTTATTCAGACTGTGGCATGTCCTTTGGCATAAGGTGTTTCCCCTTCTCTTCCTTGATTCCTATGGAGACCTGTTCAGTAGCAACATTAGCATAATGTATCCCTACAACTTGCAAACACTTATTACGTAGACATCTTAAGATAGGCACTTTGTGTATACTGAATTTTTGGTTTAAGGAATTTCTTTTGTTATAAGACTTTATGTATCCCAAGGTAAAAATGACCTTGATTGGCAGATTTCCTATGCATCTACTAACAACTGTTGAGATTATAGGTATATGCCACTATGCCTGGTTGATTTATATATAATATGTGTATATTTTATGCATATTGTAAGTGTGCCTTATAATTGTATTATACATTATTGCTACAGTAACACTAGAAGATACATAACCTTACCACAAACTGTAGAAATTAACTGATGCTTACATAACTTAAACAACCCAACCAACATTTAAGGGTCATTAAATAAGCCAGGAAGGAAAAAGTCTAAATTCAGAATATATCTTTTTGTCTATTGTTTGTAATTAAACATATTTTGTTGACAGAAATAAGAAAACTGAAAATTGAACACGATGGTTTAAGTTAAATACTTTAAACTGAATTCATACAACTTAACATTGTAAAAAAATAAAGTAACACAATTTCTTAATATCTCAATAGGCTGAAAAATCCCCATGCAAGTGACCTCTAGGCTTTCAAACTGAGCACTGACTGTAGAGAGCCGCGGCGACTCTACAACTGATTATGTTAGAAACTTTTGTTTATTTATTCCACATAGACACTTAGTAAAACCACTGTAGTCTTCCTCTCACTGTCTTTCTGCCTCGCTGAGTCTCCCTACTAAGGGAACTCATTTTCCAGAGCTCTTTTCTTCGATATACACATATACTCCCCCACATACATAAACATGCAACCACACACATGCACATACATATATAATACAAACACATATGCAAATGAAAATACTCATATATCCAGATACATACATACATACATACATACATACTCAGATACACACATACACATACACAGTTTCATGTTATTCCCAGTTTCTAAGACTTGAGACTATAAAAATTCTTTTATTTATGTATGTCTCTTCCAGTCACATTTGTGCACTCATATTGAAAAGTTTTTTAAGGACTTCCAAACGGGAATTACTGTTCCATTTCAACAAATACATACACATACTGATAGATTAATAGTTGAGAAAGTCAAAAAATAAACATATGTATATATATGAAAATTTTCTATATTTCACAATCTTACTACATTTATACATGTTCAGTTAGAAGCTATGTGTAAATCTTTATATTGATATAAATTATATATTTTATATATAACTAAGAACATAAAATTTTTATTCAGGTTTATAAGAATATCACAGCTCTCTAAACAATGTTTCTAGAATTACTGTATTTAAAAATAGGTATTTTTAAAGTTAATTTCCAATGATCCTCTTCTGAGGTGGACATGGATAAAAACAAATAACAACATAAAAAACAACTGGAGTTACATTATAAAGCACAAGTGGTTAAGCATTCTTAAACATTGCCATTATAATTGTTCTGGACTTTATAAACTCATAAAAAGTGATAATTACCACAGTTACCAATACTATAACTGGTCTTTCTAAATGTCTTGTAAAATTTCTTTAAAAACCACATTGTATAGGTTGAAAATAAATTTGATTTATTTACTGTTGCATTCTAATCTCTCTAATATATAAAATATCAATAACATCATATTTCTTCCTTCCCCCCTCTCTAACCCCAATATTTGACTTATCATTATTACTTAAAGTCTGTTTTAATTACATATGTTAAGCCTTTATACTTATGTTACTTATATTTATTTATTAGTGAATATTATATTTTTTCACACAATATAGTCTGAATATATGGTTTCATTTTCTCTAGTGCTTCCCAGACCCTTCATTCTTCCCTGCCCACCCAATCCATACCTTTTTCTCATTTGAATATTTATGTTCTTTAAATTTCTTTTGTAGAAAATTTATGATTGTTTCTAGGATGGAATTCATTATTGTATTAGCCTCTGAATTGATTACAGTTATGGTGTTGGTGGTATAGCTGTTTACTCTATGTATAATATTTCCACTGACTACGAGCATTCCTCATTAGAATGATGTGGGATAGGATATTCATCTGAGACCCTAATTATATTCCCTCCCACCCTCAATGCTTAAAGTCTTTAATAGGGGTCTTTTGTAATGCAGACTATTATAAATCACATTTTAATTTTATTTATTTTTTTTCATTTTGTGTATCTGGATGTATCAGTATGTCGGTTTATGCACACAAGGGCCTCAAATTCCCTACATCTGGTGTTGTGAGGAGTTATAAGCCCCCTGACATGTGTGCTAGAAGCTGAAACCAGGTCCCCTGCAAGATCAGGAAGTGCTCTTATCCACAGTCTTTTCTTCAGCTTCATAACGTAATATTGTGATATGAATCTTATGAATGGTTTTTCTGATTTATCTGACTTTTATAATAACCAAGGAATGTGTATCTTCTTCAAATATTTTATTGTTTATTTTATTTTTTCAGGTATACTATTTATTAGCTAAGTGTACTTAATATGTTATTTTTTTTTTACTTTTTAATTGATTTATATTTATTTAGATTTCAAATGTTATTCCCTTTTTCTGGTTTCCCCTCCTCAAATCCTCTATCCTACCCACTCTCCCCTGCTTCTATGAGGGAGCTTTCCCTCCAATCTACCCACTCCCACCTTACCTCCCTAGTATTCCCCTATACTGGGCCATTGAGCTTCCACAGGAGCAATGGCCTCCCCTCCCATTGATGCCAAATAAGGCCATCTTCTGCTACATATGCAGGTGGAGCCATGGGTCCCTCCATGTATAATCTTTGATTGGTGGTTTAGTTCCTGGGAGATCTGGAGTTTCTGGTTGGTTGATATAGTTGTTCTTACTATGGGGTCAAAATTCTCTTCAGTTCCTTCAGTCTTTCCCATAACTTCTCCATTGGGATCCAAGTGCTGAGTCTGATGGTTGGTGTCAAGCATCTACATCTGTATTGGTCAGATTCTGGCAGAGCATCTCAGGGGACATCTACACCAGGCTCCTATTAGCAAGTACTTCTTGTCATCAGAAAAAGTATCTGGATTTTGGTGTCTGCAGATAGGATGGTCCCTAGGTGGGGCAGTCTCTGAATGGCCTTTCCTTCAGTCTCTCCTCCACTATTTGTCTTTGCATTTTCTTTAGACAAGAGCAATTCTGGGTTAGTATTTTTGAGATGAGTGGGTGGCCCCATGCCTCAACTGGGAGCCATGTATAACCTATAAGATATGGTCTCTAGAGGTTCTCTCACCCCTTTGTTGGTTATTTCTACTAATGTCATCCTTGTTGGGTCCTGGGAGCCTCTTGCTTTCCTGTCACCTGCTACTTTCTAGTAGCTACCCCCAGTTCCCCATCCCCCATTGCTACATATTTCTACTCAATTTTCTAACCCTCTACTTCTCTTCTGTCCCTTCCAATATCTGATCCTGCCCCTCTTTCCATTCCCTCCTCTCTCTCACCCAGGTCCCTTCCTCCCTCTACTTCCCATGGTTATTTTAGTCCCCTTCTAAGAAGGACTGAAACATCCACACATTGGTCTTCCTTCTTCTTGAGCTTTATATTGTCTGTGAGTTGTATCAAGGGTATTCCAAGCGGATTCCCTAATACAAATTTATCGGTGAGTACATACCATGTGTGTTCCTTTGTGACTGGGTTAACTCATTCAGGATGTTATTTTCTAGTTCTACCCATTTGCTTGTGAATTTCATGAAGTCATTGTTTGTAATAGCTGAGGAGTATTCCATTATGTAAATATACTACATTTTCTGTATCCATTCTTCTGTTGAGGGACATCTGGATTGTTTCCAGTTTCTGGTTTGTTATAAATAAGGCTGCTATGTACATAAATAATCCTATGTGGAGCATAAGCATTCATAAGTTTTAGATGAGGAATTAAAAGATTGGCTATCTCTTTAATTTTCTGCAATTTCAGGTTTTACACAGTGAGTATAATATGTATAAGCCTAAAAAATTTGTATGTTATAAATGGCCACAGACAAAAATTTGAGCATGTAATTTAATAAGTAATATTTTATTAACATTTGAGCTATATGAAGATATTATTTATATGTCATAGAATTCACCAAAAGAGATTTATACCAAATATAGTGCAATTATCCAAATTCTCCCTGATTTATGCTTTACATATTCTAAGAAATATTTGCCCAACTTGAGGTCACCAATATTGATTTTTTGTTTTCTTTTTTTTTTTTTTTTTAGATATTTTCTTACTTTATCTTTTATGGTTCAGTCTTTGCTTCCTTTGTGCTGTATTTCAATATGTGACCATACATTGGGATTCAGATACACTTATTTTTGTGTGTATTATTATCTATAATTCATTCTCCAATCATTACCTTAGTAAGTAAACTATTCATCATTTAAATTTGTTCTTTCAGATTGTTTTACTTTAAAAAATATTTGAAAACATTTAAAATACAATGGTTTTAAAATTAAGACAAGTAGTTTCTTAATTAACCTCAGTGTTTTCATTATTTTCTCATTGTCTCCTTGGTTATTTCAGTTGATGTGTTTTCTTATTTGGTAGTGATTCATCAGCTGGCAATGAGACATAACAGAAAGAGTACACATACATATTGAAATCAGAATCATACCCAGATTCTCATTCTGCCATTTATGTTATTTACTTCTCTGTTATTTAGATAATACTTTATGATCTGGACTTATTCAATTAAAATGCAAAAAAATTATACCCTGGTGTTACACAGAATAGAATATTACATATCATCTAACATGGGGTAGGGCTGCAAATTAAGAATACAATCTCAATTAGAGTTACAAATATTTATTGAAAAGGCCTAGTTCTCAATGTGGTTTTCCATTTTCAACTTTAATTTCCTACTTCAGAAGATGGTCAGTGAGAGTTTGCTTTTTGTCTACTCTTAGATGGCTTTGTTTTAACCCTAACTGATGCAAATGCAGGAAGGAAAGCCTGGATTCTTATCCTGGATCTGATCTATGGCTGCATAAGAAAGGACAGTAGAGATAATGTTATATACAGGACAATCAGAATGTCAAAATCCATTTACAGAAACTTTTCATGTATATAATTAGAATTGTGTGGGGGCTAGGGGTGGAGAAGCTCAACCATGACAAGAAAAATAGAGAGTTGATTATAATTCATTTATTTACAGATAATGTACAGGACCCCCTATATGTTCTAAAAGGAAATACAATGCTGATTGCACTAAAATAGCAATTCTATAAACACACCAAAATCATATGTAGCAGTAATAACCATAAAAGGTAATCAAGTGGTGTTGTATTGCACAACAGGAATGAGTCCTAACAGTATCCCACTGATATACCACACATGTAATATGATATGTCAGTGATATGATATCACATAGTCTATATTTATATGAAATTTTCACCTGTACAGATCTAATATAAGTTAGAGCTTTCAGAGGTTGGGAGGTATCAGAGTATGGAATGATAAATAAAAGGCATCGGGTTTCATAGAACAACAAAAGTACCCTAAAGTTGACGTTGGTGGTGCTTACAAAAATCTGAATTCATTAAAGCACAGCACATCATGCATACTAAATGAGTTTTTTGTTGTACAAGGATTATATCTTAGCGTTGTTAAAAATTTTAAACATGTTAAACACATTTTCAGTAAATATGATGTTTAATTTTGTTTACTAGTTTTCCATTTGTTCTTACTGCTTTACATCATTTACATATACAACAAATGCTTATCAACATTTTCCATAATACATTGCTTTTAAAGACAGATTTAGTTTACTTTATAGTATAAATCAGCACAGCAAACTATTATATAGTAGTGGCTTTTAGTATAAGTGACTAGAAAACTGATGAATATTTTTTGTGTCAGATATAAGAATAATATTTTGGGGGTTGTTTGGTTGGTTTGTTTTGTTTTGTTTTGTTTTGTTTTGGTTTGGTTTGGTTTGGTTTGGTTTGGTTTGGTTTGGTTTTTGAGACAGGGCTCTTCTGTGTAACTTTAGCTGTCCTAAAACTTACTCTGTAGACCAGACTGGCTTTGAACTCTGAGAGATCAGCCTGCCTCTGCCTCCCAACTGCTAGGATTAAAAATGTGTACCACCACACCACAGCCTAGCAGAAATATTCATTTTTAATCTGAATTCTTTAGTGCTTCTTATAATAGCCTAAAATAGCCTAAAACTTAAGAAATTATTTAACATGAAATATGATTGGTCAGAAGGAAATGCTTTCTCAGATTTAACATTTTAGAACATTAAAATGAATGTATACTATACATATAATAATTGACCTATGAACAGTAGAAACCACTAGAAAGTTCCAGATAACGGGGAAGCCAGAGACTCCTAGGACCTAATGGGCTGACATTAGCCAAAATACCAACAGAGAGGAAATGAAGAGACTACCTCCAATAGATAGTCATGGCCTCAAGTTGAAGGATAGAGCTACCCACTCATCATATATATATACTATTTAATATATACTAATTAATCAGCCATTCTGATCTTGTCTTTCTTGATTGATGTTTGTTACAAGATATAGATCTTTAAAAAAGAATAACTGGTCTAGTTAAAACAACTTTTATTTCTCTGTGAGTATGAAATTGTAAGTATAACTGCATACAGCTAACTATCTACTACTGTGACAGCTGAGCCTTCTTCTTTTCAAATCTAGTTACTTCATGCATAACAGCTTGTTTTGTTACCCTGCCTAAGAAAGAAATATATTTCCCTAGTCTCAATGTGTTCTCTACCCTGAAGCTGGAATATAAAATTAATTAATGACCATCATTGGAACAGCTGTAAACCAAGTAATAAAAGAATTTTTCATTTTCTAGCAGGTGCTCAGAAAACTTGAAAGTTTGCATCATTATTAATGGATTTAGGGTATGCCTGCCCATAAAATGTCACTGCTGCAGGAAGCAGTTCCTGAGTAGGCTGAAACCTGTGACCCCACCTTCCTACCTGCCTGCCACAGACTTGGCTGTAGTATTCATCTGATCTGTGTGTGAGTCTATCAGACTTATCTGAGATATTGAGGGACAATGGATAGCTGAGCTAATAAAGCTAAGGATTAAGGGGCTTAGATTGCTATTTTGTGGTAAGCCATAAATGGGTCTGGTCCAAACAGATCAGTGAGAGGCAATTCACAGAGAGATGAAAATGAAGTCAAAACCAGGGAAGGATGAATGGAATGATAAAAGGGATGTGCATTTTGAGAAATGGCAAATTAAAATACGCAGTTCTGGTGGCTTCTCAAATGAAGCTATCTGAACTTGTTACCCTCCATAAATTTCTCTGTATTCTTCATTGGAAAATATTTTTGGCTGGCTTCTCGTCCTTATAACTCAAAGCAGTTTGTTAGGGATTGTCAGCAAACTGGGGCAATTGCAACAAGTATAATTAAATTAAAAGTTCCATAAAACTCTTCTGTTCAAAAATTTATAGATTTCTATTTTATATTTTTTTCTTTCAGAAAAAAAATAATGGGCAATGGAAACTTTATCTCAGTGGGAAAACATCTTCTCTCTTTAGAATTCAAGCAATAACAATCCTATGGGGTAATGATTATTCTAAATGCATTGTACCATGTAAATTAATCTATTGCTTTGGTAGCACTGATCCAAAAAGCAGAGAGGATGCTGAGTGCACAGAATGAACAAATTAATTAGCCCACCTACAAAATCAAATAAATCTCACAGTGGTGACCTCTGAGGAGTACAATAAAGAAAGACATGAAGTTCTTTAGTAACTTTGGCTGAAGTAAAACCAACTGTAGTAGGAGTAAGCAGTTCCACAGTTTATTCCAGAGCCACAAGAAACTTTTCCTGGGGCCAAGTGGCTAAGGATCTGGACAACAGCAGGGTGCTGGACAAAATGCCTTTGAACAAAGTCTATGTCTCTGTAAATGATACAAAAATAAACATTGCTGAGAAAAGGAACCCAGTAGTTTCATCTGAATGAAAAATTCGTTGTCCTATGGCAAGTCACAGAACATGGAACAGATATTCTTTCATTACAAAGAACGTTACAGAAGTAGAAATCCAATCTAAAGACCTGGGCACATTTTTTTTGCATCTAGATCAAAACTGGAGGCAATCTCTAGAAACAACTGAACAAGCAAACAAACAAAAAGGTACAGGAGCTCAGCTTAGCTCATTTTAAACATCTTATACCAGATTCATGCTGCCAAACTATAAGCATGTCCATATGCCCGAGAAATTCAGTCTATGTTGGGGATTTGTGCTATGATAAAGAACTGAGAAAGTCTCATTAACAACATCTGTAAGTAAATAAAGGCAGCAGGTTCAGGCTAATGGGCATGTTGATTGCAACACATTTATGAGCCTCAGCTGCTGTCAAGGGCTGTCGTGCTATCAGGCTAGACTTTTTAAAGCTGTGCCAAATTAAGGTCCAGGATCAGACCTTCATACAATCACACCAATGAGAGTGTGGGCACAGGCTCAGTATGAGAAGGGTCAGAACCTTTGTTAGTGCAGCTATTACTGGCTGATGGCAGCATTTAAGAGACACAACTGTAAGCCATCAGCAGCTAGCACTTGAGATAAAATAAACAGTCCCTGACTCATGAGGAGAAATCACTTGGGGACACAAGTTTGGCTAGTAGAGTCCACTCTTTATAATAGAAGGATTTACTTTTTACGGTAAGTTTTCCCACCTTGGAAACATCTAGTTTCTAGTATGCTCTCATACTCCAGAGCAATTGGAGTGTGGAAGGTATGTACTGCACTTACTTTTAACTCTCATTTCTCACTTCTGCACAGTCAGTACTATATCTGGAATTCACCCTTTCTGGATTTGACTCTCAGTCTGTTTGTTCCCTAGTGTTCAAGGTTGTTTAACAGAGTGACACTGACTCTGATGTGTCTGGGAGTGTGGTCAGCACACACATCATGGCCAGATGCTGATGCCATGCTTCCTTATCATAAAATGTGATTTACAGGCCACCAAGTGACACTCACTATGTCATCCAAGCATGGAATTTATTCATCCCTAAACAGTTGGATTGTAACAGTCAGATGCCATCTTTTTTTTTTACCAGGGTCAAGTACTGATAAAATGTGTTGACACATTTCTCTACCTGCTAGTCCCATAGCATGCAGCCCCATCCATATGGCAGACAAAGTGTCACTTACTACAATCCTAGCCCCTAACTCTGACACTCTGACTGAGAAAACAGAACATTAACAGTCCACAGTCATGGATAATATAAGTGCTTCTGCTCCTTGGATATATCTTCCTTCCTTCCTTCCTTCCTTCCTTCCTTCCTTCCTTCCTTCCTTCCTTCCTTCCTT
>JANHMN010000008.1:41093708-41105841 GCA_030674055.1 Rhabdomys pumilio
TCTGATTTTAGGATTACACACTTTAATTAGTTAAACTTCCATAGACAATGTGACTCTTGAGATTCATGACATTCTTTTCACCACTGCACTTTAAAAGTCGGGTCTCCAGGAAGTTCATTGACCCTGTAGGACCTTGATACTCATTACATAATCATGCCTATATTACTCCCAACTGACAATCACTAATTCTGCTTCGTCAGGCTCCTGGTTTCAACTCTTGTCTCCTATAAAACACCTATGTCCTCAGAAGGCATCTGCCAAAGTTTTTCAGGGATGGTGGCTTCATATTAGCCATGCATCTCTTACCATTGGCATAGCACAAGATCTAACAAACTATTACTTATTTGGCTTTTGATTTTATTTACTCAATTTTTTTTCAGGTTCATCTAGATAGGTCTACATACTGGTATTTCTTTTCTTTTTATTTCCCAATTGTATCACATGTAGTGACAAAAATATTTTATCCATTTATTTTGTAAGGCCTAGGAGTTTATTTCTAGTTTGAGGAATTTTAAGTGAAAATCATCAATATTTCTCTGCACATACTTTATTTGTGTGTGTGTTTGCTTATATTAGACCGACTGCAGCAATTATATTTGCTAGTATTAAAATGGAATGTTTTAAACATTTGTGAGAATGTCAATCTTTGAAACAAAATTTAATGGACACAAAGTGGTTATGCATATTTGTGGAAATGATGTAATAATCTGATAGTTGTATAATCATTAAATCATAAAATGTCCTTTTGTCATTCCTTAAATGGATAGTATATTTTCCCTTCTGAGAACCTTCAACCTTCCTTTTTAAAGTTTTTTTTTTTAAGTATAAAATAAATCTCTATAAACTTAAGGTAGCCTAATGTTCAGAAAAGGACTAGAAATGATTTCTCTCCTCATCGGAGTTTGGTACACATTATCTAACTTTCCTGCATTAGCTCTTATGCTCTTCTTTGCTTTCAGTGGCCACTGTTTTTTCTACCTCTGTGAGATAAATTCTGAGCTGTAAGCTTTCATATGAGTGCTGATATATGATAATTGTCTAAATACACCATTCTCTCATTCCATTCTAAGATAAAATAAAAGGGACAAAACTGACACATATGTCAATGAGATTATGTTTAGTTACTCATGTTGCTGAGATTTTATGGCTATAGCTTCTTAATTTACCAGAAGACACAATTTCATGACAATCTCTCTTATCCTCTGGCTCTTAAAATTACTCTCACACTGTTCCACAAAGTTCTGTAGGTCTTAGGAGTGGGAGGATTTTGTAGATATGTCCACTGGGAGTGAGTTCCACAACTCTGACTTTTTATTGGTTGTGGCTTTCTGTAACGGTTTCTTTCTATTGCAAAGAGAACTTTCCATGTTGAGGGGTGAGGACTATACTTATTTGTAGATATAATGACAAATATTCCAAATGTGTAGTTAACAAATCTGCTATTTTAGAACATTGATCATTGTAGATTCTCCTCCAAGATCCATGAATTTGTTAACTCTGGGCAGTTGGCTAGGTTTTCAGTACCAGACATTACACACTTGTATTGAGTAGGTCATAAGTCCAATTAGAGAGCTGTTGGTCACCACAAAGGTGTGCCTGCTACAAGTTCACCCATAGAGTGGTTGTTGAAGTCATTCATAAAAGTCATAGCTGAACAGCAGTTTTGGCTGCTCCCCTCCTTTGAGAGGTTTCAAGGCATATCCTGGTACTACCAAAGCTAGTCCTCAGGAAGGAGACTAGAGTTGTTTTGTTGTTGTTGGTGGTGGTGGTGTTGGTATTGTTTTTTGTTGTTTAAAATTCATTGTTATTCACTAACTGTAGTCAAGTTCATTTTTTCTCATTACAACCCTATAGTCCTAGAACCATTTGTGAAAATGTCTGTTCTTTTCCTCACTAAAGTATTTATGTACCAATTAGTTTGCAAATACTTTGTTCTGTTCCTTGAGTCTATTCTCCACTTATATCTTTATTACTAAAACATAATAGATGACATTGAAATCAAGTAGTAGAAGTCTTCCAACTTCGTTCTGAAACCAATCAGATAACAGTGACTATGGTTCCATTATATACTTCATTACATACTTCAGATAGCTTCTCATTCATTTCTCTCATTGAAACAAGGTTTTCTGTAATTACGATTAGGGTTGACATTTTAAATCGATTTGAAAATGATGGATCACAGTGTAAACTTTTGATCTGTGATCATGGTTTATTGCTTCGTTTATTTTTATATTTCATTTCTCCAATTCAAACTTCACAGCTTCTGGGTCTTTTGTACTATATCAATTTTATTCTTGTTTGTTATGTAGGGTACTGTGTGTGAAATATCATTGATTCTTTTATTTCTGAGTATATGTTTCTCATGTATACAAGTCTAGGTGTTTTCGCATATTGAATATGTATCCTGAAGTCTTGTAAATTCACTAAACATTTATTTATATTTTTCACAAGTTTCATATATGTAAACAATGTATGTTGATCATATCCCCTCCTCTAACTCCTCAGTGGCTTACCATCTCCCCCTAAAAAATTTCCCTTCCAACTTTTTGACTTTATGTCTTTAGCATTTTCCACATGTTTCTTGGAGCATATGCTATAAAATGCTGGACACCCACTAAGAAAACCTGACTCTGCCTTCTCCAGAAAAGCTTTCAACTGACTATGGATCCTCAGCTGTGAGTGAAGCCAGAGAATCACACTGCCCCTTCTCCATAAGGGAACTTAGTGGTGTGCAGGTCTTGGAGTCTTCATAGCTTTATAAGTTTTAGTAGTTTGGGCCGTCTTTTCTCTATGTTTCCTCATGTATAACTCTTTGACTATAAACTTAAGAAGTTTTGATTATTGTTTCTAGTTTGTTCATCTGTAATTGCTTCATCCTTCTCTCATCTCTTTCTTTCCTATGTCTCAAATCACCCGGAAAAATTTCTGCCATAGAAAAGTTGTAGACAGCATAGCCAATCATGTCCTGGCCACAATAATCTGAGGAAAAGAAGGCAGTTTTTTTTCCCATTGAAGTATAATGTCCATTATTCTTTATAAGATTGTATAAATTTTCGTTCTTCTCAAGTTTTGAAAAAAACATCAATCATATGGTATATTTAATTTTGCTTAGGTCTGTTTTGTATATGTTGACATAATAAGATAAATTTTCCTTTTGTTCATGAATGTAGTTGAACTCACTTTGCTGTACTAAAGTGAACTTAATTTGGCCCCTTCTATGTTTTTTAAATATATTCCTGGATTCCTCCATTGGAAGAGAACTTTCTTACTTTGATTTAAGGTATAATTCTGTGCTAACAGAAAGCTACATGCTGGAAGGATTTTGGTATTGCCATTTCTATGGCCCATCACAGAATTTATATTTGTAAATGTTTGTCCTTTCGTGTCTTCCCAAAAGATGGTCAGGCATTCCTCATTGCCCTATGCAGCCTAAAGATGTTCTGCCATTCTCTTACTTCTGACTAGTTATAATAAAGATCTGACAGCCAAAAGCAGTGGCAGAAAGTACAAAGGTAGTTAGAGGTGATGCAGGGAGAGGCAAGCTGAACTCAGAGAATCAAAGAGACACATGAGCAGAATGGATCAGAAAAGAAGCAGGGAGGAAAAGAGCTAGCCATGTGGCTAGGGTAGGCCAGGAAGTCAGGTTAAGTTAGATGAGCTAGTGGAGAGACTTAGCCAGCAAAATGCCTGCAGCTTTAAACTACATAGAAGTCTTTGTGGTTTATTTGTATCTTAAGCATGTCTGAAAGCTCCACAATACTTCTATTCCTAATACTTTGTGAAATTTGTTTATATTTCTTCATAGGAAATTTGGGGTTCATATTCTTCTTGTTTTTTTGTGTCTGTTTATTGATATTAAGGTAGTAATTCCTTAAAGATCACTCTCTATCATGTAATTCATATATTTCAATGTAATAATTCAAACAACTTCTTTGTAAGAAAATTTTTTTCTGGCTTAAGAGAAAAAATGAAAATAAATGATTTCACAAAAAAAAATGTGAGCCCAAAATATCTTAGTTCCATGAACATAAAGTTTAGAACATAACTACATTTTATATTTGCGGCATACAAGGAAAAGATCAAGTAAGGAATAACATTGGATCTTCCAGATTTATAGGGGAGTGTTCAAAGACCTTCTCATACCAAAGGCCTCATAAGGATGCTAATGATTCTTCTATAACACAACATATTATTTGTACATGAAAATCCAATGTGTTTCATACTCTTTCAGTTGCCTCTATGAGACACATAATGTTTTTGACAATTTCTTTGCTGTGCAAAGAATTGCCACATTCTATTCCTTATAGTTAATAACCAGTAAATTTGTTTAACAAAATTGCCATAACTCCTCCACCCACAAAATCTTTTTCATGAGTTGTTTGAATCCATAGAGACACAGCTCAGAAATTTAAAGGGTTGATTTTATGTTTGCCCATGTACATATGCACAGTGTCTTAAATATTCTGTTGGTTCTGATATTCTGTGAAAGAAAACTATGCTACCTATTGTGCCCAGGAGGGTACAAGAAAATTAGATGTCTTTTTATGCTTTCGTGATTTGGATAGCATATAGAAAAGAATTTCAGTTGTTTACTCTCCCAGATACAACCCTGTATCTTTCACCTACCATTGATTTTCACTTCTCCATTACAGCTCTAAATAAGACACGCATGTGTATGCCCCCACACACTACAGAACAGCTGTAAACACTGCTACTAAGTCATATACCTGGTAGCTTCTTGTTCCAGTGCACTGAGTAGAGGGCTGAGCAGCAGGGACATTATTTAAGCCAAGTCTTCTTGGTACATCATGTTTTCACTCTGCAGAAGGCCCTTGCCACACAAGTGTGCCATTCACTTTAGATGAGGCTATCATGACTCTAGGTGGGACTATTCTAAATGAATGGCTCTGTGTTTTAAAAATACAATTGTGTGCTTTTATTTATTTGTTTATTTATTTATTTATTTGAGATTAGTACAAATAGAAAAATTGTAAGCCAATTGAGTTTAACCACACTGTGATTTCTTCCTGGATAATTACAGTGTACTCTACTGACATCTAAATTGTTCAGCTTTAAGCAATCTAAACATTTAAAGAGACACAAACCTAATCAATGCTAGATTATCAGTAAATGAGGTTGTGTTTGGAAACAGGTACAGTAAGGCTCTTCATTAATTTGAATGCTGGAAAGTTCCTGTAGTGCTGAGGGGAACTGGACTAACAAATTTACTGTCATAGATTTATAGACTGGACTTCATCACTCTGCATAAAGTATTGATAAGTTAATGATCAATGATCCTCTACAACATATTGCATAATCAATAAGAGTTTGGGGAAGATATAGGAAGACATTAATAATGCACATTTTATGCATAAGTCTGTTTTTAACGATTAAAGGCTTTATAAATCACATAGGAGCCAGGTTATAGTTAGAATACAAATAAAGGATCACTTTAGTCAGTCAATATAGCATTTATATTTAAAATTTTGCATGGAGGTATCTCACAATCCACACCACACTTCCCACCCCCATAGATGATAAGGCAATTAATGGCTGCTGAGAGGTGGAGAATCATTCTTCTTAAAGGAAGGGTGCTCTGATGTTTAGAATACATAGATTCTATTATAAAGTAATCTCTATACAAGATTTATTTTTATCTTTTATAAGTATGTATATGTGTCTGTATTTGGATGGATACACATGTGTGCTGGTGATTTTAGAGGCTAAAGGAATTATACTCCCCAGTCGTGGAGTAGTTCTGAGCTGACTAACAGTGTTAGGAAACTGGTTTCAGCCCACTGGAAGAACAGAAAGTTTTCTTAATGGCTGAGCAATTTTTCCAGCCATAAAGTAGATCTGTTCACTTTTCCCATAGTTACTGTGTTTGTGGGGATGAGAGTAGAGACTAGGGATTATCTCTATGAATCATAATACACATCAGGATTTTTCTATGGTTCACAATCATTTTCAACAATCTTCTATAAACTTTGATTATGAAGAATAGAAGACTCAAATTGGTTGGGTGAAGGGCACTTGACTTGCATTTTCAACAGTATCTCCACATAAGGCCACAGTCTCACAAAAAGCACACCACAAAAGATGCTTATTTCTATTTTTCTTGAACTGCTTTGTCAGGAGGATGCTTTATGGCGTGTTTGCTTTCAGGGAAGGAGCATAGGTGATTATAACTATCATCCATAGCATTCACTGTGAGTGCTCATGGGAAAGTATTGACTGTCCCAAATAGCAAGAAAATTCTAAATATTAATACTTGTTGAAAAGATCCTTTTATTGTTCTAATACCTTATATTTATAATTTATCAAAAAATATTTTGTTATATATTTTAAAGTGCATTTCTTTCTTTTCTTTTATATTGGATATTTTATTATATACATCTCAGATGTTGTCCCCTTTAACCATTTCCCTCCACCCCCAAAATCCTCCTATCCAATCCTCCTCCATCTTTTTTTATCTTTATACCATTTCAATTACATGCAAGTATTAAAGTCAGTTCTAGGTTGAGGAACTAGCAATACAATCAATGCAAATAGTCAAAGAACAAGTAAGATAATAAACACAAATAGTCAAAGAACAGGCAAGGCAATAAACAAATGCCCATAATCACTCCTGTGATAACTGTTTCTAAGGGCTTAGCAGGATAACCAAAATATATAAGCCTATTTCCCTGTTCTAGCCCAGAGTCATTTTCTTGCCTGAAGCCTACTTATTTGTTCTAGCCTAAAATTAAGATTCCTGCCTGAAATTACTTCTGTGTTCTAGCCTAAGATTAAGATTTCTGCCTGAAATTACTTCTTTGTTGTAGCCTAATGTCAGATTCTTGCCAATTCCTTATCCTTGGCCAAAGTCACATTCCTGCCAAGCAGCCTATTTCCTGGTTCTTGGCCAATGTCAGATTCCTTCCATGCAGTCCCCAAAGCTCTCCACATTTCCTACTCTTTTACTTTATATACAAGACTAAGCCTGTTTTAGGTCATTCTGACAAGAATGCCTTCCTTCCCAATCCTGGAATATGCATTATCAAAAGCAATGAACTTCTATCTTAGGTTGGTAAGGACTGTGCAGAATCTTACCTGTCCTTGGCGTGCCAGTCTGTTAATTTAATAACTCTGTCTGGGTGTCCATTTTCAGTTTCAAGCCATGCACTTTGGCTATCAACATGTTGATGCATGATCAAGCTACATACGCCATTCTTAAACCTTGACCAAAATGGAAATACTGACCTCAAGCCATAGATAATTTTATCAGCAATATCTACAGCATCAAATCTCAGCAGAGCAGCATTCTTTAAATTCATAATCTCATTATGCAAAATTAAAACATCCTGAGAGGTGTTAGAATTATGGCAAATATCCTGCAAGTGTCTTTAAACTTTTTTTTAATTATAATGATTATCCTTGTAAATTTTAGAAGTAACACTACTCCATTGTTATTTTGCATGACACTAGAGATGACTTCTTACTCTTAAACTCTGAATCTCCTTCAAATAATTTGAATAAGATAAAGAGCATCAATCCGTTCTTCAAAATGCCTATCTAAATCTTTTTTTATTTGCAACACATTAGTAAAATTTTTTGCTAAATAATTAACAAAAGTAGCTGTCTTAACTTCTTGTGTCAAAGCAATTGCAGAAGTGGTGCTAGCAATTAATGTAATTAAAGCTGTTATACAAACAATAATCAAGCCCACTAAGTTTTTGCTTCTGCTTAAAGCCTAACTCACTTCTTCCAGTACTTGCAAGCTTTTTTTTCAGAAAACCAAAATTCTGTACTACTCAGGGCAATAAAACAAAAGATGGTTGATAGACCCCCATAACAGACATGCCAGCTTTCAACACACTAACACAATTAGAAAGTGTACAATCAATGTAAAGTACAATAAATACTGTAGAAGAAGCAAAAGTAATTTTAACTTGACAATTAAAAGAGCATTAACAATTCTTGATCTTAGAGCATAAGCTATTGTTCTTCTGTAAGGCAAAGGACACTGTCAATAAGACAAAATGGCAACCAACAGATTGGGAAAAGATCTTTACCAATCTTATATCCAATAGAGGGCTAATATTAAATATATACAAAGAACTCAAGACATTAGACTCCAGACAACTAAATAATCCTATTAAAATGGAGTGCAAAGCTAGACAAAGAATTCTCAACTGAGGAAATTCAAATGGCCAAGAAACATCTAAAAAAATTTTCAACATCCTTAGAGATCAGGGAAATGCAAATCAAAACAACCCTGAGATTCCACCTCACACCAGTTAGAATTGCTAAGGTCAAAAGCTCAGGAGATAGCAGATGCTGGTGAGGATGTGAAGAAAGAAGATCTCTCCTCCATTTTTGGTGAGACTGCAAACTGGTATAACTACTCTGGAAATCAATCTGGCAGTTTCTCACAAAATCAGACATATCATTACCTGAGGACCCAGCTATACCACTCCTTGGCATATATACAGAAGATGCTCCAACGTATAACAAGGATATATGTTCTACCATGTTTATAGCAGTCTTATTTATAGTAGCCAGGAGCTGGAAAGAACCCAGATGTCCTTCAGCAGAGGAATGGATACAGAAAGTGTGGTACATTTATTCAATGGAATATTAGCTATTAGAAACAATGAATTCGTGAAATTCTTATGCAAATGGAACTAGAAAATATCATCCTGAGTGAGGTAACCCAATCACACACACACACAAAAAAAAATCACATATGGTATGCAATCACTGATAATTGTATATTAGCCCAAAAGCTTGCAATACTCAAGATACAACTCACAAACCACATTAATATCATGAAGAAAGAAGACCAAGTGTGGGTGCTTCAGTTCTTCTTAGAAGGAGTAACAAAATACTCATGAAAGAAAATATGGAGACAAAGTGTGGGACAGAAACTGAAGGAAGGGCCGTCTGTTTACCATTCCACCTGAGTATCCATCCCATGTGCAGCTGCCAAAGGTAGATGCTCATGTGGATGCCAGGAAGTGCATGCTGACAGGAGCCTGATATAGTTGTCTCCTGAGAGGCTGTGCCAAAGCCCGACATATACAGAGGCGGATGCTCACAGCTAACCATTGAACTGATCATGGGGTTCTCAATAGAGGAGTTAGAGAGAAGACTGAAGGAGCTGAAATGATTTGTGACCTCATGGGGAAAGCAACAATACCAAGCAACCAGAGCTCCCAGGGTCTAAACCACCAGCCTAGGAGCACATCGGGAGGGACCCATGGCTCCAGCTGTATATATATATATATATATATATATATATATATATAAGAAAGAATGGCTTTGTTGGGCATAAGTGGGAGAGGAGATCCTTGGTCCTGTGAAAGCTGGATGCCCCAGTGTGGGGAAATTCGAGGGTGGGGAGGTGGGAGTGGGTGGGTTGGTGTGGGCACATCCTCATAAAGCAAGAGGAGGAAGGATGAGATTGGGGGTTCTTGAGTGGGTAGAGAATGGGGTAAGGGGATAACATGTGAAATGTAAATAAAATATCCAATAAAAAATATTATTAAAAAAAGAGCCTTTACACATCCACTAACACTTGTTTGGAATTCAGATCCTGTCCCAACTTTATCTCTTGCAAACATAACAAGATAGAGAACTGCAGCTAATTTCCAAATATGTTTCTGAAAATGTCCAGATCCAGCCTCCCAAAGGAAGACTGTTATTTCTAACATTGAATTGATTTCTAGTCCAGCACATGAGAGAGTCTGAATAACTGGTCACATTTAAAAAAAAATACAAGAGTCCTTATAGCTTCCTTTTTTGATTCTTTGTCCCACAAGGTCTAAAAACTTGAGGCAAGGCAGCTTGTCCCATGTGAGTTATAGGAAAGCAAATGTGGGTCAGGAACATATGTCTAATAAAGTGTCCCAGTCACTATTGTCAGAGCACTCATCAAGCTCACAGTCAGCATAATTTTTTGTTCTAACACCAGCATGTCTCTCCAATTAATGTGAATTTTTTATTAGAATTTGTATCTAATTTTAGATTATGCTTTAATGGTTCATAGGTTATTTTACTTAATTCCACTTAATTTGTAAACATTTTGAATATACCTCATATTTTATTTCTGCAATCTTTCTAAATAAAGGTAGAAATTTTTGTAATATTAACTTCTAGAGATGAGTGATAAGATAATAGAACTGTGATATTCTATGCTTAGAAAATATAGAGTAAATTATATTTTATTACTAAAGGGACTTTCCAAATTCTTGTTCTCTGCTTTGCTTTAAAAATTATTTGTACCCAATTTACTTCTTCTGGTTTAAGGATTTTTTTCCTAAATATCTTTTCTATGCATTTTGTTCAAATATTTATTATGATATTCAAGGAGTTAAGCATTTAAATGTAATGTCTGGAGAGATAGTTCAGCATTTAAGAATGCATACTGCTCTTGCTGACTGTCCAAATATGATACTGAGTCCCCGCAGTGGCTTACTACTGCATGCAAATACAGCTCCAGAGGATCTAATATGTTCTTCTTGACTCCTTAAAAACCTGAACTTGTATGTACATACACATACAGAGACACAAATGAATACACACATAACTTTTAAACTTTAATAGAAATAATTTTAAAGTTTTAAATCTACATAGGAAATATGAGTATTACTTGTGATAATTTTGTAGACATTTTACCTTGTGGTTCCAACCAGAAAGAATGATGCTGACCTGTGAGCTGTGATTAAAAACTTTAAATCTAAATTATTACTGGTAGCTCCTCTCGGTTTTCTGCCTACTCTTAACAATGAAGAAAAACTAAAACACAGTTTATATAAACTAACAGCATGAAAAAGCTACTAAAAGCATAAAGTCTTAAATCTCTTATTTTATGGGTGAAGTAGATTGGAACTTGGCATTGCTACACCAGAAGTGTGATTCTGTGATGAGGGAGGATGGCTGGAGCATAATGGATTTGCAAGGCATGATGCCTGTAACTGAAGTCATATGCATGCAGTTGTAGTCAAGAAGGAGCCTTTAGTTTAGTAATCTGGTTACTCTGTTTGATATATATATATCAAACATTATATATATATATATATATATATATATATATATATATATATATATGCACACACATAGTATCTGTGTGCTGTGATATCAGATGGTGAGATAATTTTGAGAGATGATAAAAATAAGCAAGCTGAATGAACTAGTCTAGTCTTTGTGCTTCAGCATAAAGCTAACTAGTAACTGTCTAAAGCTCGAATAAACACAAACATTTTAGTGACTGAGCAGCAGTACCTAAAGAGACTGAAATGTATTGAGTGGGATCCATATACGAACAGTAGATACCGGGTAATTCACATCTTGGGTAGGACTGAATGACACAGGCCAGAAATGATGCAAGTCACAAATTATTTCACCTTTAAAGTTACAAATTGTTTCCTATACTGGTCTCTGACCCCTGATGACCACTAATAAGAGGATTTGTGGAGAGCAAAGCTGAAGATGGTGTGATACTGTAATCTCATTTTTTTTCCTCATGGTTTTGAGTAGCAGTATAGCACTATTTCAAAGGACTGGGATGTAACTAAATATTTAAAAGTGCCTTTCCTAGAGAGTGGCATGGTAAGGTTTGATAAATAATATCCCCTAATATTGTTTGAAATACTTTATGAAACCCATTGCACCTCATTAATATATAAGAACCATTGCCTTGAATTTTTAAAATTGTATTCTATTTTGTATATGTATATTGTATGTGTGTGTGCATGTGTTGAGTCTGTTTACACAGATATGTGTGTATTATATATAATTTCAGGTAAATACAAATGATATGTCTCTTGATGACAGTTTCTAACACCCATAGTGTTTTTCCTACCACTGACCCCCCGTCTCTCTCCACTATTGTCTACACTATTTATATGGTGGTTTCTTTTGTTCATCTTATAAGATAAGAGGGAAAATCTTCGTTGTGTTGGTTTGTATTTCCAAAATTTCTGAGAATGAAGATTTTTATATATATATTTTTTTTAGTCATTTTTATCCCTTCACTTGGGAACTCTGTGTTAAGATGCATAAGTATGTTATTTGTTTTCTTGACTCTTTGTTATTTTGAGTTCCTTCTTCTTCTTCTTCTTCTTCTTCTTCTTCTTCTTCTTCTTCTTCT
>JANHMN010000008.1:41105851-41127965 GCA_030674055.1 Rhabdomys pumilio
CTTCTTCTTCTTCTTCTTCTTCTTCTTCTTCTTCTTCTTCTTCTTCTTCTTCTTCTTCTTCTTTGTTTTGTTTTTGCTTTTTTTGTTTTTGTTTTTGTTTTTTTGTTTTTTGGTTTTTTGGTTTTTTGAGACAGGGTTTCTCTGTGTAGTCCTGGCTGTCCTGAAACTCACTCTCTAGACCTGCCTGGCCTTGAACTCAGAAATCTGCCTGCCTCTGCCTCCCAAGTGCAGGGATTAAAAATGTGTGCCACCACTGCCCGGCTTGAGGTCTTTATCTGTTCTGGTTATTAATCCTCTATTGTATGTTTAGTTAGCAAAGATTAACTACAATTATGTGAAATCAAAATGTCCACATTGTTCATGCAAAATAATTCATATGGAAGTTCAAAAAACCCAAGGATAGAAAAAAATAAAACAATTCTGGGCAAAAAAACCCAATGCTACAGGAGTTACCATTTCACATCTCAAGGTGTAGCACAGAGCCATAGTAATTGGGAAAAAAAGCACAGTATAGGATGTGGATATAGCTCTTTCTGACAAGGAATGATTGCAAACAGTTTACAAGTGACTTTTTATAAAACTAGTAAGCTTTCTGCATAGCTAAGGAAACAACCAAGTGAAGAAAAACACTTTTTGAGGTTTTGACAGGAAAAAAATAGGAGAAATGATAATTCTATTGATGTAAACTATGTATTTCTGCAGATTATGTGAATTAATAGGCTGGAAGACAATAAGCTCATGACCTGATCATCTATTTTTATTAATTGATATAATTTTGACTAACTAATGAGTTTTTAAACTGTGAGACCATCTTTATTTTTCCCTCTTCACTCATTAATTTCTTCTTTATCCTCTAATTTGATATTATGCTTACCCGCCATTTTCTGAGGAGGAAACGGAGTCAGTGTAGATTAGCGGGAGGTATGGGGATGTTAAAAGGTGGAGGGAGGGAATGTTCTGACCAGGTTATATTGTATGAGAGAAGAATCTGTTTTAGATTTTTAAAAATGAAGTTGTAACAGTGACAAAATAAGGAAATACGTGTGATTATCAAATGCTGTGGGTCAATAATTTTTCATCAACTACTGGTATGCTGTCTTTCCCATGTAACAACACTGTGTAGATTTATAGAAAACTACTCATCAGAAAAACACAACTGACCAGGAAAAGAACACAAATATTAAAATTGGATGTGAAGAAAGGCAAGAGAACTGTTGGATGGATGCTTGGATCCATCAAGAAAAGCAGAGGATTTCTATAGAATGTTTTTGGTAAATGCTGGGCTGTGAAAATACCTCTCTATTTAACATTGTCATTATGTTTACGGGTTCAAGAAAGCTTTTTGGAGTTTTGGATGCTGATTAATTAGCCTGACAAATTCTTAGTTTAGATCCTGAGTTTAACGATTAAATAATTTATCAATGACAAATCATATTAAATCTCCTTAAAAGTATTGTTCAAAAACATGTTTTAGGGTTAAAAGCACATAATACAAAATACATAACAATTGATTCCATGGATGTCATCAGTTGTATTGAACAATATAAGAAAATATATAAGACAGAAGCTTTCATACATACCAGTGTGGTCCTCCTCTTCCTTATTAACAGAAACATAAATACACAAATATATGATGAAAATCAAAGTCCTCTCTATTTATAAAAGACATATGTGCCTGATTCTTAGATTATTTCCAATGATTGAAACATTAACATTTGTATATTTTTTTCTTGACCTCAGGACAATGGCAGTCAAAATGGAGAATGAGCTGAAGTAAATTTTTTTATCTGCATTATAAACACAAAAAATTAAAAGCAAAGACATACTTTGAAAATATTTTACTTAACATACTTAAGTTTATGTACCATATTTTACTTAACATACTTAAGATTATGTACCATTATTTGAACAATTTACATGCCAACAGATGAACACAGATCTTCCCAGATTGCAAAGTCTGTTTGTGTGGATTCAAGAACATATGATATGGCTAGGGTCACAGACTAGGCACAAGGGAGTTTTCTGCACAAATGTTCTGTGTTTACCCATAGAAAAGAAGCACCTGTGAGCACGATGTATGGACTGCATCATTCTCCACATGTAAAATCAGAGTGTCACACTGCCTTTAAGGTCAGTGACCAGCAGAAAACACCAAGAAGACACCTCACGGTTATCTATTTATTCCATAAAATCATGCATCAAAAAACTAGTGTCAAGTCAGGTATGGGTACAGTGCTTCACCACCACTGGGTCATACGACATAAAATGTGAAGGGCAAAGAAAATCCACTGGTTCTTTGAAAGTATTCATAGCAGCCTTATTTATAATAGCCAGAAGCTGAAAAGAACCCAGATGTCCTTCAACAGAGGAATGGGTACAGAAAATGTGGTACATTTTCACACTTAGTATTTATACTATTTAGCTATTAAAAACAATGAATTCATGAAATTCTTAGGCAAATGAATGTTACTAGAAAATATCATTCTGAGTGAGGTAACCCAGTCACAAAATAACACACATGGTATGCACTCACTGATAAGTGGATATTAGCACAAAAGCTCAGAATACCCAAGATAAAAGTCACAGACTACATGAAGCTTAAGAAGAAAGAAGACCAAAATGTGGGTGCTTTGGTCCTTCTTAGAAGGGGGAACAAAATACTCATGGAAATAATATGAAGACAAAGTATGAAACCAAGACTTAAGGAAAGGACATCCAGAGACTGCCCCAACTGGGGATCTGTCCCATACAGACTCGCCAAACTTAGATACTATTGTGGATACGAAGAGGTGCTTGCTGACAGGAGCCTGATCTAGCTGTCTCCTGAGAGCTCTGCCACACAGCATGACAAATACAGAGACTGATGCTTGCAGCCAACCATTGGACTGAGCACAAGGTCCCCAATGGAGGAGTTAGGGAAAGAACTGAAGGAGCTGGAGGGGTTTACATTCTCATAGGAAGAACAACAGTTTCAACGAACCAGTCCCTCCAGAACTCTCAAGGACTAAGCCACCAAGCAAAGAGTACACATGGAGGGACTCATGGCTCCAGTTGCATAGGTAGCGGAGGATGGCTTTACCTGGCATTAATGGGAGAAGAGGACTTTGGTCCTGTGAAGGCTCAGTGCCCCAGTGTAGGGGAATGCAAAGGTGGCAGGTAGGAGTGGGTGGGTAAACATCCTCATAGAAGCAAGGGGATGGGGATGGGAGAGAGGGTATCTGGGCGGGAAACCAGGAAAGGGGATAACATTTGAAATGTAAATAAAGAAAATATCCAATAAAAATAAAGTAAAATAAAGAAAGTGGAATGCTCACCGTCTTTTAGGGGTAGGAGATAAAGGAAAGTGGAGGATGAAGGAGGAGGAGGAAGAAGTGAAGGAAGAGCAGGAGGAGGAAGAGGAGGAAGAGGAAGAGGAGGAGAAAGAGGAGATGGGGAAAAGGAAGAGGAGGAGGAGGAAGAAGAGCCTCAGATTTGTGTACTTTATTATTTGTAGCATAAACCAACAAAAACTACTACAAAAGACGCACTCCTGTGCCCTACTTCTTCTATTTCTATACAAAGATAAGATTCTTCTGAAGTCTGTCCACGTGATGAAATGACTGTGCATCACAGAGTTATAAAATTGTAGCACCTGTAATGTCACAGTGTTGAGAGCTAAGAAAGATGTTTAGGCCTGAGCTGCATACCACATAAACCTAAGAGGAACATGTACACATATCCAAACACAACTCCTCTTGCACATCTCAAAAACTAAAGCTACCAAGCAAACCTTCACAGATACTCTCAAGGGGTTTCCTAATCCAGAAGAGAAAGTGAACAGAAAGTTTAGATACTTAGTAAAAAGTAAACAAATACTAAACATGTTAGAGTTAATAGGCTTATATATGGAAATTAAAAATCACCCGTTAATAAAAAAAAGGGATACATTGGTTTTTCAAATGTAGAGAGATTAACATCGTTAAACTGGATATGATAAAACATGTGATGAAAAGTGACCCAAAAGAATTTTTTCTAATAGATAACTCATAGAATTTTTCATAATTAGTCCACTTGCATGAGAAAACTTCAGTAGTAAATAATATGCAAACACACACACATCTGGGGAATTATCAACAATAATCTAAAAGCCACAGATACATATATAAACTTTGTTTTCTATTTTAAGCATTGCTTGTATTCAGAGTGTACTATAGAATGGTGGTCCCCAACTTTCCTAAAGCTGCAACCCTTTAATACAGTTCCTCATGTTCTGGTGACCTCCAATCATAAAATTACTTTGTTGCTACTTCATCACTGTAATTTTGCAACTGTTAGAACTCATAATGAAATGCCTGATATGCAGGATGTCTGGTGTATGTCTCTGTGGAGTCATCATCCACAAGTTCAGAACCACTGCTATGGAAAGTTATGGTGGTTTTTTTCTATAATTTACTTTTTATTAACATAACATCTCAATCTCAGCCTACTCTCTTCTTCTCTTAGTCCTGCCTTTGCAAATCCAATCTCCCCATTTCTTGTCCTCAAAGAAGGGTAAGCCCCATTTGGGTACTCACCCACCCTGAAACATCTAGTCTTAACTGGATTAAGAGACTCCTCTTTCAAAGAGGCTCAACCAGACAATCCAGGATGGGGGAAGGATATTCAATGACAATCAGATAAAGGTCCCTCTCCAACCTTTAGAGGAACCACATGAAGACCAAATGAAAATCTGCTACAAATTTGGGGGCCTATGTCCAGCCCATGTATGCTCCTTGATCGGCGTTTCATTCTCTGTGAGACCCCATGGGCCCAGGTTAGTTTATTATGTGAAGTTGCATGCTTGGTCGAAGGGCAACCTTCCCTGAATAGAGGAAAGAGGGACTGTTCTTCATTGTAGGGTATATGAGTAAGTGTGCTCCTCTTCTAGAACCTCCAATCAAGTTTTCAAGACAATCTTTACAGAGTAGAAATCTTGGTAATAAATCTCCATTTTGTGCCTACACTGTATATGTCCTGTGTACTGCATGTTAGAGCTTATTATGGGCTGGTTATGGCAGTGTTTTAACTTTTTGATTTTAATGGAGAACAAGAACAGAGAATTTGTTATGAAGTATTAGCTGTCATAACAATAGCTTTCTACAGCCAGGGATGTTGTCAATTTGAACACATTCGGTTACTACCAAGAAGCCCTGGGTTTCATTACCAGAACCACAAAATCTTGACATGGTGGTGACTGCCACTCATCCCAGCACTTAGGAAGTGAAAAGAAGAAATCTCAGTTCATCATCTTCCTCCTTCAGTACATAGTAAGTTTAATGTTACATTTGAGTGAATATAAGATATATAAAATGCTGCTTCAAAAATATATAAAACAACAGCAACAGTAAAAAGGATCTGAGGAAAAGTATTGCCAGCAAGATGTAGAATATAAGGTTCATGTTTGAGATTTTTCCTGGATTCTGAAAAGAACAAAATAACAAGGAACAAAAAATACAAGTTCCAAGATTAAAACATTGACTCATCCCTAATAAAAGACAAAAATAAGACACTGAATGGTCTGCCAGATTGTGGAATCAAAGGGCATTAACACTGTTTTGTGTAAATGAATATGATAAATATCATTAAAAGCATTTTACTTCAAAATGGTTCAAACCTCATTTGTGTCTTAGAATAATCACGTTTGAAGCTATGAACACTTGAAATCATTTGGAATAAATTTATTTGTTAAAATTGATTTCAGTCCTTTCTGGGACTATGGGGAAAAGGAGCTATCTAAAATTATTCCTTTCAGAAGTCAACCTATGGAGATTAGATATATTTAGTTGTTTGTAAAGCGAAGCTATTCATGAAAATGGAAATTGGAAGTGTCTTACACCCTTAGGAATTTTGATGCTATCAAGTTTTGCTGAAATAAACACAGAGATTTATTCCAAGTATTTAAATATATTCATTAAAGTACTCAGTTGGATAAAAGGAACACTGGGATGCTCCTGTGGCTTCTGTTTTCTCTAAATGTTAATACTTATCACAGTTTATATCCTGCCTGCCATAAATATTAACGTTTTCAATCATTTCCTGGAATAGCACATAGCTTTAGAACTAAGTGTTCTTATTGTTTTAGTAGAGTGTAACCCAGTCTATGTCTTTTCATAATTTTTATCAGGATTTGAAAAAGAATGCAGTGCTCATTGTAAAATTAACTAGATAAGTAGCAGTTAACATTTATTGATTCTTGCTCTGCACAAAGAACTGCACTGAGAACTTTATACACACCATACCATTTAATCCTCCTAACAGCCATAATCTTAATATCCCCAGTTGGTAAATTTGATGGCTCCCTGCTTCTGCCCTAACAAGTTCTCACAAGATATGGGTTAGAAAATATTTATTATCATTTGGCATTGTAGAAGACAAAATTGGAAAATGGGTCTCATTGGAATGCAATCATAGTGTTAGCTGGATTGTGCTTCTATTTTATTAAATTAATTACATTTATCCTTTTGAATGTATATGGGTGGATGTGTGGTATGCATGGTAAGTGTGGATTTGCATGGATATCAAAGTTTATATTTGGAGGTAAGAGGACAACTTGCAGGAGTCTGTTCTTTTCTACTACTGCAAGCATCCTAAGATCCAAACTCAAGGTGTTAGATTTTGCCACAAGCTCCTTAACATAATGAATCATCTCATTAGACCCTGGAATGTGCTGCTTCTAACAGGCTCTGGGAGCTGTTTCTTTGTTTGCATTTTCCATGTCCTAGAGGCTTCCACAATTCTTTGCTCATGGTCTCCTCTTCCAATTTCAAAGGCACTGACTATAGGTTAGTTCATTTACAAGAAAGTATTTATCTCATTATTCCCAAACTCAGATTCCTCAAAATATTTTAAAGGTCCAAGGTCACATGGATTTTTCCCAGTTAATTCAAGTTAGTCCTTCACCAATGCAATGACAGCTGACTACAATTACCATTCTTGTATCTACCTTACACTTTGCTTCTGCTTTGCAAGATGTATGTCATTCTGTTGCTTTAACTCAGTACTACAGGTTGAATGATTGATAATGAATAAAAATTCATTCAGTTTATAGTTGTGTAATTTGGGAGGTACAAGGTCAAAGAGCCTCATTTGAATAGGGCCTTTCAATGGGGGTGTGGAAACTGTGTTCTGGGGGGCATGGCAGGCAGGAGTAACATTGTGTGAAAGAAATACACAGGGTGGAAAGGCATGAACTGATTTTTATGACAATCTAATTTTGAGATACCTTATTAATCCACTCATATACAAATGAAATAATCTAATCTTTTGTACACCTTGCTCATGGTTTAAATAACTTTTTAAATTTGTTTTTAGGCTGAGTATTTATTATATGCTTACCTTATTTCAGTGCTTACATGTATCAATTTATTTTCATGGAGTATTACCATAGTTAGCTCTATTTTACAGATGAGTCAATTGTCACATAGACTGGTAAATAATTTGCTTGAAACCACGCAGCTATTTAGTGACTATGCCTACGTTTCAACCTCAGCAGTGTGGATGGAGTGCTTTAGTCTAGTCTGCAACAGTCTTAACCATGGTGTTTCTTTCCTTTCTTTTTTTATTCACTTTACATCTCCTCCTAAGAGAAGAGGAGCTTCCCCCCGCCCCCAATGGATACTAAGCTACCCTAACAACTAGTCCCAGCAGCACTAGATCTATCCTTTCCTCCTGAGGCCCACTCAGGCAGTCCAGGTAGGGGAAAGTAGATCCAATGGCAGGGAAGAGAGACTGAGATAGCCCCCTCTCACTTGTTACAGAACCAACATGAAGACCAAGCTGGAAATTTGTATACAATGTGGACACAAATGTGGACATTTGTGTAGGAAGTCTAGCTCCAGCTCCTGCATGCTCCCAGGTTGGTGGCCTAGGCTCTCTGAGCCACTATGGCCTCAGGTTAGTTGACACTGTCAGTCTACTTGTGGTGTGCTTGACCCTTTTGGCTTATTCATTTCTACCCCTACTCCACTCTTCCACAAGACTCTCAGAGCTTCATCTGATGTCTCCCTGTGGGTATTTGCATCTGGGTTCATCTACTGCTGGATAAAGCCTCTCAGCAGACAGTTATGCTAGGTTCCTGGCTGCAAGCATAGCAGGATATCAGTAATAGTGTCATGGATTGCCCCTCTCACATGGGATGAGTCTCAAGTTGGGGCAGTCATATATTGGCTGTTCCTTCAGTCTTTGCTCCATCTTTATTCCTGCACATCTTGTAGGCAAAACAAATCTTGGGTTGAAGTTTTTGTGGGTGCATAAATTGATGTCTCCCTCCCTCCTGGGGAAGTGTTAACAGCAGGTGACCACTTCAGTTTCTATAATCTCCTCTAGTAGAAATTTCAGCTAGAGTCATTCCTATAGACTCTATGTATCCTCCCCTGTCACAGGCCTCCAGCTAGTCACCACCAATTCTCTTTGCTGATTTCCATTCTCACTCGCAGCCCTCCTACTTCTGTCACACCACCCTCATATCCCCTCACCTGATAGTCATCCCTGTTCTCCTCATTCCTCTCTTTCCAGTTCCCTCTCTCCATCCACCTCTGATGATTCTTTAGTTTCCCTTTCTGAGATTCGCACATTCTTGTTACCTCCTTGTTATGCGGGCCCTTTGGGTATGTTTACTTAAGCATTGTGGTTCTGTGCTTTATAGCTAATGTCCACTTATAAGGGAGTCCATACATACATAAGTACCTTTCTGGGTCTGGGTTACTTCATTCAGGGTGATATCCCCAAATTCCATTCATTTGCATGCAAAATTCGTGATATACTTGTATTTAATAGCACAATAGTAGTCCATTACGTAGATACAACATATTTTCTTTATCCATTCTTCAGTTGAGGGACATTCAGCGTGTTTCCAGTTTCTAGTTATTAAGAATAAAGTTGCTGTGAACACCTGAGGCTTGCTTACCAATGCTTCACAGTAAAAGTCATTTTCCTGAATCTATTTTGGTGGGGGAAAGTCAAGCTTTTAGCATCAATGTAAACATAATCAAAGGCTGTGGGATTGAAGATGTGAGCATCTCTTGGATGCTTGGAACCATTATTTTTCTAGCTATTGAAGCATGTTGAATCAAAACTCAGAAAAAAAGAGATGTTAATTATAAGTATAATCAATCCAAGAATAAAACTCAACTCTGTACAAACTTAGAAACTTCCCCTATACATTCTCTTAGAAGTAATTTGCTCATTTTTTACCTAGGCAGAAACTTAGATAATCTAGCGGCTGTTTAATAAAACTGAATTACTTAAAAATTTTCAAAATCAGAAAAATAAAAATATAATCACCTTTTGGACACTTGCTGACTTTTATATAGGAAAATTCTATTACAAAGTATAATTTTTTTACAATTTATATAGTATTTGATATAGTAAAGTTCACAATATCTGACAAAGTCCTTCTGCATGAGTTCTTATTAGTTACACACTGTGAGAAATAAGAATGGCAACTATTGCTCTATTTAGAAAGTACAGTACATTCAGCTTATTAAATGGGTTAACATGAAAAAGTACTTACCCCTACATAAACTTTCCACAATAACATTTTTAAATATATCAGAGTTTCAAAGGTAATACTTCTTTCTTGAAAGGGAAGTGATACAGATCAATATCTTTTATACAGTAGTTATATAGCATGACGTATGTTATATAGCATGACATATGTTACTAAATACATAGTTATTGAGTACTTGCAGTGTCTTTTGAACATTGAAGTCAATAGAATGATTCCCACTTGTGGCTCTCCCATTAGTTGTTCATGAGGTTTTGCCCACCAGATTTTTAAATCTTATAAACTTTACCTTCTCCATTTATAAAGCAAGATGACCAGGATGTCATCTCCTGCTGCTGCTGAGTACATTATTGTGCATAGTTCATTGTGTGCTTCCTGACACACTGAAAGTATGAAATCACTTTTGTCCGAGCTTAACAATTTATTTAGACGTAAAATAAATCAGGTTGATTATAGTCATTACTTACTTTTCCAACAGCAGAAGCTCTCCTCCAAATTAACATTCTGTAATGGATCATACTCAGCATTTCCTCTTATATAATTTCTTCTTGAATATGTAAAAAAGCCGGGCAGTGGTGGCACACACCTTTAGTCCCAGCACTTGGGAGGCAGAGGCAGGGGGATTTCTGAGTTCGAGGCCAGCCTGGTCTACAGAGTGAGTTCCAGGACAGCCAGGACTACACAGAGAAACCCTGTCTTGAAAAGACCAAAAAAATAAAAATAATATATAAAGAAAATATTTGAAAAAAGTTATTTTTCATTTTATTAGATATATGTTGACTTTACAAATCTAAAGCATAAATCCAAGTGAATAACATTTTCAAATATTAGATAATGACAGATGATTTGTCTTATTTGGGGGGGGGTGACAATTGTTCTCTGAATGTAGCTTTCACTTTATAATAGCTTTCCCTAAGTTGATGGCACCTCCTCAAAGCCCATAAAATGATCACATGATTACTGAATGTATTTAATTCTCAGATGATAAAGCACCATGTTCTGGGTGGGATTGTTAAACATTCTGTGAGCATTTGTAGGAGTTCTATATTTATCTAAAGTATTTTTTAGTTGCTTTTGGGTATTCAGATGGCATGAAGATGCATTACGGGTAGTCCAAAATATTTAATGCACTCTAATTTTAAATTTACTTTTTATTAATATATAATTACACAACTTCCCCTCATCTTCCTTTCTCCCTTCACCATTTCCCATGCCTTTTACTTATCTCTAATTAATATTTTCTGTTTTTGATTATTAAAGCTTCATATACATGCACACATGCTCACATATGTACAGGTCAAGAATATACATAAAACCTGCTCAGCTAATTAAATGTGTTTTGTGTTTATATAATTGCAGGGATGAAAATTTCTGATGAACATACTGTGAGATAATTTTTCCTGGAAGAAGCTAACCTCCTCAGTGTTTAGGCAGCCATACTGTTGAGATATAACTATAGCTTCACTATGATTTCTGGGATATACAATCTCATAAGAGACTTCTAAATCCGCTTGGTTTTAGGTTATTTCTGACACCTACCCTTTTATAATATGACTTTAGTCTTATTTACAAAAGTTATAGTCAAAGGCTCAGTCCTGCAAGAATGCCCATTTCAGCTGGCAGTTCCATGGCCCGGGTTGTTATAATTATGCTTCTGAATTATGGTCTTTCAAAAAGATAATCGTCGAACACTCCCCCTTGTATCTAATATGCAAGCAAATCTTATGGGTCTTCAGGAAATGCATGCTGGTATATTATGAAAAATATGAGGAAACATACAGAGAACAGCAAGACAAGAGAGTTGACAAGGGTGAAGGATGAGGGACGTTTCATACAATATCCAGGACTTCTCTGGGTGACCATTCTCCATCAAACTCCAATGTTTCATTATCTAGAAACTTTCAGAACTCACTCAGCATTCCCTTGGCAACCTTGTTGTACAGTCAAATCACTGGTCACGGGTGACCAATCAATACAATATAATAATAAACCCAATATGAACCCTTAACAAAAAGTTGAAAGTCTAATCATGCCTTAGGTTTTATTGGGGACGAGCCTTAATCCTAAAGGTACATGGCAGATTTCAGTGAACATTTGGCTCATTGATAGCCCATGCTATTGCTTTAAAGGATTTGAGGAACTGTGTACTATGATACAAGGGAAGAAATCAAAATCAAATTCCTCTTTTTGTTATGTCACTAGACCCTAGCACTCTGTGAAGCACCATTGCAAATTCTTCTGTTCCTTACCTTACTTAATATCCTAGCCTATACAATCTGAAACTGTAGTTCTTTGTTTTCTGTAAATATGTGAGCTCTGAAATAATAAAACACATGTACAGTTATATTTACTAAGTTGACTGCAAAATTAGGTTTTTTTTTTTCCTTTTTCTCCTTCAGAAAAATGCATTAGAGACTGTAGACATTTAAAGGTAAATTTTTTTAGCTTATGAAGTATTACCTGATGCAATAAGTTAATGTATTATTTTCACAGAGGGATTTTAATTCTACTTGTTGTTTACCTTGGGATAAATATTTAAATGTAATATAAATATATAAATGTATATACAATTTTTTATAACATTGCTGATAGTAAATCATATAAGAGACTTTGTTATATAATTTTGTTTTTACAGAATGAATTTAATTTGGAATCCTTTCATGGGCCTTATTTCACTCCTTGAGCTGTATAGCTTTGTGGAATGGGGCTAAGATAAATGTTTTTAATTCAATTTCCAGAACTACTGATGCTGACTACTTTGTAATTTTTATGTGACAGGTATCAGATCAAAATTTACCATGCCCATTCCATTTAGTATGACCTCAAGCCACAGGGTTAGTATATTCTGGTTTGAATGACATGTGATAAGCTTTTATGATCTCTTTTTAAAGGCTCAAAACAAACACATGCAAATTCTAGACTGTGAACATCTCGTTTCTTAAAGGTTAAAAGCCACTCTCTTATTTATTTTTATTATTATTCTCTTCTAATCAGTATCGACAAAGGAGGTTTCAGACAATAGATAAGCCACATTATTACAATGGCAATGTCAGATTTTAAAACATCAATATTCATGTTTCCTCAAGATGAGAGGACTATTTTCATGTCTTTAGTTGATTTATAAATGACATGTACAGACTTATGTATTAAACATCTTAATAAAAAAAGAATTTTATCATGAAAACAGTGCCAAAGTCTTAAGTCCAATATCTATCATAAGGGTATTAAAGTCTTATGCTTTTCACAGTCCTGTAAGTTAAGGAAGCTGTCTAGACTCAATATCTAGCAGTGTCTGAATGTGATTTTACTAGATATTTGATGATTAAATATCTTGTTGCTATGCATTTCTGGGCAGATTAACTATACTTAACTGAATTCTTTCTCAATATTTGTTTCATATAATTCCCCAGACTGTCTTGGCTTATGTTCAAATAACTAAAAAATGATCTCATGTGGAAAATCGGGAAATTTAACTTCAAATTTCAGTGTTATTAAGCTTTTCTTCTTGAGCAATCTAATGATAGGGTGTCAGTGTGGGATGTTACCAACAATGCAAAGAACACTTAATGAGGATATGAACATGCACAATGAAAGCACAAGAGTCTTTATAACAACTCGAGCCTCTCGGAAATCTGCTTTTTTTAAAAAATGTAATTCCAGCAACAACTACAATGACAGTTTGTAAAATACTCTTATCAAGGATGATCTCCAAACATCTCAATGGACCGGACATGTTTTATTACACACTTTATCATCTCATCTCTGTTTACCAGGTAGAAGTGCAGAGAACTAGCCAAGATAAGTAAAAGGAGAAGAAACAAGTAAGAAGTCTGCCTTTAAAAAAAAAATTAGGTCACTTCAGGTTCCATTTTCACATTGTTGGGCATTTCAGCTAAGGTCACCCACATGGAGTATTGAGTACTTCTCAGATCCCAGGCCTCTTTAACATTCTCGAGGTTTTCTCCATTCCCTTCCCCCAGCAGCTGCATGTTTCCATTCATTTTTCTGGTTCTTTGGGCTTCTCTCCTGTTTCTCCTCATACCTGATCCTGCCCCCTTTTCCTCTCTCCATATTCTTCCTTCCTTCTGCCTCTGATATTTATGGAACTGAAGTATCCTCACTGTTTGTTACATTTCTTACAGGCTTGTAGGTTATATCCTAGGTATTCTGTACTTTTTGGCTAATACCTACTTACCAGTGAGTACATACCATGTATATCCTTTTGGGTCTGGGTTACCTCACTCAGGATAATGGTTTCTAGTTCCATCCATTTCTCTATAAAATTCATGATGTCCTCATAATTAATAGCTGAATACTATTCCATTGCGGAAGGGGGACCAGAAAGGGAGGCCATATTTGGGATATAAACAAATAAAATAATTAATTCAAATTTTTAAAAAATCGAGTCAGCTGAGAGATTTGCAGTTTTGTTAACAATGTTCCTATTATTCTTATGTTTATAATGATAATGTGTTTTTAAGTGATGTTATTTTAATTCTAGTAAAATATATATAGCTTATAATTACCTGTCTCTATCTTCTCAAATGGACTCAAAGAACATCTTAATTGTTCTACAGCCTTTACTATCACATACACATAGATCTCTTTTAATTTGCCAGGGTGAAATAACATGCCTCATAAATAGTAATTTTCCACGTTCTTAACCCCAGAGCATGATCATACATCCAGATTTTACATTGTTTCTATGACACTGCTTATTCTAAAATTGTGATTAAAATAAAGGACATTTGCCATAGTCAGCTTCCATGACTGTCTATGTAACAGCACAATGTGTTCAACACTCTAACATTTTTTAGATTGTGTCAAATATATTTTTATTTGAGAGGAACTATAATGCATTGTGTCTACTTGCTACATTTTGCTCCATGCATCCATTAATATGTCTCTAGATTGCTTTTGCCTTTTTATTATTACTGTGAATAATTATTCTGTAGACATAGTATACAAAGTTATATTTTGCTTTCAACTCTGTCTCTATACCCAGAAGTGGAACTGTTATGTGATCTGTTAAAATGGTGGTTGTTGCTTAACTCTCATTGCTGAATGTTGTTGCTTTATGATTTTTTTAATAATAGTGTGTGTGTGTGTGTTGTGTCACATTGTGCATGTGTGTTATCTCCCTATTTCCCTTTCTTCTTCTTTCACTCTGTGTGTGTATTTGTGTGTGTGCATGCATGCATGTGTGTGTGTGTGTGTGTGTGTGTGTGTGTGTGTGTGTGCTTGTGTGTGTATGCCATGAGCAATGAGAATGAGAATGAATGAATTCTCATTCATATGAAGTGGTGGTAGATTTATGAAAAAACTTTTATAGGAAAGCAATACTTTGAAAATCAAAATGCTATATTAAAGATATGACTATTGTAGTCATTGTCTAGTGCTTGTTGTTAAGAAAAGTATCAATAGATTCTAGATGACATTCAACAGGTTTTCGGAGTCTCAGATCATTTTAGTGATACAAGTCTCTCCAAGTGGCTTTTTACCTCTCCTTAGCATTAATGTAGATGATAGATGCAAGGTACTTACAGAGCCTGACAACATAAAAAATAATTTAAAGTATTATTGTGCAGAAAGTCCTTGTGCTTACAGAGTATGAATATGCAGGTAACGCAACTAGACCAGTGTGTTTATAACTGAGACAGCTTTACAAAACTGTATTTTTAATAACTTAACCTTTTAAGATTGTAACACATAATTTTCCTCTTCCCTTCTTTATCTTTAATTTTGTTTTATATATATATATATATATATATATATATATATATATATATATATTTATATATATGGTGTGTGTGTGTGTGTGTGTGTGTGTAACTAAGTACATAAAAACAGTCTATTCTCTCTAAGCAATATTACTTATACATGTGTTTTCAGGGCTGACTACTCAGTATTGGATAACCAATTGGTTTGCTCTTCCCTGATGACAAATATTTCTCCCACTCTCAGCATTTCTTGGTTGCCTGTAGTTCTTTGTATAGGGTTGATGATTTTCAGGTTTTCTCCTGTCCACATTAGCATGTTCATTGTGGTTGGCCTAGTTTAACTCACTTTAGATAGTCTTGTTGGCGAGACTTTTTGACTTTGGATTCTCACATGACAAGAGGACACACACTCACAAAAAGCTCCCTCATTCCCTGGCTCTTTCAATCTTTCCATCCTTCTTCTACAATGACTCTGAGCCTTAAGTTTTAAGAGGTTTATTATAGATATATCCTCTATAACTGAGCTTCACAACACCAAATTTTGATTGGTTGTTTTCTTCTCTAATGGTTAATGGACTGTTGAAAGAGAAGTTTACTTGATAAGGATAAAGACTAAGGCTTATGTGGCTCTAAGAAAATTTTTAAAATGTAGTTAGGGATTATTATGTTTCTAGTAAAATACTAGTTGTAGAGTTCTTTTCCAACATACATGACTTCATAAGCCTTGAGTAGTTGGCTAGGTTTTCAGTACTAGGTATCGTTTCTCTCTTGTTCAGTAGGTCTTAAGTCCAATTAGAGGACTGTTAGTTATCTGGGTCACACTCAGGTATGATACTACTACTACACTGTTTATGGTAATTGTGTCATGTTGGTTGCTATGGTTGATAGGTGGCATAGTTGGTTAGGACTGTTCTGTGCTTACCTCCTTTGGAAGCTTGCATGTTACTTTATTAAACCATGAAAGCAGATTCTCAATGAGACTTTCCAATTAGTTCCTTCTCAGGGACCTGACCCATGCATACTGACTGAATACATCGTCTCTTCAGTAATTAGGTCTTACTTTCGTCTCCTGGGATACCACCAAAAATAATAGCAATAACTTTTAATCTCTTAAACAACTCTTACCAAAAACTCAAAGATAGACTTCTCATTCCTGCTGTTAGGAATTTTGTTAGATGATCTTTGGCTATTTGAGGGAGCATTGTTAGTACACATGGCAAATTTTCATGGAAACACTGTAAGTCTGTTCATGTGATTTATAGGTATTTTAAGTATTTTTAGTTAGATCATTAAAATAATGATTACTTATGACTTCTCTTACAATTTTTTGTCTTCTTCCCTACTTTTACACTTATCTTTCTTCTCATGCCTAATTAGAGACCACTGATCAGAACTGTAATTGTCTGCACTGAATGTATTTTAGAATTTCAGGGTTTATTTGGTTACCAGGAAAATACACTGAGCAGTTAGCTAAGTGCTACTGAAACTCATGTTTACAAATAGAAGATATTCCTATAAATGTTTCATTGATGTTTTGCCATGTGGAGTTGTTTTGGAAGACACAGAGTCTTATCATCCCAGACTAGTGTCAAATTGCTGTGTGGTTTCAGGATTTCATTAAATATTGATCTTCCTGCCAACACATCCCAAATTCTAGAGTTACAGGTATAAGTCCCTATGCATTGTTCATTCAATGAGAGGAATTGAACACAGGGCATTATGCATACTAAGTAAGCAATCTACCAAATTAGATACATCCCAAGCCCTGCATCCTTGTTTTTTACATCTATATGATAATCACTAATTTTGTATTTTAGAGATAATATACTCATATACAGAATCTTTTGCTTTTCCCCTATCACATGATTGGACACTGTTTTCAGTGAAAATGTCTCTCACAGAAAATGTGTTACAAAAAAATGTTATCCTTGTTTTCATTTAAAATTGAAACCAGAATACACCATGCCTTGGAACTGTCCTGTAAGAACACTTAAAAAACTCTCATATTAAACTTGGTACATGGTTTACAGTACTTTTGGAGAATACTGAAAAAAAAAAAGCAAGAAAGCAAACAAACAAACAAAAAAACCAGGTACAGTGCAGACATTCTGGGTTTAAAGAGACAGTACCAGATATGTCTACATAATAGAAACAGATATTACTAAGGCTTATGAGCAGCTTTCTACCACTATAACAACCAGAAATGATAACTGATAAGAACAGTATATTCTGATATATGGTTTCAGAGGTTGTAGTATGCAGTAACCTGGTTCTATTGTTTTTGGCCTGTGATGGCAAGTTCTTCAAGATAGGGAGAGGAGATAGAAAGAGAATGGGGAAAGAAATAAGTTATATCTCAATACACTACTGAACATCTATCTCCTTCCTGACAATGAGTTGAACTAGTATCTATCTCCTACATATTCCAGCATGACACAGAAGCACAGTAACCCAAATGTAGGTGCTCATAAGACCATCCTAACTTAGAGCATGTCAAGTATCAACTTTGAATGTTATTTATCTTTTCATTGCTTGTTCCAAAGACAAGACCAACTCAACATAAAGAAGAGGAAGTTTATTTTGACTCAGTGTTTTCAAAAGCTCAACCCACAGTTGCTTACCTCTGCTATTTTGGGGCTATGGGCAAGGCTGGGTAAGTATACTTATATGGCCAATGAAGTTGCTCATTTGGCCATAGCCATAAAGCACAGAGCGAAGGGGGCAGGGTTGAGAACAGAGACAGAGGAAGACAGTAAGTGATATGGAGAGTAGAGAAAAAAGTGTAGGAAAGGAGACAGAGAAAAAGGAGGTACAGGGCAGAGAAAGGAGAGCATGCTAGAAACCAAATATCTCCCCATATATACAAGTATATGTTTCAAATGCCCTGTCACACAGACATTGGTCCTCATTTTCTAAATGTTTCAACATTTCCTAGCAATGTTGTAGGCTGGTAACCAGGGCATGGGCAGAGAGATTTGGGGGGGGGACATTTATGAAGACAAGCACAGCAACATCCCTAAAAGATAAATGCCAGATAAAAAAACAAGACACAGAAAAAGTACTGTGTCATAGGGACTTCCAAATATGAAGAAGACATTGAGGAGCCACTTGAGCAAAACCCTAGAAATGAAAGCTCTGCTTACACATAAAAGAGTTCAGAATAAAAAATCTGTGTTAGAATTGCAAAAATGGAGCTTTGCATAGGTCTTCCCTTAGCAGTCACCAGTTATGGAGCTCAAGGGTAATATACCTTCATTTCAGATTTTGGGACCTTATAGAGTAGTCTATGGAAGCAAGTTGTGCTTCTGACTTACAGAAAGTCTGAATGAACAACCACATTAAAAGCCTGTATTCTATCTTGCCATTTACTGTACAGCATTAGAAAAAATCACGCAGCACTTAATGTAGGAAGTAAATGATCCATGGGGTAACCAGTCAAAAAAATCAATGTTCTGGGATGTCTCAGAAATTGATCATTAATAATACTCAATAAGATCACCCAAATATTCTAGAAGATTCTGCTTCATATTAAAGAAATTGTTGTAGGTCAAATACCTATTTTAAGGCATTTGCCCTCTTATAGCTTCTATCTTACATCCTTGTTCTAAGCTGGAGGAGAAATTATAGATAAAGTGCTCAAAGAAGAAGCTTGTTTGGCTGTGGATGACCTACTAGTGGGATGAAGTTGGATTAATATTCTCTAAAATCAACAGAATGGGAGATGGAGTCATCTGTATAGAGTAAACTCCACCACACATGTTGCATTCTGTCAAATAAGGCATTTGATTTCTGCAAAGAAATCCTTTCATTTTATTTTAAAACTGAAGATCAGAGTTATGAATGGTGATGCAAATTTCCTACAGGTTGAGCATCGTTCAACAGTGGAAGCAGAACATAGGGATCACTGAAATAGACTTCTCTTTCTAGAAGAGTTGTCTTCAGGGAACCAGATAAAGTGGTCCACTTAATCATTGATCAGAACTCCTACACAGAAAGATCAATAATTAAAAAGGGATTATGATTATTGTATTACTATTTCCATGCCATTAATGACTTTCTTATCTTAAAAGGTAATGTATATTTCATCAAAGTTTAAGTTGTTCTCTTGAAGTCCACTCAACTAAAGAAGACTTCCTTGTCATAGGCAGCCTACAATTCCTTCCTAGAGATACATGTGGGAGCCATTGAATAAATGGATTTGCTTTGAGTGGAGAAGGTAATAAGTCTAGTGTGTTATCCATTATATATGTTATCCATTGTGCCACACACACAGATTCAGGTTTCTTCCTTTTAATTTCATGGATATAATAGAGTTTTGTTTTTTTTTTTTTTCATTTTTAACATTTTTTTTTTTTTTTACCATTGATGCTACTATGTGTAGGGTATTTTGAAAAACTAAGAACATTTTACTATATGGAGTGATTGGCCTTGTATTTAAGCAGAAATAAAAACTCATAAGAAATGACGACAAAATACAACAAAATAAACTATAGGAAGATAAAACAAAACTATCGTATTGAGGCTGCAATAAACAAGGCTCAGAAGGAAAGGAGCCCTAAGTGCAGGAAGTCACTAATTAACCCTCTTATTCAAACTAGTATAGTTGTGTGTATAAAAATAAAACAAGTAAATAAACCCTAAGCATTAGCTTTATGGTGCTTTCATATGTTCACGTAAGGCACCTGCTTTTATTTTAAAAACAAAGCCTCCATTAATTTTTAGCTTTCTTTGGCAGACAACAAGAAAACCCGTGCATCCAGTACTTTGTATATCTTTTGAATGAAACAGGCAAGTGAAAACATATTCCTTTTTTAATAAAATTATTGTTTTCAAAAGGATACAAAAGAGGTTTCATTCTGCATAGCTCCTTTGTTCAGGTGATCAGAAATTGCTTTCTGAATAGAATCCTGAAACTTGTTTTGAGTTCAAGACCTTATTTTGAAGAATATCTCAGATGGTTGTCTAAAGAGTGATGGCCACAGAGGGTCATCTTGATAGTATAACATGTCCCCTTCCTTTTTATTGTTCATCTCTCATCACCGGATGGAAGTTAGATATGAATGTTGTAAAGAACACAAAAATCACATGCAGCTCTTGGCAAGACAGAAAACACAATCCCTATTGCAGCACAGAGTCCCTATAGTAACAAAGGTAGTTGTACAAGGTCTACCTTTCCATGAATTTTTAAGACTGGGAGTGGATTACTCTCTTCAAGATGCGACAGGCCAAAAGAGTGGAGGAAAGGCCATCCAGAGTCTGCCCCACCTTGAGATCCATCCAATATGTAGCCACCAAACCAAGACACTATTGCTGAAACCAAGAAGTCCTTGCTGACAGGACCATTATATGGATGTCTCCTGAGAGACTCGTGAGAGCCTGACCAATACAGATGCAGATGCTTGCAGCCAACCATCGGACTGAGCAAGGAACCCTAATGGAGGAGTTAGGGGAAGGTCTGAAGGAGCTGAAGGGGTTTGCAACCCCATAGGAAGAATAACAATATCAACTAAACAGGCCCTCCAGAGCTCCAAGGGACTAAACTACCAACCAAAAAAAATTCACAAGGAGGACCCATGACTCCAGATGCATATGTAGCAGAGAACGGCCTTCTCTGACATCAAAGGGAGGGGAGGCTCTCGGTTCTGTGAAGTCTTGATGCTCCAGTGTAGGGGAATAAATGCTAAGGTGTTGGGGCAAGAGTGGGCAGGTGAGTGGGGGAACACCCTCATGGAGGCAGGGGAGAGAAAGGATGGGATACGGGGGTTTTCAGAGAGGGACTTGTTAAGTGGGATAATATTTGAAATAAAAATAAACAAAATAACCAATGGATTTTTTTAATTGGATATTTTATTTATTTACATTTTGGATATCATCTCCTTTCCCTTTAAAAAAGAAAAAAAAAACATAATTATTTAACAAATTAAATAATTAAAGATATAAAAAAAATGGATGCCATGGGCCTTATGATCTGGTGACCAGTGCATAGTTCTGCCCATCCCACTTTTAATGCATTGCTATAAAGATAAAATTTCAAAATGAGGCTATTGGCAGCATTTAAACAAATGCTTAGCTCCAGTCAAGTTAAGAACTGCATTTTTTCTCCACTACATTAAAAGAGCACCATTGTTATTTCCTTTGAAAGGTAAGACAAGAAAGCATAGACATGAACATGTTCAATCTAGCACCCTAGACTGTAATGGAGCTAAGACCTGAACCCAAACAATGTAAATCCTACACCCTTAAACACTTCAACAGATCATTTAGAATTTCAGCAAAACATTCAAATAATCTTAGGCTAAAAGACTCTTTCAAAGGTTATTTAGTTCTAAGTGCAATTTGGTGAAAATCCCTATAAATCTGTGCTAGTTATCCCATTTAACAACAATAGCAAGTGTTTCATAGAATATTCTGTCACATTTACAGTGCTGGGGGTCAGGCTTACACATTTCTTTTGCCTATTAACATCATCATAACACTAATTTTGGACATAAATTAATCTTTATTGTGCCATTATAGCATTACTCAGCCCCTCCTCCAGCATGGCTCTCATGGTTAGAGATATTAATCTGGTTTGACCTAAAGCCTTCAGCCTTGAGTTTATGCTCACATCCTCTTATTAAGGTCTCTTGGTCCAGATAGCACAATAAATTCAACACAGGAAAGAAATCTTTGAATGTCAAATCATGGGTGTTTTGGTGATTTAATTTAGATTAACATTATTTTATAACTTTCTGATATTGGTAATAGTGTGTATTAGTAAGATTCTATATGGGAAATAACATAAACTTATAAAATCCATCACACTTGTTCTGCTACAACCCCCCAAACACACACACACACACACACACACACACACACACACACACACACA
>JANHMN010000008.1:41130693-41151621 GCA_030674055.1 Rhabdomys pumilio
TCCAACATTTTGTAGTATAGGGACTGTCCAGGTGTTCAGCGGTCTCTACAAATTGACTAAGTTTTAGAAGCTATGCTTTGTGCTTCCTATAGTTTCATTTAATTCAGTCATTCAGGATTTCTGATGGGGTTGAAGACTTATAGTCTCATAGCCAATCTTGGCTACTTACTTTGAGAGAAAAGATTTGAGAGGATGGTTTTCAGCTGACATTCATTCTAAAGCCAATAAAAAAGTCGGGTTTAGAACTAAGTCTTTTAGTTAGGAGAGATGACAGAGGTTCTGGTTAGTCAAGAAAATTATGGACTGGGTATTAGGTCTATCTCGTATGTTATTCACACAAATTGGTATAGTTATGCTCAAATTGTATTTTTAGAGAAAAGTTTTATTTTAACAGGAAAAGTGATATGTAGGAGGAACTAAGGTGGAAGGAGTATGGAGAGGAAGAGTAGGAGTAAGGAGAGAAGGAGCTAGGTGACGAGGCAGAAAGAGAGAGAGAGAGAGAGAGAGAGACAGAGAGAGACAGAGAGAGACAGAGAGAGACAGAGAGAGACAGAGAGAGACAGAGAGAGATAGTAGAAGGGGACATGGAGGCGGATGTTCCCGTGTCTCTGCTAATAAATAATAGTTGATATATCTCGGTTGGGTATTGGGTTACACTTCTGATTGTATGGGCATCTTGTTATTGAGCATTACCAAAATTATAAAGCCTTTGATTAACATTAAAAAATTTTTATAAAATCAAAGAGGAGAAGGGGGGATGGGATAGAGGTTTTCTAGGGAGGGGAAATGGGGAAAAAGGATGGCATCTGAAATGTAAATAAAATATTCAATAAAAAATAAAAACTATTTTCAAAAAAGGGAAAAAAAGAAAACTTGGTAGCTGCTGGAAGAGGAAGAGTCTCTATTTAATGTAGTTGATTCTTTGAGTTTTACATCATGCACCCCAGTCCCACTCATCTCCCCACCAATCATATCTGCCCTTTACTCTTGCAGCCTCCCCATTCAAAACATAAATTTTCACACACACACACACACACACACACACACACACACACACACATACACCACACAGAAAACATCACTTGATAGGTGTCAAATGAAAGTAAATCCCTCTGTCCATTCATTTTCACTTGCAAATGTTCTTTGCAATGTGTCATTGGTCTGTTTCAAGATCTCTACCTTCTGTGACATCATCAATATTGGATCCTCAGTGGTCTTCCTCACAGTTATCCCATTGGTGCCCTGTGTTATGGAGATTCATTAGCTTTAGATAAACAGGACTGACCTTTTCACTCATCCCAATCATTTCCAGATGAGTTTGAGGTGGGCCAATTCAGAACCCTGAATCTGGGCCTTGGTGGTCACTTTGCTGACTGACAAGCACTCCTGTGCTCCCTTATCTGCACCAAGTGAGCTCTGCAGCACTGCTCAAGCTAGGCCACCCAATGCTGCCATGGGCAGAAGGCAGGGTCAGTCCTCCTTCTCTTATGCCCTTAGGCTGGTACATCTGCACAAATAACCCTAGTGCCAGATCTAGCATGCTGAGCAGTCATGGTGTCATGGTACTTTGCTCATTGTGCTAAGTGCTTCAGTCTGCAGAGGAGCTGGGCCAGTTCAATGCCCCCACACTGTCAAGAATGACTCAACCATGCCTTCACCATCAGGGCCAGCTCCATTATGTTGCCCAGGTGAGGTACAGGGCCCATTCTCCCAAGTTCTATAGCCACTGAGAGTGAAGTGCTAGTTCTCCTGTTCTCATGCCCTCAGTGCCTGCTCTTTCCAGGTTGAAATAAAACTAGAGTACAGGGCATCACCCCTACACTCTCCACCTGACCACCTCACATCAGGGGAGGGTTGAGGCCAGCTCTCTCATGTTCTTGCTTTCTGCCTAGCTCACCCACACCCCTATCAACTTTGCTGTGCTGTCCAGGTGGGGTATATGGCCCACTCTACAGAATGGTGCAGCTGCTGAAGGATAGGGCAGCTAGGCAAAGAGACAGCTGGTTGATAGTGTTTATCTTTTATCAGTCAGGGACAAAGCAAATAGCAGTCCTTGGTTCATCCTAGCTTGATGCCTGGCTTGGTGGCCAAAGCTATTTCATACCTAGGACACATAAAATTCAAGTCATGCCAGTTTTCTTAAGGGGTGTGATAGATCTACTCTCCAGAGTAGGCTCCCACCCAAGAGCATTTGGTCAACACAAATTGCACTAGGTTGAAGAAGAAAAGTGAAACGCAGAGATGGTTCTATAGTTATGAATGCTGGCAGCTCTTCCAGAGAAACAATATCTTAATTCTAGCACAGACACAGCAGCTCACAAACATCTGTTTACAAATCTAGATCTGACAGTTTCTTCTGGCCATGGTGAGTACCAGCCCTGTAAAGCAGTACACAGGCATACATGTAGGAAAAACACCCATACAAATAGAACAAAATACAAGCATCTATAAAACAGAGAGCAAAGGCTGAGAAGATAGGTTGAAGGAGTGGGGATGAATCTGGAAGCAGCTGTAAAAGGCAGAGTGAATATGATCGAAATACATTGTATGGAATTCTCCAAGAATAGACAAAAAATGTTTTAAATATCAGACTTCAATTTCAATAGGAAGAGAAACAGCTCAGTTAGGAATTAGGCTCAGGAGTAAAGACAAAGTGAACAATGAGGAATTAACAAACAGTCTTGAGACAAGACAGTACACTGGTTAGTGGATAGTTTTAGTAAATGGAAACACCAAGTCTAAGGGAGACAGAGGTAGCAGTCATGTCATGAGTCGGCAAGGGGAAACAAAATCTTAGAAAGAGTAGGGCGACTTTCTTTCTAAATTCTCTCACCCTAGCTCTTGAAAGCTGTGCTAAACAGAGAGAGAAATTAAGATGACCCAATATATAATGATTAAGTTGAGAAAATTAAGAAAAACCTCACCAGCATTTGATAACCAGGGATATTTTTGTTTCTACATTAATCATCATATTCATCTTTAAATGTTTCATTTACTGAATTCTTGGTTGGTGAATTTTGTTTTTAAAAATTATTTATGTTGAATTGTTAATCTGTTTGAATTATTTTATTTCCTTTTTTGTTATTGAAGCTGGGTAGCACATAGCTCAGGCTGACATCATCTACCCTGTTTAACAGAATAAATGACTCTGAACTCATGACACTTTTGCTTATACATCTCAAGTGCTAGGCTTACAGGCTAGCTCCGTAGTACCTAGTTTACGCAGTGCTGAAGATAGAACTTATGGTTATGTATATGTTAGACAAGCACTGTACCCTGTGGACTACAGCCATAGCTTTGCTTCATTTTTTTCCATAGATTCTTGTAGAAAGTAATCTCAATATGCAACTCAAAAGCATTACCTAATGTTGAGCAATGTTCCCTGAAATTGTTAGCTGAAATGTGGGAAGTTGCCTTGTACTAATTACCAAAAGCTGAAATGTCTTCCTCACTGTCCTTTTGAGTTTTTTGAAGCAGACTGAAAACTTTCAGCCCGCTAAACAGGGACTTCTTTCTCCATCAAGAAGCCTTTAAGCAAGTGATGATCTACCTGGAATTCAAGAGAACTAATTTCAGGCAGGAATCTAAATTTTAGACTAGAACAAGGAAGTAGGCTTCAGACATGAAAATTACTTTGGGCTAGACAGAGAAGTTGGCTCAGATATTTTGGTTATCCTGGTAAGCCCTTAGAAACAGTGATTCTTGGAGTGTTCATGGAATTTTGTTTATTGCCTTGCTTGTTCTTTGACTGTTTGTGTTTATTGTCTTGCTTTTTCCTTGACTATTTGCATCTAGTATATTGCTAGTTTCTCAACTTAGAACTGACCTTAATACTTGCATGTAATTAAGATGTTATAAAAGCAAAAAGAAGGAGCGGGGGATGGGATAGAGTGTTCTAGGGAGGGGAAATGGGGAAAGGGAATGGTATCTGAAATGTTAATAAATAAATTATCCAATTTAAAAAAAGAGAGATACCACTCAATGGAGGCTGATGATCCATGGGAACATTCTTTTCAATCTCTCCTACTTGCCACCATTCCACTGGGTCATGTCACTTCTTAGTCACACTGAGAGTGGCCCATAAAATTCCAGCTTTCTTGGGGTATTGGTACGATACCAAGAGTCCTGTGTCATTAACTTTGTACTAAATACATCTGTATGTTTTTACTTCCACATATATCCTGGGTTTTGCACATCTGTGACACACAGAAAGAGAAAGTTCTTTTCTCCTTCAGGTTTCTGGTACTTGTCATGCACTGAAAATCCAGCTCTGGGCAAGAGCTTTTCCGAGCACACAGTTGGTTTGTTTTAGTATCATTTACAGTGATTATAAAAATCACTTCCAAATGTTTGCCCAAAGATCTTTCTTCCTGTCATATTTGAAAACTATGCTTAACAAATAATAGCTTTCTTTACTAATGGCAGTATTTTTATGCCATATACATGTCAGACATGTGTTTTGCAAACATTTGGTAAAATTATCTGACTCACTGTTTGTGTTAGAACTTCTAAACAAGGATTTCATCTCCTATGTAGTTAATGACACAATTTCAACATTTTTTGAAGTGGGACATAATCTTCAACCATTCTATTCATTCATCAGCAGAATTATCTGTGTAATAGACTTTTTATATATAAATTTATAAATTGATGAGACTAATTTTAAAAGAAGAGCTTGATTAAGCTGCATAGTCACATGTTCAGAATAAATACGTCTTCAAGCTCCTTAAGAAAGAGTGGTGTTAATACATCTGTTAGCAACATAGAAATAAGTTGAAATGCAATTTTAGTTTGGTCTAAGCCAATTAATTGAAGTTGGGTACTTTGTTTCTTTTCTAAATGCAGCCAATTAATTGTAGAAGGGTGGCCAAATGTTTCTCAAATTCATAAAAGAATAGTTTGCAACAGTCATTCCTATTAATTTAAAAATTAACTTCAAGAGAAATAGAAAAATAAAATGACAAGAAAGCATCACAAATGGAAGAAAATTGAAAATTCATTTATTATAATGGTAATAATGGTTAGCACTTTGTGATAACTTATTCCTGGGAATTTCAAAGTCTTCATTAAGTGTTAGCATAGAAGATTTCACACATGTTCATTCATTTAATCCCTTTTTTTCTGTCACCTTAAAGGGTTAATGAGACACAAATGGGATAAAAATCACTAGATTGTGGGATAAAAACATCTGTATTTTTGTGACTGCTCATATTTCTAACAATCAGAGTTCAATTTGGGGGCATATAAATACACATACCAATATGTTCATATATGTGTAGATATATGTGTGTGTATATACATATACACATATAAATGTATATTTACATATATACACACATATATATATCTATGCATATTTTGTATACATATAAAATATATATTATGCATACATGTATATATATGTTATTTTATATGTATACACACACAAACACACACACACACACACACACACCTTTTTTATATGTGTTAAGACTGGGGCAGAAAATGGAAAAATGCTCCTTTCTGAAATTTTTTGAATTAGAGTAAGTAACAAATTAATGGCTCCCTTGAGGATGCCTCATCAATTAGATTTGAAAGTGGTAGCTCATAGTGGACTGCAGTTGCCCCTTTTGAAGTCCTACTTTCTCTGAATATTGACATAAAAGCACACCTCTGGGAAACACTTCTCTTTCACTTGAGATCCTTAGCTCTCAGTGCAGAGGGTAGTAGCAAGAAGGATTTAGATTTGGACTCTAAAGAGAATTAGCAGTAGGAAAGTTTCTCCCAGGATGGTTTTGAGCAATGAAGACCTATGGAGTTGCTACAATGGCCATAACTATTAATAAGCTTTAATGCATGGTGAGTTTTAAAAATGGAATATTGGGGCCCTGCCAAGTAAAGCAGAGATCATGCACTTGCTTTGGAGACTGCAATTCAACTGGAAATGTAACTGGCTGCGGGAGAAACTTCATGGGCAACAAATCCTGAATGTTAACCAAACTACTTTAGGGAAAGTAATTCTGGTGGTTAGTTCTTTGGGACTCTTCTCATTGTAACTTCAAGTTATCAGTGACTGATCTCTATCTAGACTATCTTAGACCCCTGAAATTGCATAGTCAGCAGTGCACATTTAACTCTTTCCTGTAGAGATGTAAACATCTATGCCTTTCTTTCAATTGTATGTGTGAAGCCTACTCAGATTATAACACATGGACAAAGATGTTTGCTTGCTTTGCATAACAATGCAGTCTAACTTCATCCATTTTCCTGCCAGTGTCAAAAAGTTCATTTTTTCCTTGCAACTGATGTAAAGTTCCATGGCATATATGTATTTTATTTTCTTTATCTGTTCATTTGATAGTGAACCCCCTAGGCTAGATTTAGATCTTGGCTATTGTAGAATGTAAAAATATACATGAATTTGTAAGTATAGCTATACAATGCTCACTAGAATCTTTGTATAAGCCCTGTTTGTTGTATTTGTTTTATTATGTATAATTTTAATTTCTGTGTTATGAAACCATCTTTGAATACCTTGTTTGAATACTACTACATCTTCCTTACTACCTCAATTTTTTTTTCTCTATGAGAAAAACCTAGCCTTGGTCTTACGGTCAAAATCATGAACAATAAATATGCTGGCTATAGTTAGGCAATGGATTTATGTTGGATGGAGATTATGCCAGTGATTAAATCTACCTAAAATATTCACGTTCAAAATATTCCTTGGGCATGGCTGACGTCAGAAAACCATTCCTGTTTGCAATCAAGATATGAGTTTACATGCTAACTTTCAACGTTTGTAAACATTGTACTATGTTATAGTCAGAAGCCATTGTTGAGCTATTCTTTGTGAAGTTTTTAGTTTAACACATAAATAACGAAATTAAAACACAATGCATTTATCACCTTGTTGAGAATAGAGATCTTACCACTGCAAAAGATTTAATTAAAAGTTGATGATTTAATAGGCAGTTTCCATCTATCGCTTACTCTGGAGGATAAGATTCGATTTAAAAAGGGGTCCAATTTCATTTTGGAACAGCGTTCTTGTCATCAGCAGGCAGAAAATGTCCCAAAGGAAGCAGACATGTCTGAATAGAGACCACTGATTGTGAAAGCCAAAAGCTGCTAAAATCTTAAATGATAAAGCTTTTGAGCTACTTTGGAATTGTTAAGATCTAAGCACTCAGTTGTTGATATTTAATTGCATGTTTTAATCCATGAGCACATGCCTGTTATTATTAAGTCATGTATTTCTTTTAACACTGAAGACCTCTACTGATATTTAAAAACAATAACTTTCCTGCAATACAACATTGAATTTCAAAGCTTCAGTATTTTTTTTTTTTTTTTGCTATATGTAGTTTGAGAGAAAAAGAATGGCAATAATTGTTGTTTACTATATAAAAATATTTCAGATACCATGAAGCTAGGGACTCAAACTGGCATCAGAAATATTCCTAACCTTTGAAGATTCTTTGTTTTGTCCCTGAGCATTTGCTATAACAATGAGAGAATGCCTACTACATTCAACTTTATTGTCTTCCTGACACTGGTATATATCCACAGTGTCTTTATTCTGACTGATTTGTCTAACCAGGACTGTAGACCATTTATCCTCCCTGTAGCTAATGCTGAACCTTATTTCTCAGTCAAGAAAATGAAAGTCGTGAGAAATGTACTAAATTAGTACTTGGGAATTTGTCTACGGATGCATATTTACAGCACAGCCATATCATTAATTGCAGATTTCCAGAGTGTAGCTATCAATACTTTAACACCAGGATTTTGCTTTCCTTGTTATTTTATTTTGAAAGCACTAAAAAATGTTGATTTGCTGCAAATGAAAAGTTTATCTGTTGGTTGTATTGCTAGGGAAATACGACTGCTACATTCTAGGCCATGGATTAAGAAATGATGTTTTAAGAAGGCAGTGGAATTGTCAAGCTAGAATATGTTGAAGTATGCCCACCTATCACAGCCTTTTTACTATAGTCACTGGGATGAAAATGGAAAGCTCCTACAGAGCACCTATTTCTAAGATTCTAATTGCCCAAGCGATGCCTCCTGGGTTCCAGAAAAATAACAAGTGGCCATTCTCAACTCCCATGAGAAAGTTTTCCATCTCAGGCTCTCTGGCTCCAGAAAACTAGAGGACTATAGCTATTACAGGTTTACCTGGACAAGAGGGAAGCAGACACCCTTTTTCTCATTCTATGTCCTTGGAGTCACATGGTCCTTTTCCAGAATGCCTGAATTTCTGCTCCAGCTATCATCAATTGGGGTCAGCCCAGCTGCAAGCCAGTGTTGTGAATTACTCTTCAAACAAGTTCCATGAAATTTAATTCCTCTGCTATCTGTAAGAAGAGATCCCTCTGCCTTGGAGGGCTGAACTCTCCTCTGAGTGCTTGTTACAGGGCTGGCTGTATCTGACTATGGCATTAATAACTCTTCTAATTATCTCTTCTCCTTCTATCAGGACAGTCCTCCTCCACATTACCCTTGAACGCTAAATCTGAAAGCTTTCCTTGTTCTTTTCCCCAAACTGTTCAATAACTATAGTGACTTGCTGTGCTGGCTGACACCTTTGATGCTTTCCTGTTTTTCTCTGGGCCAGATCATCACTTGCAGTTTTAAAAATCAACATTGGCTCTTTTGATTTGAACTTTACATCTCCAAAATTTCAAAGAGTAAATCTGTCTGAATGGGGTGTCTTTGCATAAAGTTCAAAAAACTTTTCTGTTGTCATCCTAACTAAACAAGGTTTAAATTGTTGGTTGGTCTTACCATTCAGTGCATGTTTCCAAAGCCAGGCCTTACGATTTAAGCTCCACCTCAAAGCTACAAATCCCACCAATGTGTGCACCAGACTCATTTCAAAATAACAGGCAACTTTTCCACGCTGCCAATTTCACTCTCTCTTTTAAAAAGGGAAAGAAAGACTTTTACCCTTGCAGGATGAATAGTAATCAAACCAATCACTATCAAAATGTTCAGAGAAATAGCAGATGAATAGGAATTCAGAAAGATCAGTAGAATCGAATAACCCTGAGTTCAAAACTTGCTTCTATGATTTACAAGCAGTGGGCCCTGGGGCAAAGACTGTCAATGTTGCATTCTTCTCTATTATATATATTTTGTATTCTGAAAGGGAGCATTTATTGCACCCTTGCTGTGCCGATCTGTACATGGGGTGAATTCTAGACATTACATTTATTCCAGTCAATGTTTTTCATATTGTAGGGATTCACTCTTGACGTTTTAAGTGTTGAAATGTGCTTACCAAAACTCTGCCAACAATAAAAGCCAGAGACAGAATTAAATAGTAAAAAATAATAATGTGCAATATAGTAGCTTAAATTTATAGCAGGTAAACAGTAGATAGCAATTTAGGATATTAAACTCCATTTTTCAACTCCTAATTTCATCACTTTACCCCCACTCTCCTCCTTCTACGTTCTCTCAAATCCCCTCCCTCCAACTCCTTTCACATTCCATCTTTTCTCAAATTTATAGCCTCTTTATTTTTGATAATTATTGTTACATACACACATATGTATATACATGCAGAAATGTATAAATAAAATATTTTGATCTATTTTGTTTTTTATATAGTTCTGAGGTTAACTGGTTCATATTAGAGAACCAATTAGGGGAGTTCTTTCTTAGGAAAGGTTAATTGTCCCTCCCCTAACAGTCATTAGTTGCCTGTAGTTCTTTGTCTATGGGTGGAAACCAGTGAGATTTTCTTCTTCTTTAGTATGTCTCTTGATAATGCCAGTGATAAAATTATTGCTTATGCAGCCATTTCTAGGGAAGAGTATTTCACAGAGGCCTTTCTGGTATGCTAGCTCTTATAATATCCCTGCCCCCTCTTCTGTGGTATTCTATGAACTAAGATGTAATACAGATAAGTCTGTTAAGGCTAAGCTACTCATGATCTATTGATCTCTGCATTGTGTCCAGTTCTGGTTTTCTGCATGGTCTTTATTTCTTATAAATAAAGGTTTCTTGATAAGTGGTGATAACTACATTTATCTGTGGGTATAAGGATGAGATTATTTTTATTGGTTATTTTATTTACTTACATTCCAAATGTTGTTCCCCTTTCCAGTTTCCCCACCTCAAACCCTCTATTCTGTTTCCCATGCCCCTTGTTTCTATGAGGGTGCTCCCCCACCCACCTACCCATTCCTGCCTCATAGCCTTAGCATCCCCTATGCTGGAGCATCAAGCCTTCACAGGACCAAGGGCCTCCCCTCCCATTGATGCCTGATAAGGCAAACCTCTGCTACATAAGCAGCTGGAGCCATGGGTCACTTCATGTGTACCCTTTTGTTGGTGGTTTAGTCCCTGATAAAATTTTCATTATACTTTGGAATTACACTTTTCTAGAAAGGTGAAGATGCTAGATTGTCTTCTAGATCTGTAACTTTACTAGGCTTGAGGATTTGGCTAGATTTCAGGTACCAGACATGATTTCCTGAATATTGTGTATGCCATAAATTCTACTAGATAGTTGGTTACTGGCAACTTGTGAGTATCCCTTACTGTAACTTTAAGGTATCTTGCCATGTTGGTCATTGTTGTGGTTCTTAAGATTTGAAGTAGGGTAAGACTATTACTTGCTTTTCTCCTTGGGCAGCTTGCAAAGTACTTTCTGGTACCATGAGAGCTAAACCTCAAGAAGAATGCATTCAGACCAGATCCATCTTGAATCATCTGAAATATATGTTCCAGGTGATCCAGGCCTTCAGCAATAGGGCGTTCTCTTAAACCTCTAATAGGCAACCAAGAATATTAATGTTCTATGTTGTTTTGAGAGTCACTTGTTGGATTACCTGGGCCAAATATTCAGAAGGAGATAGTGAGTAACATAAGAAAGGTGATACCATTTGGTCTCAATACATCAGTGAGTTTCTTACAATATTGTAATGGGGTTCCATTCCTCCACTGAGCCCACTGCTTCCAGGAAAATGAAGCCTGTCAAATGCAATGTTGCGTTTTTGCATTGGGTATATATCAGATAGCTGTCTTCTGTGTTCTGCCTTGAAAAATGTTCAGTTCGCAGAGAATAAATCTGTGACTAGCTAACCTCAAACTTGCTATTATTCATAAATAAATAAATATATATAAAAAGATATGCCTGTGTGCATATATATGTATAAATATAAATATATGTATATAGATATATGTGTGATAGGATTTTTACTTATTTAAAATCTATGTACCACTCATGCATTAATGGATTAAAAAGAATATTCATTATTTTAAGAACATGTAAAGAATTATATGAATTATGCATCATAAAGTGTATATATATATACATAATTTTAATTGCTTATATTTATAATCATATCAGAAATTGAAAAGATTTTAGAAAGAGATTACTCTGTTATATAGTAAAAGCATGCTCATCAAAATTTTTTTGCATTTTTCAAACAGACTTATCTGTGTTTTATTTTCAAGGAAAGAATTTCAAGTATTTTGTTTAAAATCACTGAAAAGCAGTTTTCAGAAATATTTACAGAAAATCTGGGCTTCTAAATGAACATCAACATCATAGTTAACAGTTATAATCAAGTAAAGATACACATAGAAATGCATTAAGGCTTGTGGCACATATTTTACATCTAATTCTTTCCCTGTAGATTCTGATAGTTCTGTAAAGATGTACTCTTGTGCAAACCTGAGTCCAGCTTGGCCAATTTAATATAATCCTGCTAACCATCTGGTTAGCCTCTCCAGCCATATTTTCTGTCATAAGACCAAGTGATAGTGAAGAAGATATCTGGTGCCCTGCTTGCTTTTTGTCAATTGACACAAATGTAGAGCTATCAGGGAAGTGGGAATCTTAATTGAGAAAATGCCTCCATAACACTGGCCTACAGGCAAGGCTTGTAGGGCATTTTCTTAATGATTGATATGGGAGAGCCTAACTTACTGGGGCATTGCCATCTCTGTGCATGTGGACCTGGATGTTCTATAAGAAAGCAAGCAGAGTAAGCCACTAAGTTCATCAGTGGCTTCTACTTTAGTTTTTGCTCCAACTTCCTATGGTTATGGATTGATACCTTGAAGTATATGCCAAATAAACCCTTTTCTCCCCAGTTTGCTTTTGTTCATGATATTTCATCACAGCAATAGACATATAACTAATTCAGAAATTTGTACCCAGTCCATGAGATATTGCTGAGACAAAACTGACCATGTGGTTATGGGGGAGAATTGCTGAAAGACTTTGGGACTTAAGGAAACCACTGAAATCTCAGACCCTAATAAACTGTTTATGGAAGCTTGGAAGATATGGATAAATACTGAGATACAGACAAATAATGTCTGGCATGGAAAGTTATAGAGGGAAGCAAATACTATTTTCAGAGCCATTTGTATGATATTTTAAACTAAAGATATATGATGTCTCTCAACTGGATCTTAAGAATGAGCTATGATTAACAAGATACCAGGACCAGCATCGTAAAACCTTTGCTTAGCTGGGGCAATCAATACTAGCTAGTACAAGCCATGATTACTAAGAATACACCTCCATCATTGGGGTGTTGGTTACATGAGTGCTCTATTTATTTTTGGGGGATTCATGGAAATTTCTTCTTGTACTCATTTCTCTTTAAATATACATTCATTCGTTTCATTTGATACATGCATAGTTATATTAACCACTTAATTAATATATGGTAAGATGAGTAAATAAAATATCAAATTTTATTCTTTATTGAATATTTTATTTATTTACAATACAGATGTCATCCCCTTCCCCCATTTTCCCTCTCAAATTTTATTCATAAGATTAAAATCAGCAGTTCTCCTAGGCTTGTATAAAGTTTTAGGTATATTAAAATTGAAATTTTAACTTATGTGATTGCTTTGCTTATTTCAGGGTTGTGCTGAAGCTCTTTCTACAATGATGGACGTGTCCTACTATGACCTGTCCAATTCAATGGCCAGGAGCCACAGCTGTGTATTGAACACTTGAAATGTCACTGGTATAAATGAGCAATTGAATAGTTAAGTTTTATTTAATTTTGATTATCTAATTACCATAGGTAGTTTGAAATTATGCATTCGTTTTACTGACTTTTTACTTCATGTGGGTACTGACTACTGTATTGGGAAACAAGGCTGTCTGTCTTTCATGGCATAGTTCTCCACATCCCTATAATCTTCCCTCAACCCCTTCACCCGCTCCACATCCTTCTCATGCTGGGTGGCATGAAGAAAAATAATATCAACCTCCGTTTCTCTCCCACTCCAAATTGAATATATCTAATATGTATTAGGATATATAAAATGTTTTTCTCTTCCCCTTTCAAGCTTTATTTTGGTAGACTATAGCCTGAATAACTAGGAAAGGACATCGATTTAACAGCTCTGTGGGTTTATTAGATGACACACTTGACTTGAAGATTGTCTTACCTATTACAACTTTATAAAGCTTTTTAATAGGGTGTTGTTTTAATGCCACATACAGAATAAGATATAGAAGGTAGAAAAATTACATTCTGAATCAGTTGTGACCTCAATTGCAACAGTGTTAATTTGAGATATCTTCTCTCTGGTGCTAAGAAAACAACTGCTATTATATATTGAAAATAAAGTTATGATGCCCAGAAAGATAAAATCAATTGAAAATTCTAAGCATTAAGTGGGTAATATACCTCAAATATACTTTTTAGGGAGCATATTTTAGTTATTTTAATGACCTTGTGGGTGTTTTCTATCTTCAAAACACATACAGTGATTATACATAGTTCATTAAAACATCATTTTTAACAGATACAAACATTTCTAAAAATTAGAAACAAGAGCTCTGACAAAGCTGTACTATTCATATCATAATGAGGGCTTACTGCTTTGAAGTTTTCAGCTAAAAAATGAACAGGAGTTTGCAGAGTTTCTGGACAAATATATAAAGCTTAGATTGCAATAGTATTTTATTTTTGTTTGCCTGAAATCCAAATAAATAGAGAATAAATCATCTTTCCCTTTTTCTGTGAGATTAAAAGTGCAATAAATAAAACCAACAAATGTAATGAGTACATTTAAATGATTAGCTCCTATACTTGTGTTATTAAAGATATACATTGACATATAGATGTTACGTGGTAATTCCTTCATATTCTAAAATGTTTAAATAGCCTGTAATAATAGAGAACTAAACTTCTATTCTGTAAATCTAGTTGCAAGTATATTATTATCTACCCTTAAGTTTTTACATTATCTATTTCTCTGATTGTCCTTATAGCTAAAAAATGTGCATTATATCAACGTCATTAACTATCTTCTGTGAGACTGTGTGTATACATGCATGCATGTGTGTATGAGTATGGTTCTGTGTGTGAAATATGCATGAGTGTAAATGAATGCATGCAAGTATGGGTGGGTGGATGTGTGTGCATAAATGTGTGTGTTGCATAATGGAATGTATACTGTCCTTCTTCACATGCCAGTTTACTCTTTTGAGACATTAGCTCACATTGAACATAGATCTGATCATTTTTATCTAGGTTTATGGCCAGTAAGTCGCCGCCCATGTTGTCTCTCTGTTCCTGATGCTGCTATTACCTGCAATCCCAGCCACACTGAACTTTAAAAATGCATAATGGCCATGGGAATAGGAATTAGGCCATCATGTTATGTTCTCATGTTTGCTCATCATGCATTTGCTGTTTGAGCCATCTCTACAGCCTAGTAATTATTATTTGGCTACAACATACTAAAAAGATTATGGTGTTGGGTAGTATGTATTCATGTTACAGAACTAATCATGTGTGCATGCTTATAGGTATTCATAGTTACTGATACTGTAAATTTCATGATGTTAGAAAAACTAGATAATGACTGAAATAACTATGCAATGGCTATCTAATAATTATAGCTTACTGATGGCAAATGACTTCTTAGAAGCGTTTTCTATCAATAATTTTTAATTGTTCAGCTTCATCATCATGCACATTTAAGTGGAATAGATTGGATGTAAGAAGAAAATATTCTGTAATGTATTAGTGAGAAATATTTTAGTCTTTCATTTTTTTACAATACCAAGCTAATATTCCACTATTCAAAGAGTTCTATTGAACATCATAGCTAGTATGCATGCCACATTAATATCAGAGTACCTGAACAATCAGAGTAAGATTGAATTTGCAAAAAATTCCAGAAGTATTTTTTAATGGAGCGTTTCTTGTTATCCTGCACACATTAAAAAATCCACATGAGTACACTAAACAGCCAAGAATTCCATATCAGAATTATAAAAAGAAAAAGGAAAATTTGTGTATGTTCATAAGTTTTTATGTACCTCACTCATTTATGCTGTTTGGGAAGCCTATTTTATCTACAGATTCAGAGATACATTGAGACTCCTGGTTCAAACAAGTCAGAAAATTAAATTTGGAGCAAGATTCGCCTGAAAAGAGATAGCTAAGATGTGTAGCAAACTTAAAGTTCTGCAAGGCAGTTCACTAATACTAACTTGTACTCCACAGAGAGTCATGTACATTTCATCACATTCTGTATAACTCAGTCCATAGTAGATATATTTGTCTGAGCTATGCAATTACAGTCTGATTCTGAATTGCTCCCTAACAAGATTCATGTATTTAAAATCTTGTTCCTATCACATGGTGTTTATTTATGGTGATTTTGCTGTCTTTGATAGACTGAGTTTATTTAGGATTTGCACATAGGTCATGAAGGTGATCCTTTAACAGTTGACCCATTTATGACTCCAACTACATTCTCTTCCTATTGTTGCCAAGTAGTTTGGAGTCCCAGACTAAGGGTCTTCCATCCATAACCATCACCATATCCTTTTATAATATTATGGATTAGCAACTTTCTAAATCTGTGAATTGAAATAAACTCCTCTCTCTCTCTTAAGTGGTCCATTGAGGCATTCTATCATAGCAATGAAGAAATTTGCTATGCTATTGCTATTACTACTACTGCTATCTCTCTGTTTGTGTCTCTCTGTATCTGTTTCTCTATCTATCTATCTATCTATCTATCTATCTATCTATCTATCTATCTATCTATCTATCTGGTTTATTTCACATAGCATAAGGGTTGACAGTTGCATCCATATTTCTGAAAATGTAGTGACTTCATTTTTCTTAATCTCTAAATAACATACAATATTTATATATGCTACAGATCCTGTACACATTTACCTGTTGATGAATAATGAAAAGATTTGAATATGCTTGGCCAAAGGAGTGGCATTATTTGGAGGTATGGCTTTGTTGGAGGAAGTGTGTCACTGTGGCCATGGATGTTAAGACCCTCTTCCCAGTTGCCTGGAAGCCAATCTTCACCTAGATGCCTTCAGAATAAGAGGAGTAAGCTCCTCTACCCCATGTCTGTCTGGACAGTGTTATGCTCTTGCTTAGATGATAATGGACTGAACTTCTGAACCTGTAAGCCAGTTCCAATTAAATGTTCTTCTTTATAATATTTCCTTTGATTGTGGTGTCTGTTAACAGCTGTAAAACCCAAACTAAGACAGACACTACTTACCTTTTGTAAATAGTGTAGCAATGTAGATAGATGTGTGACTCTGTCATGGTAGTACTTAGAATGCTTTTGGTTATATACCCAAAAAAGTTATAGATGGAACCTACAGTAATTCTTCTGTTATTTATTTTTGAGAAATATTCACACTGAATTCCATAGTGGCAGCACCAATTTTTATTCTGACTAGCAATGTAGTATGGTTCTTCCCACATTATTTATGTTACTTTGAACACATAGTAGACTTTACGCTTTATTTGGGAGGGGTTGTCAAATTATTCAGGAAATACTAGGTTTACCATTCAGAATAGAACAACAGTTTTAGCTGTTACATATTCAAATTACAGATACATTGGGTATGTTGTATTTTGATTGTCTCCATCTTCTTTCTCACTGAAAAGCCAGGTGTAACACCAGAGTCATTCTTTGGACCTACAATTGGTATAACCCAGCAGTCACAGGAGTCATCGATAAAAGTTCACAGTAATATTTCCACAGAGAGAAACAGGAATGGAATGCTGGCACCAAAAGCCCTACAGGCTTCATTTGTGAGAACGTCTTGGAGATAGTTTGGCCCAGTAGAGAAATATTTGACAAATATGAAGTATTTTCACTGTGTAGAAAAGCTTTAGTCCCTTTTTGCTGATGAGGTTGTAAATTATTTACATAACCATCGTATAACAACTTATTGACTTCAAGATTGTAAAGTACCCTATTAATGTTTTAAGCATTTCCCTTTATTTTAACACAACTAAATAATTTAGGCAATGTTAAAGTGTTTTATGCTTTGACTAATGAGTAGAAACAGTGTATATCATATCTTATTTTAATTGGCTGTTTACCTTATCCTGTGGAAATCATGCATTTATTATATCTGACATAATTAACTATGTATATACTCCCTGATGGATCTGTTTGCCATTTTTACACATACTCCAGGCATTAAGACACATAACTGTACAGATAATTGTTAATTGGGAAATGTCACTTTCTCCCTTCTATAGCAAGTTTCATTTCTCACCTAGAGGCAATGCTGAATTTTGACTGTGTATCCTTTCCACATGTCATCTACTTGGTCTTTTGAAAGCAAGCCAAAAAAAGAATAATGTACCTAATCTATTTAACAAATAAATCCTGATAGTTTTGTAGAGACCATAGAAACAAGTGCATAGTTTAAGTTGACAGTGAGTACATTCCCTGTAGTGTTTCTCTTTTTGTGTGTGATGAGATAGTCAAGGAAAAAAAATGACACCCAAAACAATAACCCACATTACCTACAACCTCAATGCTTAATTTCATCCTATCAAGTCATGAAATGCCTGGTGAGGTAATGCTTTTTAACTGAATCAGGAATTTAAGAGTTATATTAAAATAGCATAAAACGAAACCTTACCTTGCACTTCCTTTTGTAATGGCATAACACCTTGTATTTGTGTACTATGAGAGAATTTATGCAGGGCTCATATCCATCACCACATCATTAAGGATAAGAACATGAGCACTTATATTTCCTACAAGATTCACAGTAACTTTTATAGACATTCTAAGAGCAAAGTTTCTTACTTTGGAAGATTGTACTTCAGAAAATAAATTATTTCAGTAGTAAAGATTTCTTAAAAAATTCTTTGTATTCAGCACTTATAGCTTAGAGATATGCAAGGACTTAGATTTGATCCCTGGGTAGAAAAAATTAAGAAGAAAGAGATAAAGGAGGAAGAGGAAGATAAAGAAGAAGGAGGGAAAGGAAAAATAAAATGTAAATTTTTCTATGATATAGAAATATGATATATATAGTTCTCCAAAGTAAAGTCTATTTCTTAGAAGGAATAAGAGAGCAGTCTATAAGTAGTGCTAGCTTCCAAGTTTTCTCCACAGCGTTACAAAGATGGATGTCTGTCCTACTATTAGAAAGATAAATTCACATTTTTTTGTATATAATATACAAAAACAATAAAATAGTATGTAGAATTTTGAAGTAATTTATGGAAGGCTAAATTCCAATTTAAGAGTAAAATATGTATTTGATGAACTATAAGAGGTTTGTAATTTGAGGTATTTTAGTGGGTCACTGGAATATATAAGGCAAGATATTTACTTTCATAAATTAAGAACAAAGGTATATTGATTCCTTGTACTTTGTTAGGGAGACTACATTTCTCATATTAAATTAAACACAGGCTGTTACTCTTGAGTGTTCTTAAAAGACTCCTTAAGATTTTGAAACCGGGCAGTGGTGGTGCACGCCTTTAATCTCAGCACTTGGGAGGCAGAGGCAGGTGGATTTCTGAGTTCGAGGCCAGCCTGGTCTACAGAGTGAGTTCCAGGACAGCCAGGGCTACACAGAGAAACCCTGTCTCGAACAACCAAAAAAAAAATTTTTGAAAGAAGAACCTTTCTTTAGCTCAATAGCACATAAAAAGTGGAACCCAAAATCAAGGGACAAGAATAGTTGTAAATGGAGATATAGCAAGAGATAACTGGGGTGGCAGTGGGCAGGTTGACTCTTTCTATATGCTTCTTTAGACATGGATTCACATATAATCCTGTCCTTTCCATTGTCATAGGCAGGTCATTCAAATAGTCAAAGCCTTTGTAACTGCAACTGAAGAAAAGTGAAACAAATGTTGTGTCAGCCAATATTGTCCGTGTGTTGGTTAGATTAATATAAACTGGACACAAGCTAGAGGCATCTGGGAGGTGAGAACCACAAAAGAGAAAATGCCTGCATCGTGTTACCTGTAGATCAATCTGTTGAGCATTCTCTTGATGAATTATTGATGAGAGAGGGTACAGCTTACTGAAGGCAGTGTTGCTCATTGGCAGGTAATATTAAAAAGCAAGCTAAGTGAGTTCAGAGAAGCAAGTCATTAAGCAGTGGTCCTTCAACGCTTCTGTTTTAGTTCCTGTCTCCATTTTCTTGACTTGAATTCCTGCCTTGTTTTCTCTCCCTAATGGACAGTAAGTAATGCTCTGGGTGAAACTATTTCTTTCGTTCTTCATTTTGGTCATGTTCTTTTGTTGCACCAATAGAAAGCAAACTAAATGATCCCCAAACAACAATTTTAAAAGAAGACTTCTTTGCTCTCTGTATATATTAATCCCCTGTATACTTCCTGCCAGGTGCATGCATGCTTCATCCTATCACCCCAATGTCCTGGATTTCCAAAAGAAAGACAACACACAGCTTTACATTTTAAATACTTTAAACAGCTCAATGGCTGGGCCACTTCCTAACTCCATATGGCCAACACAAACTCCCCTCCAATATTCCTGAGTTAATACTAAATGTATATTTTATCTTTGCTGCTGTAATCCCTGCTGGGGCCATTTTCCCTCTGCACCTGCATATGAGCTGTCTCATCCTCTTGCACCTTTCCAGAGTGGTCCATCTCCTGTACCACAGTCATGGTGGAATCCCCACTTCCTCAATCTTTAGTTCCTTTTTGGGAATCCTAAAAGTCCCGCCTCTGCCACCCTACCCAACCACTAGCCGCTGGTAATTTTTTTTTGACCAGTCACAAACCAACTGGGGAAAGGCTTCCTTTAGTTCTATGTGCTATGTACAGGACACTGCAAACAGGTTTTTGGGTAACACAATTAGCATGGGAAAACAAGCTGCTACAGCTCTCAAACTAAATAAGAGATATCTATGCATGTGGAATCAAGCATCCATAGTTCTAGAATGTAGGATGGTAGTGACCCCTCACATGCCTGCCAGGGCTCCAAATAGTTTGTAGATGGGTCTATATATTAGTAACTATACATTTAATTTAATGAATGTGAAGAAGCCTTTCCACAAGTCTCAACAGCATTAGTTTTTATGGAGCTTTACAACCCAGGTGGTATCTTTTGCAGATTTCACAGTGTGGGATCATGCTTTAAAAAAGACTCTTTACAGTAGTTGTTGTGATTCCTATTCCATGAATTATGAAGCATTTTTCCTAAATTTCCTCAGATAAGTACTAAAGTTTTTATGGGTCAGGGAATGTTCATTGTCAAGTTATTGGAATAAAGAAACATGGCTATTCCCCTATTCTTTATTCCTTTATATTTAAGATTATAATATAATTACATCATTTTATCCCTCCCTTTCCTCTTTCCAACCCATTCATTATAACCACACAAAACTTTCAAATTTGTGCTCCCCCCTTTTCTGTAACTATTGTATTTTTTAAAATATATTCTTAATAGAAAAGTATAGAACTTTCTACTGTCAGCTAGCATCTCAAGGCAGCAGACTAGGGAGAAGATTTTCCCAAATACCTACAGAGCTACTTAGGCTTATAGATATGGAAACTACTGCTCTAAAACTATAGGATGCTGAAGGAGAGTGGAGGTGAGACAGAGGAAGGGAGTGGGGAGTGACAACAGAGAGAGAGAGAGAGAGAGAGAGAGAGAGAGAGAGAGAGAGAGAGA
>JANHMN010000008.1:41151631-41173601 GCA_030674055.1 Rhabdomys pumilio
AGAGAGAGAGAGAGAGAGAGAGAGAGAGAGAGAGAGAGAGAGAGAGAAAGAAAGAGAGAGAGAAAGAGAGAGAGAAAGAGAGAGGAGGGAAGTGAGAAGAAGAGAGAGAGAGGGGAGAAGGAGGAGTGTGAAGAGGGGGAGAAAGAGGGGAGGAGAAAGGGGAAGAAGAGAGTGATGGGAAGGGGGAGCAGGAGGGGGCATACACAAGTGCAGTATATCAGTGCAGTATATCTGAACGCATTCAGAACCTGAATGATAGCCTGGAAGAAAAATGATCTAGAATTGCCAGATAAAATGATTTGGTTTTGACTGTTGGTGAAGGTCAAGAATATGGTATTTATTGTTGTTTTGTTTTGTTCATTTTTTGGAAAAAAAATGTCACTCTAACGTCAATCAGAATCAATAACTACAGGTAAAGCCAGAAGGGCTAGTAGAATTCTCCTGCTCTTAGTACTGTTGTTCTTTACTTACTATGATTTAATAGATTACACCATTTAAGTTTAGAAATATTTCATGATTTTATTTTAACTGTACCAGAAAAAAGTTAATTTGTAACTTTTCATCTGACTTTGAGAAATGAACACATGTTCAATGTAGTCAATGTAAATGTATATACACATAAATATACATGTATATATGTTTTTGAGACTATGACCTCATAGATATAAGAGTGATATAGCTGGGTCTTCAGGTAGATCTATTTCAAATTTTTTGAGGAAACTCCAGATTGATTTCCAGAGTGCTTGTATCAGTTTGCAATCTCACCAGCAATGTAGGAGTGTTCCTTGTTCTACATGTCCTCTTCAGCATCTACTGTTGCCTGAGCTGTTGATCTTAGCCATTCTGATTGGTGTGAGGTAGAATATCGGGGTCATTTTGATTTGCATTTCCCTGATTACTAAGAACTTTAAAGATTTCTTTAAATGATTCTTAGTCATCTGAGATTCCTCTGTTGTGAATTCCCTGTTTAGCTCTGTAGCCCACGTTTTGATTCGGTTGCATGTTTTTTTGGAGGTTAGTTTCCTGTTCTTTAGATATATTGAATATTTGTCTTCTATCAGATATGGGTTTAGATTTTTTTCCCAATCTGTAGGTGTCCGATTTGTCCTCTTGACTATGTCCTTTGTCTTACAGAAACTTTTCAGTCTCATGAGGTTGCTCTAATTCATCAATTCTTGATCTTAGAGCTTGATCTTGATCTTCTTGATCTTAGAGCTTGAGCCATTCGAGTTCTGTTTGGAAAATCCCTCCTACCATGTTAATAAATTCTAAGCCTTTTCCCACTTTCTCTTCTATTTGATTCACTGTATCTGGTTTTATAAAATGGTCTTTGATCCACTTGGACATGAGCTTTATGCAAGGTGACAAAATATGGATCTATTTTCACATTTATACATACCAACTTCCAAGTAGACCACATCACTTTATTTTTCCATTGAATATTTTTGGCTTCTTTGTTAAAGATCAAGTGTCCATAAATATATGATTTTATTTCTGGGTCTTCAATTCTATTCCATTGATTACCTTTCTGTCTGTCTCTGTACCAACATCATACAGTTTTTTTTTATCACTATTGTTCTATTGTATAATTTGAGATCAGGGATAGTGATTACCTAAGAAGTTCTTTTATTGTTAAAAATTGTTTTCGCTTCTTGGTGTTTTTTGTTTTTATATACGAAATAGAGAATTGTTCTTCCCATGTCCGTAAAGAATTGTGTTGGACTTTTGATGGGTATCGCATTGAATCTGTAGATTGCTTTTGGTACAATGACCATTTTTACTATGTTAATCCTACCAATCCATGAGCATGGGAGGTCTCTCATTCTGAGGTCTTCTTCAATTTCTTTCTTGAGAGACATGAAGTTCTTGATCTGCAGATCTTTCACTTGTTTGGTTAGAGTTAACCCCGGATATTTTATATTATTTGTGACTATTGTGAAGGGTGTTGTTTCACTATTTTCTTTCTCAGTCCGCTTATCATTTTTATAAAGAAAGGGTATTGATTTGTTTGAGTTAATTTCATATCCAGCCACTTTGCTGAAGTTATCAGCTGTAGAAGTTCTCTCACCGGATTTTTGGGGTTGCTTATGTATACTATTATATCATCTGCAAATAGTGATACCTTGACTTCTTTTCTAATTTCTATTCCCTTGATCTCCTTTTGTTGTCTTATTGCTCTAGCTAGAACTTCGAGTACTCTCACAAATGGACACACACACACATTTTATATGATATAATGGAAGAGTAGTAGCTTGAGAAATCCCATAGACTCATTTCTTCCATCATATCATTTCGAAGCAGATCCAGTTCACCTGTACTAAGGCACTAAATGGTTCTACTAGAAAAGGCTTTAGTTGGAGAAGGAAGCATCTGTTCAATGATCAGACATTAAACAAAGATCAACACAGGTGTTAGTGACACTTTTCTGGTCACTGGAAAAGAGAAATCCTTTACCAGAAAAGAAATAAAATTTAAAAAAATTTTTTAGACGTGACATTGATGAAGAAATTATAATGGCTCTGAAAGGTGACTATGATTTAAAGAAATTTCTCACACACATCTGTATCTTTACATATTTTGAAGTCCATATAAGCTACGTCCATAGTCTTTGTAAGATTCATTTCTTTTTAATATTTTCTAAAATAAATACCTTCACCATCTATGCACCCCGTCTACCCAGAGGTGGTCATCAGAAAATGTTTAAAATGTGACAGGAAGCCTGTCTATATTTAAACTCATAATATAGATTTCCTGGTACCCACTTCATCTGAAAAATAACATTGACCCAGATTTCATATCTTTCCATTGAGCATTGTTATTTGGTTTAATGCATTTACTATGTATAACTTTTACTCATTATTTCTACTTTTTGCCCCACATTTAATGAACATGCTGTATTTTATTTATTACTCTCTCAAGACAGTTAGGTTGATTTCAGTTCTCCACTTCTAAGAAACAATGCTTCAAAGAACACTGTGTACTTGATGCCCCATGGATCTATCTGTGCTTGAGCTCTTCTCCAAGTTTACAAATTAGTAAGTAGGGGAATACTTGGGTTGATTCTGGATTTGTGCACATCTGATTTCATTGATGTCTTGTGGGCTTTTTTTTCCAGAATGCAGGCTTGAGGCTAAAATCCACCATTGGGTCACAATGTGTTCATTTTCTTGTCTATCATCATCATTCCAAATGATGTAAGGTCCTCATTTGTATTAGTATCACAGATATAAAATACAGAGTTGCAGGTGTTTTAATATATTCTATAAAATTAAAACAGTGGATCTCTTGGTGTGCAGTATTCACCTTAGTAAATAATTTTGTTATAGTGATTTCCTGTCATCAAGTTTAAGGACTTTTTTGGTTGCTATTGATGATTTGTAGATATGCTTTCACAAAAATTAATCTCAAACATTAAAATGCACTTACTTAAACATAAAATAAGTTCATAATTTTATTTTTTCATACTTATATATTTTCTAAACTATTTATGCTTTTTATAATTTTTAGACTCATATCTACGGCCACTTTGAAACTTCTTTACTTGGCCTCCAGTATTTTGTTTTTTCTTGTTCTCTTTTCTTAGCTATTGTTCTCTTTGTGTTTTTATCTTAATTTTGTTATCACTCTCTGAATATCTATTAGATGTATACTATTAAGGTATTTTCCGTGTCCACACTTTGCTCAGATAGTCTTATTAAAGCCCAAGATATAGTTAATATACATAGACTCATAAGTTCCTAAAATCTATAAGCAGTCAGATCCCTTCTTCTAGCTCTAACCTGGCACATTCACATCCTTGATTCACACATCAGCCAAAAATAGCCATTGATCTAGATCCAATAAGATGGATCTGGTAAGACTTATCCCAAAGGCAACTTGTTTTCCAATGTTGGTCATATGAAAATCATAGCCATAGGGCAGAATAACAGGAAGGCTGGCTGAAACTCTCAGTTCAGAGATTACTTTTTTCCTGCATGCCATACTCCATTTTTACTTTCAATTAAGTGAACGAGGTCTTCACAGATTAAGTGCATATTCAACCCTTATATGGTTAATCTTATATTTCAATCACTTTTATACCTGCTTTTCACACAGATGCAACTCCCAACCTCTATGGAACAATTATATTCCATAGCACTTTTAGTCACCCCAACAAGATGGTTAAATGCATCGGTACTCAATCTTTTATAAAGTATAATACTGCTTTTAACCTACATACACATCCTGTAGTGTAGCTCTGTATAAAATGGACCAGAACATCTGGTCATTGTCATTATTTACTCATTATTTATTATTATTTATTTGTTGTCATTCTCAAGTCAGTATAAATATGACATAATTAGGTGTAGTATTTTGTTTATGAAACACTATCTGAGAAAAAGTTTTCTGTGAACACTGAGAATGTTTTTATTTTTTTGTAAAGTGAATTGAAAATTAGGATGCAGAAGGGCAATTATTTCTGGATTAGGTTTTAACCTCCTAACTGGAAAGCGCATCCTAGTCAAGTTGAAATATGAATATACATAAAAACCAAACTGTTTTCTTTCTTCCTAGTTCTTGTACTGTTTTCTCATGTAACCTATACTATAACAGTTTTTACCAGTCCCATTTGACCAGTTATACTTGACTGAAACTCCAGTAAGCCCATCAATTATTTATTCCCGTATATCTTGTATCCAAATCAGTAGCAAAAGTTGTGTAATATTTACACACCACATATATTACAATATCATTTCTACTGGTACTAGTCGCATACACCTGAATCCATTTTGATTTGTACCATAATTACTACAATAAGATTTTCAAAGCTTCTAATCTTTCAGCTTTAAGTGTATATATAGTGACCCTTTGAAACAGAATCACAAGTGCTCTTTCAAAATGTAACACTTCCCTTCTATCAAAGAATAGTAAAGTAAAATTAATATTTTAAATTAGTAATTATATTTTTTCATTTTCTTTGAACATATTCTCGACTGTTCAAATACTGTTCAATACTGTTAGCTGGAGATTAGAACTAGTGTATATTATATTTATATATTCCAATATTATGTAAACTAGGTATTTTAATGTGAATGATAATAGCAAACATTACTGAATGCTAAGTGGCCTGGTAATAGTAAAAATCTTTAGACACTGCAAAAGTTTATTCTTCTCACCAACCAAGGAGGCATGTATCTTCATCATTCTGGTTTTTTTTTTTTTTTCTCAACTTGAGGTATGCTAGAGTTATTTGGGAATCTGACTCTCATACCTCTAACAGATTACTGGTATGCTAGTCTGTAAAACATTTTTAAATTGCTAATTATATGAATGCACAGCCTAGTGTGGGTGGTGTCACCCCTGGGCAGGTTTTCCTAAGTAGTATATACAAGTAAGCTAGCCTGAACAAGGCATGAGAAGCATGTCTATATGCAGCACTCCTCCAAGGCTGATGCTTTACCTCCTGCCTCCAGGTTTCTGCCTCAGCTGACTGTGACCTCAGATATGTACAACCAATAAACAATGTCCTCCCAAGCTGTTTTTGTTTATGAGTATAAACACAGCTAGGACACTGGTTATTACCAGTTCTCATTCAAGAAAATTGAGGGTCAAAAATGAAAGCATCTTGCCTAAACTCACACACCCGGTTCTCTGACTTTAGATGCTGCACTAAAATTCATTTTCTGTAGCAAGGGTCAACAGTGCATTTTTATACAGAGGAAGAGGTTAAGAGAGCTGAAGGAAACCATGCTTCAGAAGTTGCTCAGAGATTCTGCTAAGCATCGCTTTGCACTTACCACTCAACAAGGGGTAAAATTCTTCAAGTCATATTTACAGAATATTTCAAGAAATAAGAGACCACAGAATGGCCAGATAAATTTTATTTCCATTGTTTGTTTAAAATATTATTTAAATACTTAAACATTGGTAAGACTTCCTCACAATTTGAGACTCACTGGTAAATATGCATGATTTATGTACAATGACATGACTATATGTGTTCACAAACCAAAATCTAGTTTACTTCTAAATCAAGTGATAAATCAAGGCATAACTGCTGTCATTCTTTTAATTCTCCTTCTTTCTGGACCATGACACCCAAGTCCATGTATGTCAATGAGATGGAATAATCAGCAAAACAAATTTGACATTAGAACAACTAAATCTTTATGTTTCAATAGATGTAGGTTTTATTATTATCTTTAATATTATTACTACTATTATTCAAAGTATGCTGAATCTCTTAGTTCATGTATCAAAACTGTACTTGAAACTGGATGGCCTTCACGCTACAAATATAAGTGAAGTCCAGGCCATCACCTGTTATCTAATTAAACTTTTATTGAAATACGGCCACAGCCATTCATTTGCCCATTGTCTATGGATGGTTACCAACTATGACAAGACATCAGAGTAGTTGCGGAAGATCTCACACTGCCTGTTTGAGTGGAAAGAATTACTAGCCCATTATGGAAACAGTTGCTGCTCACTGATCTAATCAATTTCTTGTAAAATTATTATGAGGTAATGTTTAAACTTATAGTACTCAGTAAAATTTACTCGGAAGCAACTCAAATTTCTGCAATTGTTAAAATATGTCCAATTGTCTTGGTAGGAAGACAGCAGCAGGTTAGGGAGCCAAGACAGCAAAAACTCCCCCTAGATGCATACACAGCCATTTTATGTTTTCCTTTTGGAATATCACATTTAGATAGCAAATCTACTTAAAATCATTTGACACAAATTGTAAAGCAAACTCTGAGCTTTTAGAGCCCTCTGGGAATCATTTGTTTGATTCATTGGCTGTAAAACAGATGTCCTCACATTAGGACTTCGAGGTCCATAAAATGTGCTAAGATCTACGAAGGCATCTAAAAGCGAGATCATAAAGATAGTCTGTCATCACATGAATCTCTCCGTGAACCCTTTTCTCTACTTATTGAACCATATTTTATCTCTTTTTCTGTACGCACATTTTTGTTCATTTTCTTTTTTTTATTAATACATTTATTCAGTTTATATCTGAATTGTAGCCTTCCTTTTGAACTTTCTTCCTACTCCTATCATTAAAAACCTCTCCCTCCACAACTTCCTTTCTCTTTAGAGAAGAGGAAGTCCCTCAATGTTCTGGTCAGTTTTTCTGACACTCACCTACAAGGAAAATCAATCCCTGACTCATTTTCTTTAGAAACGTCATTGCTAAATTATAACCTTCTACCATTAAAAATTAGAAGATTTTTACACATAAAAGAAAAGAGAGAAAGTCCTTGATACATGTAAAAGATTTTACAGTGTGGTAAGCAACAGGCATTTAATAAAAAGGACAAGGTGCTTTTCAGTTTGGCCTTTTTCTGGGCTAGTAAGATACTTCACTATACCCTTTTGCAAAGTTGGAGAGCAGTGGTAAGCTACTGTCCCCATTCACACATGAGAGCATTGAGTGTAAAAGGGAGTGTCGAAAAAAGAAAGTATGCTTCTATGTAGTTGTTAATATCAATATACACCAAGGCAAGAAGATTCAGATCATCTTGTACATTTTATTAGGACTTACTGTTATAACTTGAATTGTGTGTCCCTCTAAAATTCATATGGAGATATATTAAACATAAAATTATGGTATTAGAATATGGAGGTCCTATTAGTCAAATAGTGTAGGATAATTATGCTACTAACTACAGACCCAAGGAAACTGAGTAATAAGGAGGTCCCAAGAGAACATGCCCAAATCTTACTCAGAAGGGAAAAAGAGTCATCTGAGATGGATGAAGAAAAGTACTATGTAGGGGAGAAAGTGAGGAAGGGAATGAGAATGGTTATGAGGTATGGGGAAAAGGAGGTGATAGAGAACTGGGAGAAAGGAAATGGGGGGTCATCTCTGGTGACTAGCAAGAGGCCTGGGATGGAATAGGATGCAGGAATCCCTATGCCTAGAATATGGGGGTGATACTAGCTTAGATTCCTATCAGAAGGAGATATAGAGACTGAAATGACCACCTCCTATAGACAGGCAGGATTTCCAAAAGGGCGAGGGGGACATCAATCCAACTACAAAACCTTCTACTCAAAATTTGTCTTGTCTACAAGATATGCAAGGATTAAGATAAAGTGGAGACTGAGGGAATAACCAGCCAATGACTACCCCAATTTGAGACCCATCTTATGTGAGAGAGCCAACCTCTGACACTATTAATGATACTCTACTATGCTTGCAGACAAGAACCTAGCATAACTGTCTCCTGAGAGGCTTTATTCATCAGCGGATTGAGGTAGATGCAGAGACTCACAGCCAAATATCATGCTGGGTCTAGGGAATCTTTTTGAAGAGTTGAGAACAGAAGTGAACAAGTCAAAGAGGTCAAGGACACAAGAAAACCCAAACAGTCAACAAACCTGGGACAACGGGGACTCACAGACCCTAGGCACCAACCAGGAAATATGCAGGAGCTGCACCTAGACCACCTACACATTTGTAGAAAATGTGCAACTTGGTGTTCATGTTATTCCCCTATCAAGTGGAATGGAGGCTGTCTTGGTCTCTGTTCTCTGTCATTGCATCCCTTTGCTACCCTACTTGGCCTCATTGGGAGAGACTGTGCCTAGACTGCTAGAACTAGGTGCCCAAAGGTGGGTTGGTATACAAGGAGGGGCCCCCCTTCTCTGAGTAGAAAAGGAGGAGGTAATTTGAAAGGGATTTGTAATGGTGGACCTGGGAAGGGAGAATGGAGGGGGACTATGATTGTGACATAAAATGAACTTAAAAAAATAAAAGAATATGGAAGTCTTTGGAATAGAGATTACGTACCAAGGCAAATGTCCTAGTAAAAATAATAGTAGACTTATAAAAAATAAGCCATGAAGATATAATTTTTTCTACTGTGTAAGAAGTTCGTGGTGTGAAACCCAAAAATCTACATTCCCTAATAAAATATCGATGTAGAACACCTATCCATGGACTTCTAAGCCCCCAAAGCTGTGATATGAGTCCATGTATATTAATAATCTTCTAGATCAATTGTACTTTATTGTAGCATGAACTCACTAACACACAATTAATAGTCTGTGATATATTATTATTATAAATCATTATTGTATGTTATTAATTTATTATTATTATATAGCTTATTCAAAGTATTCAAAGTATTCAAAGTAATTATATTATAAGGAATTTTATTTCAAAGACTTGCTTACTTAATAGATAATAAAAATATTTTTCCATTTGAATTTAATTAGTTCTTTTGCATTTAGAAAGCATGTCTACAATGGAATATATATAGATATTTATAAACATATAAAATATGTCTATAAACATAACATATGCATGCATATACATGAGCATAAATATATATAAACATATATACATGTATATTTATGTGTATATACATTTACATTGATTACATTGAACATGTGTTCATTTCTCAAAGTCAGATGAAAAGTTACAAATTAACTTTTTTCTGGTACAGTTAAAATAAAAACATGAAATATTTCTAAACTTAAATGGTGTAATCTATTAAATCATAGTAAGTTCATGAACATGTTCATACTATGTTCATAGTGGCCTTGTCTATGATAGCCATATCTGGAAACAACCCAAATATCCCAAAATGGAAGAATGGATACAAAAAAATGTGGTTCATTTACACAACGAACTATTAGTCAGCTATTAAGAATGAGGACAGCATGTGTTTTACAGGCAAATGGATGGAACTAGAAAATATCATCCTGAGTGAGGCAACTCAGACCCAAAATAAAATGCATGGTATACACCCATGAATAAGTGGATATTGGCCAAAAAAAGAATAGAATACCCAGGATATAATCCACAGAGCTCAAGAAGGTTAACAAGGTAAAGAGCCCAAATGAGGATGCTTCAATTCCACTTGGAAGGGAGAAGAAATTAATCATGGGAGGCAGAGGGAGGGAGGGATCTGGCTAAGAGAGGGTAAGTGGGGGGAAAGGGGAACATAATTATGTATTGGGATGGGATAGGACAGAAGCCCTGTGGGCCAGCACAATAAATGGAAATATGCAACCTCAGGGGGTGGGACATGAGGGAGATCTTTAGAAAGTACCAGAGACCTGGGAGGTCAAAGACTCTCAGTACTCAAAGGGAAGCACCTTAGATGAAATGCCCAACAGTGAAGAAAGGGTACTTGTAAGAGTCTACCTTCAGTAGAAACACAGAATATCAAGTGGAGGAAAGAGTTTTCTATCCCACAGTCAGAAACTCTGACCCAGAATTGTTCCTGCGTAAAAAAAAACAACTTCAGGAACTATAATGGAGAAGAGACTGAGAGAAAGGAGGTCCAGTGACAGGCCCAAATTGGGATCCATCTCAAGGAGAGCCTTTAGGCCTGACACTATTACTGATGCTATAGTGTGCTTACAGATAGGAGCCTAGCATGACTGTCCTCTGAAAGGCTCAACAAGCAACTGACAGAGACAGATGCAGATACTTATATCCAATCATTGGACTGAACCTGGGGACAATTTTGGTTGAGTTAGGAAAAGGCTAGAAGAAGCTGATGAGGAGGACAATTTCATAGGAAGACCAGCAGTCTCAACTAACCTGACCCCTCAAGACCTGTCAGACACTGAGCCACCAACCAGAAAGCATATAAGCCCCTTGACACATATACAACAAAGGATTGCCTGGTCAGGCCTCAATGAGAGATGTGCCTAATGCTTGAGAGACATGAGGTCTGAGGTAGTGAGGAGGCCTGTTGGGGTGTGGGTTGGAGGTGGGGACATCCTCTTGGAGGTGGCGACTGGGGGAGAATGAGATGAGGAGCTTTAGGAGGGATGACCAGGAGAGAATTAATGATTGAACTGTAAAAATGTTAAAGTAATAAAAAATTTAAAATACATTTTAAAAATGTGTGTGTGTTTGTTTATGAGTGTGTGTGTTTGTTTATGAGTGTGTGTGTTTGTTTATGAGTATGAGAGAGAGTTTGTGTGTATATATAGTCTTAAAATTATGTATATACTTAGTATATAGTAATATAGAAATCCACAAATTCATAGATGAATATACAAAACACCAGCATAGTCCCTTGCAATCTTTTAAGATTCTGTTAACTGGAACCTCCTCACCAAAATTTATTAATATGTTAGTTATCTCTTATAATTCTATTGTATGGTAAATTCAATTTGACAAAAGAAGAAGTGTAAATTTTCAAAATACTGACCAAATCAGAAAACTGTCATGTAGCAGTCCCTTCCAAGTAACCTCTGAAAAACTCTTCTCTAACGCTGTTTGATTTAAGTGATCTAAAATGCAGCTTTCTTAAATTGGCCTTCTCACTTAACTTTGTGTCTGTCAAGGGGGATTTACTTTGAATGTCTCTACAAGTTGATTGATTAATATAGCAAGATAGTCTAGGTCAGAAACTGCCACAGAGTCTGATGTATTGATTGCATTATCAACTGAAATACTGAAAAAACATTATGTAGAAAAAGAGTCCAGTTTTTTGTTTGTTTATAAATCTGAAAGCATATTACCATGAAAGTAATGAACATGGCTTGATACCTCCCTTGAAATTGCATGTTGGATTTTAACAGTGTCTAAAGGAGTGATGCAGTCAAGAAAATATTTGATATTACCAAGCACTTCAATCATGTATAAAGACAGATCATTATCTGATTTACATTCAAATAAACTAAAAGGAAAAAGCTGAAACCCACCTTGAGATCTGCTTTTAGCAATCCCATTACCCTTATTAATGAGAAAATATGATTTACTTTAGCTTGTGATGTTTATTTAAATACTCAAGTCCATGAGGTGTGGCTACAAAATTCGCTGTAACCTCAGCACTTTATAAACAAAAGAGTTTTATTTTCATCATCATTATTCTGATATCTGTAAGGTCCCAAGAGCATCAGTTGTAACCTGATAATGTCTAAGGCCACCACTTCCCATCTCCTACCTCTACAACCCCCATCCCACTTGATGGTTGTATTACAATAATGTGGAGATGTACAAAGGGATTCAACAATGTTTATGAGTAATAGGACATGTGTTCATGAGAGGTTAAAACATTCAAACTGGCTTTATAGTAACATGTTCTCATAGGAAGTTGTCTAGTTCCATATGGCATGAGCGTGTCTATTTCAAACAATATTAATCCATACATGAAATCAGATCTTGTATCCCAGTTATCTTCCATTAAACCTACCCATTAAAGCCATTTCCTTGACAGTCCTACTAGACTGGAGGCCAAACTACAGTTCATGAATATCTAGGGAACAAACCATAAGCAAAGCACAGTCCATCATAATTTTCAAATCCGATAAGAAAATTAGACACATGCCAGAGACTTAAATATTTATTCGATGTCATAGACATTATGTATCAGAAGAATACACACTGGCTCCAACCATATTTATCCTTCATGACCACAAGAATGCCTTATTTTCTATTTATTTCATTAAAATATGATTCCATCTATGCTCATTTAAAGAGTCATTTAGAAAATTAGAAAACACTCATTTCTGTAATTTTCAATTCTTGCCTTATCAAAGACTTTAATGAATGTTATAGACTTCTTTGTTTTCTTCCTGAGTGCTAAAGTATAGATCTGCAGTCCTGCTGAATACAAAAAAAAAAAAAAAAAAAAAAAAAAAAACTAGAAAACCTCATGTGTCAGATTTAGGGTTAGAAGTTTAGGGTTAGAAGGGTTGGTGTTATGGTTATGGTTATGTTTATGGTTATGGTTATGGTTATGGTTATGGTTATGGTTATGGTTATGGTTATAGTTATGTTTAGCATTAGAATTAGGGTAGGGTTAGGGTTAGGGTTAGGGTTAGGGTTAGGGTTAGGGTTAGGGTTAGGGTTAGGGTTAGGGTTAGGGTTAGGGAGTCAGAAAGTATACAGCCCACTTACATCATTCACCACTTATATCCCAATGCTTCCTACTATATATATATAACTTTAAAACCGTTACAGAACAGACTTGATATGCCATTTTGCATTTAGGACAACACATTGTCAAAATATACACTCCATCTTCTAAAATGCTTTCCATGTTCACATAACTGATACTTTAATAAAAGAGAATTATAGGTTAGATATTTCACTGAGAATTATACACAATAATGTTTTATGCAATTACTCAAGCCACAATCCCCTTTCAAAGATATATGTTTTCTTGATGTGTGTATTTGTATGCGTGTATATGTTCATACTGGTTTCATGTCTTGTGCCCATGAGAGGCCAGAGAAGAGCATCAAATCTTTAAGAGCTAAAATTTCAGGCAGTTTTGAACTACCATGTGGATGCTGTTTATGGAAATCAAGACCTCTACAAGATCAAATATCCTTAATTCCTGACCTATCCCCTCAGCCTCCACAATTCTATGTAAAAGTAGATCTTAGACTTATACAAATAAATGATATAGGGTTGTTTATTTGTTTGTTCATTTGTTTGTTGTTCTGTTGTTGTTTTAATAAGATGTCTTTTCCATCATTTCCAAGTGACCTTTACACACAAATTAAATTCATGAGAGTCTTTTGCATATTGTTTTTTCTTCTAATTTACTTTATTAAAATACAATTTTTTCATACAATATATTTTGATCCTATTTTCCCATCTTCAATTCTTCCCAGATCCTACCCACACAACTTTATGTTCTCTCTCTCTCTCTCTCTCTCTCTGTTCCCCACTTCTCTATCTTAAAACAAATATGCTTGTAAAAATTCCAAACATCAAAATAAATGAAAAAAATGACCGATAAAACAAATCAAGGCATATTGTTGCTCTTAACAATAGGTAAATCTTACTGCCTTCCCCTACAGTGCGTACTGATAGAGCAAGGACCAGGCTTCCAGTCCCACAGCCAGTGAGTAATTATATCTCATACTTAAGGTATGTTATTTGTGTTTTTATTGCACATATATGTTTTTAAATTGTTCATAGCTGCAAAGGATGTAAATTTTAATTTAATGACTTCAATTTCTAGTTTGGAATAAAAAAGAGAGACTTGCTAAGTGTTTTCTAATAAAATAAATTACAAAAATTTAGGAGCTTAAACAAAAAGAAATGCATTGTGTTACAAATCAAAAGACCAGAGTTCTAAATCAAGGTGTCAGCAGGACTATACTCCATCTGTTGCCTTTAGGGGAAAATCTGTTGTTTGCCTCTTCCAACTTCTACTGTCTACTCTCTTCCCTGACACTGAATTCTATATCTCTGACCTCATAGCCACTATCTTCCTTCCTTTTCTCTGTGTTCAGTCTTTGTTTCATATATCTTTCCTCATTTATTGTCTAAGGAAACTCTCTCTGACAGTCTGAGATGATTATTTAAGATATAAAATTATAATTATGTCATAAGATCCTCCCTTTTTCTAAATATGATATCAGTCATAGACATTGGAAATTACAACATGTATTTCTATAAATTGGAAGTTATTTAATCTACAATAGATCTACTCATCATTGCATCACTACCCCAAATCTAAATGATTTATAGGCTCACCTATAAGGTGTAAATATTACTTTTTACCACCAGTTTAAAAGCATCAAGTTTCTATCACTACTGGTCAAGTTGTATTAGAGAGCAATAGTGATAAAAAGTACATGGTATTGGTACAGATACAGATGAGTATATTAATGGAATAGAATTGAAGTCCCAGAAATGAAACCACAAAGCTATGGTCAATTGATCTTTGACAAAGAAGCTAAAACCATCCAGTAAAAAACAGACAGCATTTTCAGCAAATGGTGTTGATTCAACTCAAAGTCAGCACGTAGAAGAATGCAAATTGACCCATTCTTATCTTTTTGTACAAAGGTCAAGTCCAAGTGGATCAAGGACCTCCACATACAACCAGATACACTGAAACTAATAGATGAGAAATTAGGGGAGAACCTTGAAAACATGGGCACATGGAGAAATTTCATGAACAGAACACCAATGGCTTATGCTCTGAGCTAAAGAATCAACAAATGGGATCTGATAAAATTGAAAAGCTTCTGTAAGGCAAAGGACACTGTAAGTAGGACAAAATGGCAATGAACAGATTGGAAAAATATCTTTATCAATTTGATATTCAAGAAAAGACTAATATCTAATATATACAAATAACTCAAGAAGTTAAACTTCAGAGAATCAAAAAACCCTATTAAAAATAGGATACAGAGCTAAACAAAGAACTCTCAACTGAAGAATACCAAATGGCCAAGAAGCACCTAAAGAAATGTTCAACATTCTTAGTCATCAGGGAAATGCAAATCAAAACAATCCAGAGATTCTATCTCACACCAGTCAGAATGGCTAAGATCAAAAACTCAGGTGACAACAGATGCTGACCAGAATATGAAAAGAAGAGGAACATTCCTCCATTGTTGTTGGGATAGAAAGCTGGTACAACCACTCTAGAAGTCAAAAAACTAGACACAGTATTACTTGAGGACCCAGCTATACCACTCCTAGGCATATACCCAGAAGATTCTCCAGTGTATAACAAGGACAAATGCTCCACTATATTATAGCCGTATTTATAATAGCCAGAAGGTGGAAAGAACCCAGATGTCCTTCAACAGAGAATGGATACAGAAAATGTGATATATTTATACAATGGAGTACTACTCAGGTATTAAAAGCAATAAATTCCTGAAATTCTTAGGCATATGGATGGAACTAGCAAATATCATCCAGAGTGAGGTAACCTAGTCACAAATGAACACAGATAGTAAGCACTCACTGATGCATGGATATTAACTGAGAAGCTCAGAATACCCAGTACACAATTCACAGACCACATGAAGCTCAAGAAGAAAGAAAACCAAAGTGTGAGTGCTTCAGTCTTTCTTAGAAAGCAGAACAAAATACTCACAGGAGCAAATATGGAGACAGAGTGTGGAACAGAAACTGAAGAAAAGGCCATCCAAAGACCGCCCCACCTGGGGATCCATCCCATATACAATCACCAAACCCAGACACTATTGTGGATGTCAAGAAATGCATGCTGACAGTAGTCTGATATAGCTGTCTCCTGAGAGGCTCTGCCAGAGTCTGACAAATACAGAGGTGGATGCTCGCAGTCAACCATTAGACTGAGCGTGGAGTCCCCAATAGGGTCCCCAATGGAGGAGTCAGAGAAAGGACTGAAGGAGCTGACAGGGTTTGCAACCCCATAGGAAGAACAATAATATCAACAAACCAGACCCCCTCCCCAGAGCTCCCAGGGACTAAACCACCAACCAAAGAGGGCACATGGAGTGACCCATGGCTCCAGCTGTATATGTAGCAGAAAATAGCCTTATCAGGCATCAATGGGAGAAGTCCTTGGTCCTGTGAAGGCTCCATGTCCAGTGTACAGGAAATTCGAGGGCAGGGAGGCGGGAGTGGGTGGGTGGGTGAACACCCTAGTAGAAGCAGGGAAAGGGGTGATGGAATAGAGGGTTTCTGGGGCAGGGGTGGGGGGAACTGGGAAAGGGGATAATATTTGAAATGTAAATAAAGAAAATACAGAATTAAAAAAAAGAAAATCTCATCCCCCCCAAAAAATGTATCAAGTTTCATTCCCCAAACTGTCTTAACAAAGTTAGGATGAAATAGTGGATATAACCTGTAGTGGGACAAAAATTCTTCTCTATTCCTAGATATGTGAATTGAAAATATAAAATCCATACTTCCCAAATAAGATTTAGAAACAGGCAGTAGATAGCCACCCTGTTCCTACAGCTAACAATGAAATGGCATAAATTGACCACTTCCCACTCTCAGGTGATATCCAGCTGGATGGTTTTTATCAGGCTTCAAGGTTGATAACATTTTATTGGGACTAATTGTTCTGCCTTTGTTTCTGGTCCCTTGCTCTGACAATATCTGTTGCCATGGAAATGCCTCACTTTTTTTTTCTTTAATTTTTACTTGTAGTCAAGAAGTCTCCTTAGCTTCTTCGAGACTAGAGAGCTACTTCTGTGACAGCTTCTTCGTATCATACCATTCACTCCAGGATTGCAGCATTTTTGCTGAAATGACACATTTAAATGAAAGAGTTTAGAGTTCTCAATCACAGCTCATTATGTTGGAAGGTAAGGGCAGAAAATGAGGCAGGGAAAGAGCCTTGAGACAAAACTGAAGCAGAGTCCATGGTGGAACATTTTTTATTGACTTGCTCTCCATGTCTCTCTCAGCTAGTTTCTTATACAAACCAGAACCACCTCACTAGGAGTCATGCTGCCCACAGCAAAAAGAAACTTTCCACATCAATCACTAACCAAGAAAATTCAACAGACATTTGCCTACAGGCCAACCTGATACAGGAATTTTCATAACTGAGGTTCCCCCTTCCCAGATAATCTGAGCTTGTGTGAGGTTGACATAAAAGCAAAACAGCACAAATAAGTCCAATGAAGTTAAGCAAAAGTGTTTTGTCATTGGGAACATAACTAATAGATATATTTCTTTCAACAAATATTTTATATGTGTTCTATAATAATATGTTTTTTCTATTTGCATTTTCTACTAAGGGCATAGATATGTCAGTGGCTATGGTGTTAATCTATCTGTATAAGGAAGCAATATGTAATGCGTATTCTCTATAGTTTTAAGTGTTTGAGGCAGAATGCGCATAGATAACTGAAGAAGATGGTACAGGATGCAATACTGAGCAAGTTTGTTCAATTGCATGCATTACTTACTTTTTCCTATATTTGAAGCAATATGCATTTGTTTGCATTTACAATCAAAGCAATTATTGTTATCTTAGTTATTTTTTCTATGGCTGTAATAAAATACTCTGACAAAGATAACTCAAGTAGGGTTTTATTATGGGTCTCATAGTTCCCTTGGTTGCAAGTTTCCAGCAGCAACAAACTGAAGTCAGAGAGCTGAGAGAAGTGGTTATTTCTGGTCCTTAGCTCTGTCCCACCTCTTTATGGAGTTAAGAGCTTAACTCTACAAAATGGTGGCACCCACTCCTCCAGATGTTCTTCCCAGTTCTGTTATTCTAATCAACATAATCACTCAAAGGCATGACTAGAGACTTTTTTCCTCAAATTGATAATATTATAACAATAGTTAGTATTATAATATATAATATATAAATATATTACATAATTGTATATTTTATAATATTTGTAATACAGTTATGTGTTATATACATTAACCATCATGTGTGAAACTTCACTAAGATTATGGGACTTTCTTTCTCATGTGTACATTTAATCCAACTTCATGTCTTCAAACATAACAGCCAAAGTATTTTTTTAATAAAGAAATTTTAATTAACCAAAATTTTCTCATGTTTCCTGACCTTTGTCTACCTTTCAGTCCTACTCCACTGCCACATTTTACCTTCTCTGAGCAGTGAATGTTCCAATTTTGTCTCTTTAATTAACCATCATTAATTAGTATAGCTATTTGAAATGTTCATCTTGCTAAGGTAGGTCGCATTTACTTAGTCATTTTTTTATTATCTTATTGATATGAGTTCGTTGTAACTGTCTTCTAACTCTAGAAGACAGCACTGAATCCTATTAAAGATTGTTGTGAGCCAACATATGGTTGCAGAGAATTGAACTTAGAACCCCAGGAAGAGCAGCCAATGCTCTTAACCACAGAATCGCCTCTCTAACCCTTCTTAGGCTTTTGTTCAATTGGCTAACTGATTATTCTACTTCCCCATCTCTGTCTCAAATCACCACGCACTCATCACTCATTCTGTGTTTTCTTTTTTTCTTTTTTCTTTCTTTCTTTCTTTTTTTTTTTTTTTTTGTAAGAGCTTCCATTTTTGCTTGACATGATTGACACAATTGGGATGGAATAATCATAGAGTAGTTACTTAATGTCTGGATTGTATAATTCTAGGATGCAATGTCTTTTTCTCTTTGACATTTATCCAAATTACTTAATAAATGGCATGCAACATACTAAATGTCATAGCCATTTTAGGAGTGAATCAGGACTGAACAAGTGTTACAAAGGAGGTGAAGAGATAGGTGATTGATGGACAGATAGATGGTTAGTTGTTAGAATATAAGTCGTAAACAGAGAAAAGGTTTTGGACAAACACATATATAATGATTGTCCTTTGTTCTCTTAGCTAAAGGCTACGTCATGATTTCTGAAAGGCCAAGAGCTTTGGAGGTGTCTTGGTAATTAGAAAACAAAATTTTAATGAATATTATACAGCTGAAGTTCACTTTTATACCCCACATATCTTTTTTGTTTTCATAAAAGTTTTTCCACTAGTGATTAAATTTTTTAAAAAATTTCCCATTAATTCTAAATAAAAATCTTATTTTTATTAATTACCACTAAGAATTTCTGGGACCATACCACACCCCAGACACATAAAGAAAGGATATAATGGTCAACATGAATTAATGCATAAAAGTCAAGCATGGAGATAGCTTTACTACCTAAAAATACTTTGAATAACAAGCTAATTTTCACTGATGTTTACAAAATTTTGTGTTAACTATCACATTTGATGATAAAGAACAAATAATAGAAGAATGATGATAAAGAAGCAATTGTCTGATGTCTTTCTCCCTGTGAAGATTTCAATAATTAATACTCAATTAATGTTTGTTATGGATATATTGCATCAAAATTCCCACAAAGATCAATTCTGTATCTTCAGATTCATCCTATACAGTTCAATCAAACATGGACAGAAAATACCACCCCCCCACACACACACCAAATACATTTTTATTAAATAGAGACTTTTATACTTGGCATTATTCTTTGATCAATATGGTTCTCCACAGAGAAATTAAATTGTATCAGATACAAAGGATGGTTTAAAATATATACAAAGCTGAATACAAATGACCTAGTATAACATTATAAGGAATTTGAGTGTCTATAGACGTTGTCAACCATAAGGATTGTTGTGACCAACCTTCTGTAAATATTGAATAACAAATCTAAAGGTCACTCTGTAGTCCACAGTGGTCAGAAATAAGCAATTTCATGTGGCCTACTTACTAAAATATACTTTACTATAAAAAATTTATATTTTTAGTATATATGCATCAGAACACTAAAAAAATAACTATCAAATTTATTTTGCATGTAAATATTTGTTGTGATAAATGCACACATGTGTCTTTGGATGATAGCTGAGTATTTTGAGAGTCCTGCTTTATCATGTTCCACATTTGCCTTTGAGATAGTGGTTTTCACTGAACCTGGTACTAGGTTGGCAACAATCAAGTCCAGTGATTCTCCTGTCTCTGCCTCTCACTGTTCTGGAGTTACAAGTATGAACAGCTAAGTCTAGATTTTGATATTAACTTGAGGATTTGAACTAAGCTTTTTATGACTGCACAGCTAGTGGGGTTGTCTGCTGCTTGGGAGCCCTCCAAAAAAAATTTTTTTTAAATTTGAATGTCATGAAGATTGGAATATGACTAAGTTATATTTAAGAGTTATTATTTGTCCAATTTATTTTGATTTCTCCAAATCTGTGTTCATTTGGTGCTCTTCTGGGTGTGAGTTTATAGTATCAGATATTTTAAAGGTATAAAATATATTTATTTACTGCTTAGTAGTTATTCTAGGAATGATGTTGGACTATTCTCATTGGAAGAATTTAAAAATCAAATACACACACACACACACACACACACACACACACACACACAAATGTGTAGAATAATAGAAAGTGAAAACCTTTTTTTAAAAAGTCCAGAATGGAGAATGATTTAGAAACAGCCAGTTTTGAGAAATCAGGAAGACTCTCATTTTTTTAAATTCAATAACACAGATATCTATATCTATGATTGCATTTTGTCACATTTAATTAAAAATTCCTTTGGTTCTTTGATCTTTAGACATATGAGATGGCCTATGTAGGCAATCAGCTCACTGTAGTTTTATAGATTGAATAAATGTGGAATCTTACTATATACTAAGTAAATATGTAATCAATACTGTGACATTCTTATTCAGATGAACAGCCAGTAAGTGAATTTGAATGAGATAAAAACCCACTTTCCATAAATTTTGCAGGCAAATGGATGGAACTATAAAATATCATCCTCAGTGAATTAACTCAGACCCAAAAGCACATGCATGGTATATACTCACTGATAAATGAATATTAGCCAAAATGTACAGAATATCTAGAATACAACCTACAGGCAGTAAAAAGTGTTAACAAGCAGAAATGCCCAAAAGAGGAGGCTTTAAATCCCTTAGAAGGGATAAAGAAATAATCACAGGAGGCAGAGGGAGGGAGGGATCTGGGTAGGAGAGAAAAGGGGGAGGGGAAAAGTAGAATAGAATCAGATATGGGAGGAAGGGACTAGAAACAGGCCCAGAGGGCCAAGAGAATGAATGGAAATAAGCTGTGTCAGGAAATGGGAGGTGGGGAGATCCAGGAGGTGAGACACTCAGGACACATTGGGGATGACCTTAGCCAAATTACTCAACATTGGGGAAAGAGAACTTTGAAGAGTCTACCTCCATTAGATAGGTAGAGCTTCAAGTGGAGGGACAGGCTTACTAGTCCACAGTTAAAATTCCTGATCCAGATTTTTTCCTGTCCAAAACAACTGCAGGGACAAAAATGGAGAAGAGACAGAAGGAACTTCCAACTTGGGATCCATCTCATGGTGGACACCAATGCCTGACATTACTATGCTTATGATATACTTACAGGCAGGAGCCTGGCATGGCTATCCTCTGAGAGGCTCTACCAGCAGCTAACTGAGATAAAAGCAGAAACTTCCACCCAACCATTGGACTGAAACCAGGAACCAGTCTGGTTGAAATAGGGGCAGGATGGAAGAAGCAGAAGAGGAGTGTGACCCTATAGGAAGACTAACAGTCTCAATTAATCCAGATTCACTGGGCAGTGGAGGTGCACTCCTTTAATCCCAGCACTTCGGATGCAGAGGCAGGCAGATTTCTGAGTTCGAGGCCAGCCTGGTCTACATAGTGAGTTCCAGGACAGCCAGGGCTACACAGAGAAACCCTATCTCGAAAAACAAAACAAAACAAAACAAAACAAAACAAAACAAAACAAAACAA
>JANHMN010000008.1:41173611-41209336 GCA_030674055.1 Rhabdomys pumilio
AAAACAAAACAAAACAAAACAAAACAAAACAAAACAAAACAAAACAAAACAAAACAAAACAAAACAAAAAAATTAATCCAGATTCTAGGGAGCTCCCAGACACAGCCGACAACCAGGAGCATACTCAGGCTGCTCGGAGGCCCCTGGCACATATTTAACAGAGGTCTGCTTGGTCTGGCCTCAGTGGGAGAAGATGTGCTTAGTTCTAGAGAGACTTGAGACCCCAGGGAAGAGGGAGACCTGATGGGTCGGAAGAGAAGCACTCTCTGAGAGGCAAGGTGAAGGAGAAATGCAATGAGAAAATATGGGAAGGCGTACAGAGAAGGTGCAAGGACTAGAATCTAAATAAATAAAATCATTTAAAGAAAAATATTGCACACAAAGCTTCAGGTTAAGCCATTTTTTTTTAAATTTCCAAATAGTTTCAACTAACTGCATGAGGAGAAATGCACATTTACTGTAGCATAACCTAAAATGAGTACAGCCCTCTTGGATTATATCTGAAGCATGGTTTTCCCTCCTCCAGTTAAAGCCACAAAATACACATCGGGCATAAATTTTCTCTGACTGGCAACTCCAATTTAAAAATATACATTTTGACTAAAAGAAAGAAAATGGAAATGCACAGATCAGTTGTGACTATTCAATTGTTTGTTTCAGAAAATGAAAATATGTTAAATTATATGTAATTTCATTGTATGATATAGTATTTCAACTGACAACACTACTATTGGCAAACCTGGTTTAATGGGTTTAATGGCGAGCTTATCTCTACCTATACAGCCTTATTTAATTGCCTATTTCATATCTATTGTTATTTGTAGGAGGAATGAAACTTTATGAATATTCAAACACATTCTATTTGAATTTGATATAATAGATGTTTAAGATTGAATGGGATCTCCAGCCAATGGTTTATAAGCTCTAGTCGAGTAGCAATAAACACATTCTAGCTATACCATTGATGTGAAATGCTACCTACTTCTAAGAAGTATTAGGAAATAAAAAGAAATATAAACCAGGGGCAGTTTGCTGATTATAAACAGAGAAGACATTCCTAAATATTTTGGCTTTGTCCATACATTTAGATGATTCTCCAATTCACATGCCAATTTAAAAGCAAAGGAGGTTGTTGGTCACATGAAGGCTGAACGCCCAATGGGGGAGAATTCTAGGATGAGGAGGTGGGAGTGGGGGGGGTAAGTGGGGGCGGGGGTATATCCTTATAAAAGCAGGAGGAGGGGGAATGAGATAGGGAGTTCCTGGGTGGGGAGGTGGGTATTGGGGTAAGGGAATAACATCTGAAATGTAAATAAAATATCCAATAAAAAAGTAAACTTTCCATCATCTGTAAGTTTTTTCATGCGTCTGACAATTCCTGCCGCCTAATATGAAATATACAATCCAAGATAAAATGCTATACAAACATTACCACCAGTTATATGTTATTAGAATGGAAATGTAAAATCAGTTTTGGTTTAATGATTTATTTACAGCACCTCCAAACATGTTCCTGTCTGTGATGCTTTGTTTACAAAGCAAAAATTCAATATTTTCACCATGATAAAGTTTCTCTGTGATTTATCTTTTTGGCTTTCAGAAATTTCATTATGTAAATGACTGAAAAAGAATCTTTGATGATTTATTTCTGCAAGGTTTCTTTAGGAGAATAACTAGTTCTTCCCATGTGATAATATTATTATATATATATAATTTAACATATAATATTAAGAATCCAGTTTCTTCTCGATGTTCTAAATTTTCTAGGTTTACTATTGTGCAAGTGTCTTTATCTAACAACAATAGACAGATTTCCTACATGTAAGCTAGGAAACAAGTATTGATTTTATCTTGAAAAATAATGAACGGCAAAAATATGATCATATTTTGAAAATCCTAGGATTTTTCATTTGTTTTATTTATAATGCTGTTATGCTTAGCTATATCAATATATCTCATATAACCTCTTTAATACTTGGTTTCCTCAAATTTAAAATGAACAGGTCTGTTATAGTAGCCATCAAGCACTAGAGTTATAGGCATATATTGATCACAGATGTCTTATAGTTATATTAACTCTGATTCATCTAATTACTTAGCTCATATTAATGACTGCTTAGAAACTTTTGGTCCCTATACTTCATAGTAATATTTTTCTAGGCACAATAATCGATTTCAAGAAGAGATATTTACAGGACATTTCAGTACTAGGAGGAAATAAGTAAAAATTTGCCAGTCTTATTAAGTTCAATGTTACAGAGATAGATAGTAAAATAAATGTTATTTCAGTTTAAGACACAATCAATGACCTAGTGCCATTTCGGTCACACACCACTGCCATTTTCTCCCTAAAAAAAATATAAATAGTCTTTGTTCCAACAAAATTTTCTTCCCAATTTGAAGCTAATTATAAAATATTACTTTATTCATTTGTATCAGAAGGTTGAGATACAGTGTTATATTTATAAAGGAAATAATTCTTTATTTCTGTGGATTACAGCTTGTTTTCTTCTGTGGAGTCACAAAATACTTTCTGAAAATCTTCAGAAACACATTCCTCCTTGCTTGTGACTTGCTTCAGTGCACAGAGAAGGAGTTATTTGCTATATTTACCATATGTGGTTTGACCCTACATAACTTAAGCTGTATTGCTAAACTGATATACTTGATCATCATGATACTTCAGTGACTAACTCAGCTGTTCTAATGCAATATCTAAGAGAGTAACTTGATAAAGAGCAAAAGATAAAAATATTTCCATCCACATGGCATCATATATATATTTGAAAGTTAGCATTTGTCATTAAATAGTAAAAAACACACCTAAGACTATGGTGAAACACAAGTCAGTAGCTCACATAGATCAGATTTATTTATAGTGTCAGCCAAGCATACCATTTTGATAATTCCATAAAGCATAATGACTGCCAAAGGATTAGAGCAAGGCTATTTCCTTAACATGTCTCATCTCTCCACTGAAAAGAGTACAAGGATTTATTTAAATTAAAGGAGTGGGTTAAATGGCTAGCCATTTATAAATCCCCAAAAAAGTACCTTATACTATATTTTTATTGAGCAAAATTTCATATTTGAGCCAAACACATCTTAATTTAACCATATATTTATGTGTTGTTTTTACAATTAAAAATTTCTCTTGATTTTTCTGTAGCTTAACAGGAAATAAAATTTTAGTGGGAAGAGAATGGTTGGAATTTTTATTTTTAAATTAATTTTTATTTAATAATATAATATCATTTCTCCTTCCCATATAGCCTACTTGCTCTTTTTGCTAAATGCATAGTCTTTTTGTTCATTAATTTTTGTTGCATATATATTTATATGTATATATATACGTGTGTGTGTCTGTGTGTGTGTGTGTGTGTGTTTTCTTGGGGCTATTTGTTATTGACAAATTATTTGTGCTCTTCCCTGGGAAAGATCATTTCCTTTGCTCTCAGCATTCTTTAGTTGCCTGTAGGTCTCTGTGCAGAGTTGAGACCTCCTGGGCTTCCTCCCATCCATGTCAGAATTTTGCACAGTAGAACTGGGCCTATAACTCTAACGTAGTTCAGTGCATTTCTAGCAGCTTGTGACTACAAGTTTAATCTTGAATCCCTTTTAAAAACTGAAGTATTTTGATGTATTTCTCCTTTTATCAATTTTAATTTGCTTCTCCTAGTGCACATTTTCATAATAAATATGAATTATAACAGCTTTGAGTATTTCATTTATGATATTAAATTAGTAACCCATGAAAATGTCCTTGATTATTAATATTTCCTTGGAATTCAGCTAATCCTGGTTAGAGATATAATAAAAATGATTAAGAATGGCACCTAGTTTCAAAAATTGAGAATAGAATTTTATTGAGGGATGAATATGAATGAATAAGTGGATGAATGAATGTCTAGACTGTAGAGTTAAGAGTTCTTTCCAGGAAGGGCATCAGAACCATAGAAATTCTTTATCAAGATTTGATTGTCATCCTTTTTCTTAAAACATGCCCAGGATCTATAGTTATTTCATGGAAAAATCAGATTATATTTCCCTGACTATAGATTATATTTCTTAACTATTATATATAATAAATTATATTCTAATATATAATAATTATATTTCTTAACTATTAAAATAATGAAACCTCTTAGATAACATTGTCATTTAGTTCCTAGAATTGGGGTTTTATCTTCTATTTGTATTTGTTCAAATAAGGCTTGGATCACCTGAAGCAAAGAAACACCATCCATAGTCTAGTGATGTTTTAGGATATAATGTCTGGTACATTATATTTGCTGTTGCCTCTAACAGTCCCAGGCTTGCAGGGAAACAATAAGGACTACTTTAGGAGACAGGCATATTGCCAGGCTAAGTCATGGTTCTGATTCGCCTGTGGTTTGTATCCCATTACAGATACCCAGTAGGTTGATCCTAGCCGTTCTCATTATATGTCAAACAGATTTTGATGCCAGTGACCTCAGACCAAAAACGCTGTCAGGTGAATTTTAGATCATGACAGTATATTTGAAAAGGCAACCTTTTACCTTGTTTCTTTTCTCTTATGTCATTTTTGCTCATTCATAAATATGGTGCCTCCTACCTCTTCTTCCATCCACCCAACAGATGCTAAAGAATATAAGTCATGATGTTGCTTTTAAACGCAAAGTAGTTAGACTTTATTTTTACCTCATAAAAAAGTCTGAAGCAGATGCACATGCTGAACTTTTTCCTAACACTGAGGTCACAGCTCATAAAACATGATTTAAAATGTCAAAAACTTTTTAAAAATATTTCAAGGCAGTGTTTATAAAATGTCCTTTGTTTTGAACATGGATGATTTAATTGAGTCCTTTTGGACTCAGTATTGTTTTTAACACACACATAGCACATAGCACACAGCACACAGACACAGACACAGACACACAGACACACAGACACACACACACACACACACACACACACACACATACATACATATATATATATATATATATATATATATATATATATATATATATATACCCTCTCCCTGTTGTGAAAACAGCCCTCCTTGTTCCCAATACTTGGAGAGATAACCATAAGGTCAATCAACCTCCACTCAAATATCATAAGGCAACATTCTGCTGTCTGTATACTCTGATGTCATTGGCATCAAAATCTGCTTGACATATAATGAGGATGTCTAGGATCGACCTACTGAGTAACTAACGGAATATGAGCCACAGGCGAATCAGAGCTGTGGCAATATGCCTCCTTTTATAAGAGGGGAATAAAGATTGCCAGGCTGGTAAAGACTATGAGCCCTGTCTCTGATCTCAGCAACAGACTTTCATTTCATCCTCGCATTGTTTGCTTTCCTCGTCAAGAGATAAAAACTATGTGAGACTGAACCAAGCCTGACCTACCTGTTGATAAACGGAGGCTTCCACAGACATGCCTTCATTATCATAATGTTTTTCATTTGTGATAGACAAACTTAATAGGGCTCAAATCCATTGATTTCAGTGGCAAATAATCATTCATGCTATTGATTTTGTGGCTTACGTCTTCACACCATTATCCTTGGGAAAATGAACAGTATTGATAGTTATCTGTCAGCCCAAGAGTATGTAAGTGTTGCTCTGTCAAACACAAGCTCAATCCATTCTGAAATAATTACCAAGCTTAGCACTCTTTCAGGTAGGAACTCCTAGGAATTCATTTGAAAGAACAATGAGTAATGGGATTTTTTTTTTGCATAAATATAAATTGCTCTGCATGTTACCATCCTACTGGCATGTGGCAATTTCCAGCTTTGTTTTTAAGAAAGATCAGAGGAACTAATGAGCAAGAAATTATTTCCAAAAACGGTCAGTAAGCAGTGTTTCCACTTTGATTTTTCCATGGTAATGAGGAACATAACTTTTAATCATAGATTTTTCCAACCAGTCATATTGACAAGCATATCCTGTATGTATTCAGTTCTGCAAAACAGAATATGCTGGCTGCTCTATATATGCTAACAAGAAAGTACAAGAAACACTAACATGATCAAAATACAAAAGGGGAGGGAACCAAGCTCAACAATAAGTGTGGTACAGTCTAGGTATAAATCTCTTCTAGTCGAGGATCTATAAAGCAGCATAGAGGGTTATAAGAGAAAGCAAAAGGTAGTGTGTGCCAGCATGTTAAGGCCAGACATTAGTGTTTTTCAACAATCTCACTTACCTCTGACCTCTGTGGAATTATAGTTATCTTTGCTATGTGATTTAGAATTTTCATTATGTCTCTATGTAAGTCAAGAGATAATGCAACACTATATACTCATTTTACCCCTAGACTCCCCCAAAAAACCCTGTTGATGACACAGTATAATAAACCTATTAGAACTGAGATTTTGCAGTATACTCTCTTGAATGAAAGTTAATTAGAAAGCACCTTTTTTTCTAGTGACAGATAAAGTATACCAACAGGGAATAGAGGAGGACTCTGATAGATTATGCTGCAAAGCATGAAGAGAAGTTTCTGGAAGCAACTAAGCTTAGATTGTACCAGTGTTGAAAATCTAAGAGATGGTTCTTCATTGTATGTCAATGTCATGACGCAAGTGAGAGTTAGACATGGGTTAAAATAGGGTCAATTATAGGAGCCTATTTTAGGACTAATTGCATATAGGTTAGGTGGCAAAAATTAGAAATATTTGAAGTGTTTTGTAAGGTTTTTATATGCTTTTGAGGACCTTTATTGCTTTTTCAGATTTATTGCTGGCTATATTCACTATCTTTAATCATGTGAGTATTCTGTTATAAGCAGAAGCCACTGCTGGCTTTCTGTTATGGAAGGTTTTGTTTATGTACAGCCTTCATTCAGGAGTTACATATAAAAGAAAAAAATTTTAAAGTGAAATAACCTGAAAGGCATCACATAATGAATACAAGACTCTAAGGAGGTGTCGCTACATGCATCAACATCCTTTACACACCTTTTAAAATGACCTCATCTCATTCTCTAGAAATGATTCACTGAAAAGAATAAATGTTACCCGAAGATAGCCTGCTAGGTACAACCTGCTGATGAATATATGTAATTGAATATCAATATGGTATTTAAATACACTGAGCCTTAATTCCTGATCCATAACATTAATGAGTATAACTATCACGTCTTGCAAGGAGTATGTTGCAAAGCATGAAGAGAAGTTTCTGGAAAGAACTGACCTTAGATTGTACCGGTGTTGAAAACCTGACAGATGGTTCTACATTGTATGTCAAAATCATGAGTCAAGTGAGAGACAGATATGGGTTAAATAGGACCAACTATAAGAGACTACGGCACTCCAGCAGTAGCAGCATTTCTTCAGGCTCAGTCATAGGTGCCAGTAGAAGCAGTGGCTGGTAGCATTCATTTTAGAAGGAGAAGCATATGGAGGTGGTTTCTAGCAGATGAGAGTAAACTCTGTTGATTTTGCTTCTTGAGGGGAACCAAAATTAAAATTAGATAGTACACATGAAAATATGTTGTGAAGACTAGCTATGACTGTATTAAGGGTGTGAGTTTTCCCTACCTCAGAAAAAGGAGCCACATAGACTGCTCTGTTGCAGCCATACCTCAGAAAAAAGCAGAATGGCCAATGCTTGCTGCCAGACACCAGGTAACCCATTGTTTGCTAGGGAACTTCCACATCTGAAGAGATATGCTTATGTGATTACTGGACCATATTCACGTGTAAGTACACAAATTACACATGCTGGTTTAATATTGCCCATCTCATACCCTACAAAAATAAGAAAACTATGGACCTGGGGGTATTGGGAATGTTACTCTTTGGTAAGTATTTGCTGAGTATGTTAATCCCAGCATTCTGGAGATCCAATGGTAAGAGCAAGGTTATTCTTAGTTATATACCAAGTTCAAGACTGGTTATCATGGGTTACATAAAACTTTTTGTCCAAAAAATGAAGCAAACAAACAAAAATTAGAAAAAAAAAAAAAAAAAGGAAAGTAAATGAGGTCAGCTCTTTCCATAAAATACAGTGATCTTTCTAATACAGTCTTTTCTGTTGTTCATCCCACAGGAATCAGTCTCACGGACTTCTTTACCAGACTTTACAGTTTTTATGTCTTCCTTTTCAGTTTAGCACACATACATATCACATTTGATATCATCTCTGCCCTATTGCATACATGGTATTGTTTTTCACTTCCATGGTGAACTAAAAATATATTTATCATCAAAACAGACTTAGCTAAAATGTTGTTTCTGTTTCATCACAATGAATAATATGTCATGGTAAATGGGTTAGATGCTTCTTTATTAGGTCAAAAGTATGTGTTCTTTTGGAAGGTAAAACAGGTGTAACATCCATCTTTTGATGGAAAGGGTCCTGTAAAGCACCAGGTTGTTATAAAAAGCTTGTGCTAGCATACTAACTTATTCAGGCAACAGAGGTCCCTGAGGCTTTCATCCTAGCATGCCTGAGATTTGTCTTGTTACATAAGAGACAGAGCTAGAATTCAAAGTCGTTAAAAAAAAATAAAAATGATGTGGATATCAACCTGTCGCTGAAAAAATAGGTTTTCCCTCCCAAGAGTGAGGCTTTTATTTCCATTTTAAAGGTTAAGGGTAAATATGAGTGTGAAATCTTGAAAGACAAGCTGAATATTTTTTATGCCCATGAAACATTCCACATCAGCAGTGATGGTATCACATGATACCAAGAAAAAATGGCAACTCAGTAAATCTATCAAAAACTGATCACTTGAATTTTCTAACTCTACTTTTTATCTTTATTTTCTATCAGATAAATATCACATTTATGTACTCAAACACATCGTATGCAAATCTTGTTTCAGAAATTTTCTTTAGAAATTTCTTTCCTTACTCCATTGCCCTCCAAAATGGAAAGACTCCCTCTCTGAGTCCTTAGTTTGGGTGATATAATTTTTTTTGGATTTCTCATGATTTAATTTTTATTTATATTAGATTTTTATCTCTTGTAGTCAAGAACTACACCAAATCTCTGACTTTAAACGGACAAATTTGTTATCCTCTAATGCTGTCCATATAAAGTTTATAAAAGGTCTCATTGGATTTAAATCAATATGTGTCTTTGTTTTCTAGAAATTAAAGAGAAATATTTATTTTCTGTTCCTCTGTGCATTTTAGAAGCTACCTACATCTCTTGGTGAATGAGGGATGCCATCCAAGTATCAGAGCCATCAGTGACTGAGTGTACTTTCTATCATGCAACCCTCACCCTGATTAACCCTGTCCACATTTACACATATAAGAACCCTTACACATATTTACACATATGATGATATAGGTCCATCTTGGTAGTCACAGAAAATTACTATACCTTCAGACAATTGATGAACAAGCTTAACTCAAACTGATTCACACATTTATAGCCATGTTCCATGACTTATTCTCAAATCACAGGAATTATAATGTTGCAGATAATGATAGGAGATCAATATTCTATGTATTGTACTATCCTATATATTAAACAATATTTCTCTCATTTAAATTTCATTGAGTATTTATTACACTTTATGGAAATACAGGATGCATTTTGCACACCTTATGGTATGCTTTGTTATTCTCATTAACAGAAAAAATTAAAACTTGACATATTTCTTGAGCAATATGCCAAGTTATATATAGATGCATGTTTATTTACATGCATATTCTCTTTTAGGAATCATAATACCTGCATAATAATTGATGTGTCAGATGTCCTCTTTGTCTCCAGTTTATTAATACCATCCATATGAGTATTAGAAAGTTTATATCATTTACCTGTGATTATGAAGAAACCAAAAATTGAAGATAAACACCAAGCTCAAATCTTGGCAGTAGAAACTGCTGATTTTACCCAAATGCTACAATGAGGGAATGGTCATTTTGAGGCTTGTCATGAATTGGTACCCCCAGAATTAAATGCCATGGTGCAGGTGCTTTCTCTACAACATACAAAATCATTTTGTTCTGGGGACAGGTCAACAAATAAGCATCAAACAAGTACATAGACTCGGTAGCTGGAACTCCTCAAAACTATTCCTACAGCAAAGGCAGAAGAGTACATGCGAACAACTCAACAGTTACTTTGAGTAACTTGAAGCATAATTATCATTTTTAACAACAGTCATATGTAAATTACTGTAGTCACCACCTTTTGAAATGTTGAATTTGTCTGATACATGGTCAGGCAACGTTATCACAGAATCACATTTAATAAACCTGTTAGAATTTAAAATGTTATTAGTGCAATTAAGTTTTGCCAAACACATTTGCATATTGAGGTGTAAATTTATAGTGACTAGCTGTACACAGCTTCTCAGGAGCAGAAGTAAAACATGTGTTTCATTTGCATCTCTGGCGAGATTCACTGTCTTAGAAATCAGAAGAATAATATTTGTCTTCTTTTAGAAAATCAAAATTGAGCATTGATTTTTGGCCACTCCTTTTCTTTTATTTTTTTCCTGTTTGTGTTTTCTAGAAAGAATAAATGGGGAAGAAGGTAACCATAACCATTGGTATAATTCTGTGCCTCTGATATACAATTGCGAATTTAGAATTTTATCTCTTGTAGTCGAATACCACACCAAATCTCTGACTTTAAACAGACAAATTTGTTATCCTCTAATGCTGTTCATAAGAAGTTTATAAAAGGTCTCATTGGATTTAAATCAATATGTTGTCAGAGTGTCTTTGTTTTCTAGAAATTAAAGAGAAATATTTATTTTCTGTTCCTCTGTGTATTTTAGAAGCCACCTACACACCTTGGTGAATGAGGGATGCCATCCAAGTATCAGAGCCATCAGTGACTGAGTGTACTTTCCGTCATGCAACCCTCACTCTGATTAGCCCTGTCCACATTTACATATATGAGAAAACACAGCAGAAGGTTGGATTTGGCTTCATGCATTTTGTGTTCTATTCAGACACATACTTTAAACATCTAAAGATACAATAATCCAATAAGGATATAATCTCCATAAATGTCAATGAAAGAAGTCTCAATATAATTAAAGACAGTACACGTTGGTCCTCTATTAACTGTAAATACTTCTTTTCTTTTTAACTGGGGTGCTTTGCTGTTGTGTGGATCCATATTTATTATTCATTTAGTCAAATTATCATTTCTAGTATTATATAATGCCTCCTCTTGTATATTCTCTTTGTCTCTTGATTTGAAGTTCATTTTATGTGCTATAAGTGTGCAAACCAGTCTCTCTTTTATATTAGCACTGAGTTTTGAGTCTATATTTATTCTAAGGGAAGAAGTACTTGTAAGTTAATTTGTGGATGTGTGAATATGTGTAGCCACTCAGACACTAAGCAGGATATTGATTATATTTCTGGTCATCATAAGTACTTGTGAGGCAACTATGCCTAACCTCAGCATTGGGCTTTAATGAATGTGCAGACATACTTTGCTTTTTATGTTGGTTTGGATTATTTGAACCCAGAGTCTCATTTTTGCAGGACACATTTTCTTCTGCATTGATCCATGTCTCCACACCTCAACTCTGAGTTTTATTGAAAGATTTAATCCATAAACATTTGAGATAAACTCTTATAACTACAACATTTCTTAATGTGTTTTGTAGTCATTTATGGTTTCTTTAGACCACTCTTACTGTCCTTTATCTTGGTTAACTGATTTATACTCATCCTGAACTTGGTCCCTTGAAAATTCTTTCTGGATTATTCTTTAAAGATTTTTGCCTTGTGGTTATCATGAGGGTTATAAAAATATTTTGATTATAACAAGTTACTTGCTATTTTAAAATCATAACATCATAACCTTATTGCTTTTTCTCTGCTTTCTCGGTGCTCCTTGGGTTTCTTGAAAACAAAATTTAATATCATATCATCTCTAAGTACTCCCACATTGGTTACTATCTGGTTGATGTCCGGTCTGTTATTTTAGCATTTAAATGAGGTCATGGCTTCCTAAGTGCTCTTGAAACTTGATAGGCGGTCTTTGTAATCAGCTTTGTTTGTTTCTGTCACTCCTCACATTCTAAGCAAACAGTTTATTTTCTCTGATCCTGTCGTCAATCTCATTATACTGGATGCCAAATTAACTCTGCAGTTGAAGAGAGGCTGCCATTGGTGTGTTATCACCGTTCTAGAGCTAGAGAACTATTTGTATTAGTCACAGAATTGTATCTGGTGCATTTTCATCATTAACAGAATACATTTGTACTGGTAGTGTATCCTTCTGAGCCTCTTCCTGTAGCTGCAGTGTTCAGAAGCCATACCATACTCATCAGCTGGTTGTCAAGCACTACCACAATATGCCCATTTCAGGCAGACTCATTTTTGAGGGACCAGTCTTAGATTTCTATAATGTGCCCATCACCAACAATGCCACAGATCTGTTATGTCCTGAGGTTACATTCTGACAAAACTAGCATCATATTGGAGTAGAACAAAAACTCATCCCAATGCCTACAATTTACTTGGCCATGTGTTCAAGTATGCTGGTTATTTTCATGTCCATACAGCAGATTCTGAAGTCATTTGTTAAGAAAGTGCCATAATTGAGAAAATATCCCCATCATATGGACCTGTGTAAGCTTGTGGTGCAACTTCCTGACTTATGGTTGACATGGTAGACCAAAGACCATGGTTGGAGGTATTACGTTTAAGCTGGTTGTTCTGGATGCTACAAGAAATTATGTTGAGCAAGCCAGTAAGAACATTCCTAAATGGCTGCACATTAGTTCCTGCCTCAGGCTCTTGCTGTGCTTGAGTTCCTCAGAAATGGGCCGCTACTATTGTCTATTCATTTCTTTGGTCCATCATGCTATAACACAACAATAGAATCCCAATAAGACACAAAGTATACTACAACCATCTTCTATGATGATGAATGTGACTAACGTCACATAAGGTGTCTCTGCTTCATAGCACATCAGTTCCAAGTGTCTGTTCATTGCCTTTGGAATGTGTCTAATTAAAGTATTTCTAGAATTAAATGTTGCCAACTTAATAGAGTTCCAAGACAAAGTCCTGGGCTACTTGCCTGTCCTACACTAAGTAAAGGGAGTCTTGTGCCACGGTGCATTGCCTGAGATCGATAATCCCTTGGTCCGCAAACTAGACTCTAAATTAGATCAAACTTGAGTTTGACAGATGCAACTGTGGGTATAATGACATGGGTAAATCCATGTATATTCTGGAACTAGCAGGGATGCTGGGTGAATATATCTCAACTTCACCAGCTTACCTCCTGAGACCCAATGAGAACTGCCCTGGAAATACCTATGCTATATAAAGAGTTACATAGTAAAGACAATGTACTCATAAGCAGAGCTGATATAATCTGGGCCATATTAGACTTACCCAATGCTAGCATTGACAAAGATCAAAATTCAGTTATATCCTAGGGTCATGTAAGTATTTGTCTGAAAACAAGGTGAGTTTAAAGGCTTTGCCTGTGAGCTTCGTTCCTAGGTAGGAATACTCACTGGACTTTTGAGCTTCACTGTGGTGGGTCAATCACTCACTTTTAAGGCAAAACCCTGTGGTGGCTTTTATGCTCTGCTTTCCAGTGGTTGTTTGTTCTTTCTACCCAACACTCTACTAAGCAAGGTTGAAAATCAAATGGTAGAGATAAAATAGAGATGATACTTAACACTATTTTTTAGCATTCTTCAGTGTTTTCTCTTTTAACTACAGTAAAACTCATTTATAACAATTTCTCATTTCTCTTCCCTCTTGTGAAGGTAGTTTGCTTGTGAGTGAATGAATGTTGTAACTGTGATAGACATTAGCTGGACAGTACACTCTGCCTTCTTTTTAAGCATACTTTTTGAATAGAAAGATGGTAAATATATGCTAAGTATTAGATATAGAATAGAAAAATGTTATTTAAAGAATTTACTTACTATTTAAGGGGGCTACATTCCACAGTGTTGATATAAAAACAAGGAAATACATCTCTCTTAATTCATTGTTGAGTGATAAGAATAAAAAAAAAAAATAGCCAAAACGGTGATAACAAAAGGATAGTTAAAAGTTAAATTGCAAAAGCATGACCTTGAAGGTTTTTCTCAGAAGATAAACTCTGCTCAGAGACATGAGAGAAAGGAGAGAACACACTGGTTGAATAACTGATCAGAAATGACAGCAAATCAAATGTTGTCAGATGATGGGTACCTGAGTCTTCAAAGAAAATCCAGAAGGCAAATGAGTTTGAAAGAAAAAGGGAAGTGTCGAGCACATACAGTTTTGTTGAAGGATATGATAAGATGTGATTAGCATAGGTTCATTGATTTTAGATTGTAGAAGATAAAACTTGCTTAAATGCTTGCATATGTGAATGACACGCTGTGAGCGACATCTTGATAATTCCATTCTATCTTGATTGAGAGAAGAAGGAACAGGCTATAGTTAAGATGTTCAAGTTATCATAGATGCAGGGGTAGCATTAACCAAGTTGACAATGGAGTAATTGTGAGTTGGTTCTATTTGGGCATATATTTTATAGTAGAGTTCATGTAATTTTTGATTCATTTAATTGTTCAAGTGATAGTTAAGATGTTTTATAATTTGATGATAGGGCATGCAGAGATAGCTACATGTTACTTCTGAATTATGCCAGTTTCTGTATTTTATATAAAAATAATCTTTAAACTCATAGTCAGAGTGAGACATATGGCTATTGTCATTGGCAAGGATGGTAGATGATAGCCAATCTTTGGAATGTCTGACTGCATGAAAGCATAGAGAACTGATGTTTCAATTTCCCTGATTGATAATGTAGGCATGAATGAAAACTCTGCTCCTTTTCTGCACTTGGACTAGAACTCACATATAGGATATTGATTCTCAAGACTACATACATGTACTAGAATTCAAACATGGTATTTCTATGATTTTCAAATTTAGTCACTAATATTGAAATTGTATCAGTGTGTTATATTTTCAATTATCTTCATGTAGGAGATTAAGTAAATCTATTGATATACTTATATATACCTCATATAGATAAGCACAATAGTAACAAACATGTAAGTATAATCACTTATGGGTTCTAATTTTTTGAAGGATGCTAATAAGTCACAAAATAACTCCATGAAAGGAAGTGATGAACATTAGACAAAGTCTTATTGGGATCTTAAAAATGTCTCCACGAGAAAGGACATTTAACTGCTAAAGCTCAAGTTTATCCTATGAAAACTAATGAGGGGAAAAAATAATTTTTAAAAATTATCTTCTAGCCTTCATATGTGCATGTGTACATGTGCGTGCACACACACACGCACACACACACACACAAACACACACATGCACACATACATATACACACATGCACAAATAAATAAATGAATGAATAAATATAAATAATATAAAGAATGCCTTAAAAATATAAAAAGGGAAGCTTCACACCAGTTTGTTTTAAATAATAATATATTTGATAACTTTGATGATCTGTATATGATATGAATGAGAACATTTATGAAATCAGAAAACAGGAGGAAGAGAGGAAGAAATGAAGGGGAATTTTAAATTTTTCCATTACTGTAAGGTACTCACACTTCCTATGAACTGGTATAGTGTTATTTAAAGTAAGTCTCAGATAAGCTGTAAATGTATGTTATAAGCTATATGTAGGACAATAACTTTGAAAAGGGTTAAGAACAGATGTATAACTAAAGAAAGAAGACAAAAATGACCTAAACACAGATTGTCTACTGGAAAACAACTTTAAAGACCCAAATTTATTAAAAGAAAAGTTGTGTAAAATATAGATCCAATGTTGTCCCTAACCAAAAGCAACTAGGTTAAGCTGTTAATTTTAGTCAATGCATGGCATTTAAACGTGTCTGGATAAAATATGTGTAAAAGACCTCAGAAGTCCTAGAAACATTGTTTTGTGACAAGAACCAAAGCACCAGTATCTATGAAATAAACACTAATGTTTTTATGTTTATATCTTTAAACTAAATGTTACATGGAATTGTACCATTAAACTGATAAGAATGTAGAGGTTTCACAACTTTAAAACAAAAGTAGATATGGCCTCTGCCATTTATGCCAATATTTATTGATGTTAATATGGTGGTGGGGTTAGCGTATGCATGTGTTTGAATATGTGTGTGCAAACTATAAACATTCCACACTCAATGTGGAAATCAAAAGAAAAGTCCCTGGGGCTGATTCTCTCCTCTAACACTGCCCTTGCACTTCTGTTGTGCCTTTGCATCTTTATGTCTGTACTCTGGCATCTCTATTCATTGAAATAACTTGAGGGTTCATAACTCTGACTTTTTATTAATATAAAATGTAAATTCATTGTAGTTAAGACTATGCATTTTATTAGTTATTTTTTTTTTGGTCATTTTTTGGTTTGGTTTGTGGGTTTTTTGTTTTTGGGGGGGGAGAGTGCGGGGGTAGTATAGAGGTTTAGGATAGTGTCTATTATAGCCCAGGCTGGTCCCAAGTAATGACATAATCAAACCTAGCATCAGATTCATGGCAAACCTATTGTCTCAGCCTCTCAACCTTGTGGGATTATAAATACATGCTTGACTTTGATGTTTTTAAGGTGTATGTGTCTCATAATGTATCCGTGTATTAGATGAACATGAACATTTGAGAAGACAGATGTGACAAGTTGTATTTTAAACAAATGGTGTCTTGGTCACTATTCTATTGCTATGAAGAGACAGCCTGACCATTGCAAATATTAGAAGAGAAAATATTAAATTGGGTTCTTGCTGATAATTTCACAGGTTTAGTCCACTATAATCATGGCAGGAAACATGGTGCCATGCAGTCAGACATTATAATAGCAGCTGAGAAGTACATCTTGATCCATAGGCAAAGAGAGAGTCTGAGCTTGGCTTGGGATTTTCAAATATAAAGTCTCACCCCCAGTTACTCACTTTCTTCAACAAGGCTACACCTCATTTTTTGTTTTAATTTTAATTTTTTACTTATTCACTTTACATCCCATTCACTGCAGCCTCCCAACCACCCCTTCCCAGAATTTCCCCCCATTTCTCCTCCCCTTCTTCTCTGAGCAGATGGGGATCCTCCTGGGTATTTCTCAAGCCTGGCACCTCAAATCTCTGTGAGACTAGGTGCTTCCTCTCCCATTGAGGCCAGACAAAGCTGCACATCTAGAAAAACATATCCCACATACATGCAGCAGATTTCCAGATAGCATCTGTTCCAGTTGTTCAGTACCCACATGAAAACCAAGTTGCACATCTGATACATATGTGCAGAAAGGCTTCTGGCTATTATAAATAAAACTGCTATAAGCATAGTGGAACATGTGTCCTGTTATATATTGGAAGCATCTTTTGGGTGTATGGCCAGGAGTAATATCGCTGGATACTTAGATCATACTATGTCCAATTTTCTGAAGCCACAATTATGGTCATACCTAAACCACACAAAGACCCAACAAAGAAAAATGTAATGCATCCTTCATCCTTTCAAATAGTTCCACTCTCTAGTGAGGATGCATTCAAAACTATGAGCCTATGGGGGCAATTCTTATTTAAACCACCACAGACAGGTTTGTGTGTCATGTTAACAGGAAAGATATTTGATGATTAATTTTGATTATCAATGTCATTGACCTGAGAAATATCAAGGAGTTTATAAAAACATACTTCCAGATATGTCTACGGGACTGATTTCAGAAATTATAATCCCCACATGAGGTGATGAGGAACAAGAAAATATCTGCTGAGAATGGTGTGGTACCATCCCACAAGGTGAGAGTATGAGAGAGTGAGAAGAGAAGGAACAGAAAGCCTCTTACTGCACAGGCTCTTTTCCTCTCCGTGTCCCAAGCAAAATGAGGTGAGCACCTTCTGCCACATGCTTCTGCCACTTTGATTGTCTGCCTCATCTTTGCACTGGAGTAGAGTTTGCAGCCAAAATGTCTACACTAACCATTAGTGAAACTTGAATCCTTTGTCTTTTGTAATTTTTTTCTCTCAAGGAGGTGTCCTAGTAATGAAAATACTAGCTGATATTTATTAATTCTAAGAAGCAACATTGGTCTAACATCACAAATAAGTGAACACATTAAAAGAAAAGAAAGTGGGTTGATCAAAACTTCTCAAGAACACAGAGGCCAAACCTGTAACAAAAGTAAATTAAGGATAAAAATAATAAAAGAAAATATGTCTCAACCCAATATAGATACATACTAAATTTGTAAGACCAGGTTACCATTCAAGGGTCAGTTATTATAAGCTATTATACCAGCAAGCAAAAGACAAAAAACAATTGATTAAATGACCATATTATAGAAGAAAAAATGCATTTGTTAAAATCTACTGTGAGACTGTAGAGATAGTTTTGCAGTTAAGGGCACTGGCTTCCCTTCCTGAGGACCTAGGCTTGATTATCAGAACACACATGATGCCTCACAACCATCTGAAACTCTACTTCCAGAGAATCTGATTCCCTCTTCTGGCCTCTGAGGGGACTGCACTCAGAGTGCACAGAAAAAAAATGCTAGCAAGACACACATCTTCATAAAATAAAAATAAATCTTTTAAAAACTAATTTAAAAAAAATAAATCTTTTAAAAATTGTGGAGGCATGTGTTTCTAATCCCAGCCCTTGAGGGTAATAAAAAAGTGAATTTCTGTGAGTTTTAGGCTAGTCTTGTCTACAGAGAAAGTTCCAGGATAACCGGGGCTACACAGAAAAATACTTTGACCTAAAAACTAAAAACAAACAAACAAATAAAAAGCCAGAAAAAAAACAAAAATGTGTTAGCAAATATTTAATATTTACTTTAGTTTATTATCATAAATATATAAAGAGAGAACTTCACCTCAATGAGACATGTACAAAAATCTATTGCAACTATCTTTGTTATTGTTCATTTTGTGATTGTGATTAGATTATTTTTCTCCCTCTCTTTTCTCCATCTAAATATTTTTATATTCTGTTCCTCCAGAAATCTTCAAATACATGGTATTTTATTTCAGTAATTGTTATTGCATGCATCTAAATGTATGTATATAATGCATTCAATCTATATAATGCTTCATATATGTATACTATGTGAAAAATATGTGAGAGTATCTATTTTCAATTTTAAAAATCTTGAGCTATAATCCATACAATTTGCTTAAAAAATATTTATCCAGGTAAGTTGTACATGAAAACAATAAGAACTATTGTCTGAGTTGGCAAGTTGTGGAAGAAATCAAGATGGCTTTCAGTAAAAGAATCAAAAATTAAATCTTATACATCCAGGTAACAGAGTAGCAATCAATTATAAAACATGAGAAATCAAAGCAAAAAAAAATACAAGAGAAACAAACTAAAAGCATTGAGTATCTCTCTGATGTATGTTGCTGAAGATTAGAAGTTAATAAGAATAGTCTAAGTTCTGTGTGACACCGTAGACATACTTCAGAACAGACACAGACACTTTCAGTAAAATGAAAACCCATTGTGGGATTATATCATAGTAGATACATTTCAATATCAATGGACTTGTCAAAACATAGATTTGATACTGAAGACAAACTTGATGTTAACTGTATAGGATAAATATACATCCCTATGAGTTCATTGTAGTAAAAAAGGAACCACCTTTTTATAAGATTCTGATAACAGAAGAGAGTATGTATGTGTGGAAATAATTACTATATGAAACCACCCTAAATATTTCATTTCATTCTGCTATGAGCTTGAATTTCCTCTTAAAATTACATATTAAAAGTTTCTTATGTAGTTTAATCAAATTATATCTTGGCTCTAGAGAGATGGCTCAATAGTTAAGAGCCCTTGAGGGTCCTTCAAAGGACCCATTTTATTCGTAATACTCCTGCTGCTTGGCACAACACCCAGCCCCTCCAGTTTTAAAGGATCTGTCCCCCTCTTCTGGCCTGTAAGAGTACTTCCATATATGTGTTACACAAAGGTACACACGTACATAGATGAACAAGAAACAAGTATTTAAAATGTAACTTAGAAAATGTATTAATAAATCAGCCAGCTGTTAATTTATAATATTCATTGTTTCTTGTTCATAAGAAACAGAAAAATAAACACAAATATAGAGCTATGCAAATATCAGTTTTAATATCTCAGTAAAGTAAAACATGTTTTAATAATAATGTTATTGTTAACATCTGTAATTCTGTAATCTTAGTTTATAACCATGATCTCATTTGCTTTATTTTAAGACTGTATGTTATGTAGCTAGTTAAATGTTGATAGCTTATTTCATTGTAAGGACACTGAGATCCATTGTCTTTCCCCAAAGTATAAAAATAATTTAAAATGGTTTAATTAAAAAGTCTTAAGAATAATGTCAGTTACTCCATTACTACATATAATAGCAGATGAAGATAAGTACCCAAGTATTCAAATCATTCCTAAGATATTTTGACAGGAAAAATGATTTGTATAAAATTAATCCATTTTTAAAAATTAATTCATCTCAAATATTTCATCTAAGCCCTTATTTAGTATTGAGAAAATGTATTACCAATTATACTCTGTAATATAAAATAATTACTTAAATATTCTTACAAAGAAAAGGATGATAATGTCATAAAATCAGACTTGTGTTTAATTAATTTATTTATTATTTATTTATTTAGTATTTAGTTTAAGCTATAAAATTATAGCAACATGTAGCACAAAGATTACTGAACAGAGAACGAGAAACTTACAAATTCTTGATCCAAATCAGTAATTCACAGGGTGACACTCATCATGAGACTCTATTTCTGTTCTGCAAAATAGCAAGGTTGAAAGTAAACATCTTAAGATTTCTTTCCAGTTCAAAGATTTTCTAAACACATAGGACAAGATATTTTAAAGCAGAGCACAGTTTATGAAGCAGAAAGAAAGAAATAAGCCCATGTAAGTGGTACATGTCATAACATTTAACTCGTGTATGCAAAGTACACTTCATGAATCATACATAAAGGACACGATAATTTATAGGTGCTTTATGGAGAGCAAGATTTATGAATTTTTGATTTGTTTTTTACTGAATCTTGTTCTATGGGTCATCTATAGAGATAAAGGGAATGCAGAGCCAGTTTCTTATTAACACATCTTAACTTTTTAGAGGAAAAAGAAAATGCATTTCTTTTGACATTGCAATTAATTACATGAATCTTAATGACTATTAGTGCTAAAGTACCCAGGAAAATTAGCATTTTCCCATATGCTTCACCTTGAATGATTTAAATTAGATCTCAATGAAGTAAAGTGGTGGACCTTAGGGATGTCTGATCGTGTCTACTTCTCAATTATTTCACCTTTGGTCAGGTGTTTGGGGAACTGATCATATTGAAACTCTGATAGTTTGCTTTCTTTTGTCTATTTGTTACACTTATATACATAGGGAACCTTTACATGGAATTACAGGTGGAATAACATTATTAAATACTGTGAAATAAAAATAGTTTGTGCTGTAGAAATAATCTGACAATAAGATTTACCCAGAGTATAAATAATCAGTCTGCTATAAACAAGTATTTCAAATATCATGTATGAATGAGGAAGGTTTTAATTATAATCTAATCTTCCTATTCAAAGGATGGGTATGGTAGCTCACAATAATCTGAAAAAAACAGTTTAAATGCCCCTTTTCTGACCTCTGTGAGAACCAGGCATGTTTTAGACATAAATGCATACAGGCAAAGGCTTATTCACATAAGATAAAAATAAATTTAATTATTTGAATTGGTGGTACTCTTAATTGTATGATTACCTGGCAATGCTGCACAGAGGGTTACCAGGGGCAACAAGTGTTCTTACTCAAAGAAAGACTTTGTAAAGCGAAAATCCTCATCCTTGTAGCTTTGTTATTTGCACTGAGGCTTTCTTAATCATGTGGAATACACGTTCCCTAGGTAAAAAATCTAATGTCTGTAGACATTGCCAAATGTGTTGAACATAGTATATGTTTTTACCCTACACACACACACACACACACACACACACACACACACACACACCAGAGAGAAAGAGAGAGAGAGAGAGAGAGAGAGAGAGAGAGAGATCACTAAGTATAAACAGTTATAAAATTAAAAAGACAGAAAGAGAGACTCCTGAGAGTCTGCCACTGAGGTAGTCATTCTGAGAGAAATCCCATTTATTTCATATTTTTGATTTAACCAATGGGTAGCCACTTTTATACTGTGAGAGTTAAAACAGCAATGGCTGTGTAAGAGCACAATGGAATGTACTAGTATGCTTCTGCCCACTGTTGCTCACCACAAGTCTGAGGTTATAAACGAGAGTGGAAGCCTTATTTATTTTGAATTTGCCTTTGCTTTGACACCATCCATAAAAAAGGACCATGAAAAGCCTTCAGATTTCAGAGCAGTAACTCTCACTTGCATACCTTACAGATTGGTACAATATATAACATAGAGTGGTTCATTGCACACTTAAGGACGCAGAACCAACATGGGTGTTAGTGGAAACAGGGGCATACCAGCATTACTATTCTGAAGATAAATTATATAAATCATTCCTCACCATGGTTCTCCACTAGGATAAAGAATTTTGCTGAAAGAAATGAATGAATTGCCGGCAGCCTCTGAGCTTTCTGAGCAATTGCCAAGTATAAAAAGAGACCTGAATTCTCTACTATGGTTAACAAACACCTTTCTTCCATGTTAGACCTGAAAGTGAGAGACCACTTTCATAGATATACATTTTATGGTGAGAACTTATATTGTCTGATATGAAAATTGTAGTTGAGTTATTGTAAATAAGTAGTTTACCAATTCTTAATTTCAAATTTGATAAAGATAGTTTTCCTTCTCGATCAATGAAGGTCCATTATAGCAAATGTTCAGGTCTGCGGATGATACTGATGTCTTCTGAGGAGTAACTAACTGATGGACATAAGCCAGAGAAAGATGTTACTTGCAAAGACGTAAGAAAGGACTCAGAAATAAGTTTCTTACATATTACTGTCATTGATTATTATCATGTTTAATGATTGGTCTAAATAATTCTTGTGGAACAATGTTCAGCTTTTATCTTAAATAAAAATAAAGCTTTTTATTTTAAAATCACAATAAAAGAAAGCTAAAATGATTTAAAGAAATTAAAATTATTGAAACAACTTCCAAAGACAGAACACATCAAAAAGTTATTTTTAAATAAAATAATACATAGATCCAAGAAACAACAAATTATTATCCAAACATCCAAGTGAATTATAATAAATCTACACCTGTAGAGCTTTGTTCTTTGAACATCCCTTCATAGTATATGTCATGAAAGTTAAAATGTTTGTTGCACAAGTAATAAACATGACCAATAAATTTAAGTATTCTTGTATAAAAACAAGCAACAATAAGAAACATTTATTTCAAAGTGCAATGTATTCATCATTTATAAATTCCTGAATAGCGTGAATACAATGGACAAGAATATTTTCAACACAGTCCAAAACATGGCAAGGACTCCCAATCCATATGTTGCTGTCTTGGTTTATAGTATCAAACATGAATTCCCCCATGTAGAATGGGCCTTATTCTATTTAGGGTACTGTTGTTTAGTGTCAGGATATAAATGCCACCAGTGTTCACACGTATTCTGACAGTAACCCCACCCTTGTCATCATATGGTTTCTAGCAATTGCATACTTCACAAAGCTCCTGCCATTACTGGAAAAGATGTCCCAGCCAATATCATCTACATTCCTCCAAGTCCTGAGTCTGAAGTGAATGGTACTATCATAATAGGGTATTCCCTTCTGTTTCTAGAAGGGAATTAAGTGCAAAGACGATATAAGAATAAATACCATGGTCTTTGCTGAGAAAATAGAGATATGACATCTAAGAGGGTTCTTTGAAATTGTTAAAACAGTTCCAGAGAAAAGACAACATGAACTTATTATTCCCTAATGTTATGCTTTAAGAATAATCAAATCTCCTGAGCATAATTAAAAGTCATAGAAAATAAACTGTGTAAAAGTTAAAAGGCTAACTTGGATTGCCAAGGAACCTCATAATTTGGATAATAGTAAGTTGAATTTCTCAGGCTTTCTCTTTATATTCTGTAAATATTACTTAAGTTATCCAAGCAAGCTTTGTCTGGAACATCAACAGTTCTACTGCTGGAAGGAAAACATGGGGAGCTAATTTTCAATGTGAACAATATAAAAGGGGACTAACTTACCCACAATTCCACATAAACAGTATCAGTATAAGGAGGGTACCAGTGGTATTAGGGGGATGGAAAATAGGCCAGCAACCACTTTCCATAAGATATCCCAAGAAAGCATTTTAGGTTAATTGGTGATATCAATAATTATTAGGCATTTTGTAAATTCCAGAAAAAAAACCACACACACACAGACACACACCCCCACATATATATATATATATATATATATATATATATATATATATATAGATATATATACAGAGAGAGAGAGAGGGAGAGAGAGAGAGAGAGAGAGAGAGAGAGAGAAGAGAGAGAGGAGGGAAGGAGGGAGAGAGAGAGAGGTAGAAAACTAAGGTCCTATTGTGTATATCATAGGAAAGTAGGTAATAATCTATGTCAGAACCATTAAACTACTGAAATAAAGTCAAGAGAGTTATCTTTTATCACTACATTTATTACTATATTTGCAATATCAGAATGTAACCTTTACATGTTTAATAAGCCAAGAATAAATATTATACAAAGTTTCTGATTATACATTGAAGCACATACAAAAAATTGATTTCAATGAGTAAGGAAAATTCGTCTGAATCAAATAAAAAAACAACAAGAAAGCTTCCAAAAACTCAGAATAATTATGATAAATCACTATAAAAAGTTAAAGACTAAAAAGTACAATAACTGATATAACAAAAAAAAAAAAAAAAAAAAAAAAAAAAAAAAAACAACCCTCACTTGGATAGGACCACTAGAAATGATGTGGAGTCAAAGAGGAAGAAGAAAGAAACTGCTGGGCAAACATTCATTCAATCTGAATAAAAAATGAAAATAGAAATAGACACCATCTTTTCTGTAAAGGAAAGAGACTCCAGAAAATAAGAATAATAAGACATAGTATGGCTCAGCTTTATGGGTGCAGGTATTTATCTGAAAGACTAAACAAACACACCACAATAAAGCTAGCACATTTGTGTTTACTGCAATAGCATTAATATGAGCTTAGTTATGAAACTAACATAGGATAGTTAGTCATTAATAGAAAAATGTTAAACAAAATATGTTAAGCACATTTAGAATTTTCCAGCCATAAGAATAAAGTTGTGTCCCTTTTAAAAATAGTTGAAACTGAAGGTAAGTGGGGTAGGTCAGTTTCAGAACAAAAGAATACCTTCTCTTTTATCTCATCTGTGGTTCCTAGGCTTTTTTTTTTTTAAATAATGGTTATGTTATTAATTTACATTTCAAATGTTATCCATTTTCCTGGGTTCCCCTCTAAAAGCTCCCTATATATCCCCCGTCCCCCTGCTTCTATGAGGGTGTTTCTCCACCCATTCACCCACTCCCACCTCACCACCCTGGCATTCCCCTACACTGGGGAATCAAGCCTTCACAGAACCAATGGCCTCCCCTCCCACTGATGCCAGATAAGGCCATCCTCTGCTACATATGCAGCTGGAGCGATAGATCCCTCCATGTTTATTCTTTGGTTGGTGACTTAGTCCCTCGGAGCTCTGGAAGGGGATCTGATTTGTTGATACTGTTGTTCTTCCTATGGTGTTGGAAACCCTTTCAGCTCCTTCTGTCCTTCACCTAACTCCTCCATTAGGGTCCCTGTGCTCAGTCCAGTGGTTAGCTGCAAGCTTCTGCATCTGTATTTGTCAAATCTCATGAAGTCATTGTGTTTAATAGACGAGTAGTACTCCATTATGTAAGTGAACCACATTTTCTGTATCCATTCCTCTGTTGATTCCAGATGTTGAGACATCTGGGTTCTTATCAGCTTCTGGCTATTATAAATAAGGCTGCTATGAACTTTGTTATATGTTGGAACATCATTTGGGTATGTGCGCAGGAGTGATATAACTGGGTTATCAAGTAGTAATATGTCCAATTTTCTAAGGAACTGCCAGACTGATTTCCAGAGTGGTTGTACCAGCCAGCCATGACACCAGCAACAGAGTAGTTTTCTTTCTCCACATCCTCGCCAGCATTTGCTGTCACCTGAGTTTTTGATCTTAGCCATTCTGACCGGCATAAGGTGGAATCTCAGGATTGTTTTGATTTGAATATCCCTTATGACTAAGGATGTTCAATATTTCTTTTGATACTTCTCTGCCATTTACGATTCCTCAGTTTTGAATTTTTGTTTAGCTTTGTGCCCCATTTTTAATAGGGTTATTTGGTTCTCTGTAGTCTAACTTCCTGAGTTCCTTGTATATATTGGATATTAGCCCTTTACTGGGTGTAGAATTGGTAAAGATATTTTCCCAATCTCTTGGTTGCTATTTTGTCCTATGTACAGTGTCCTTTGCCCAGCAGAAGCTTTTTAATTTTATGAGGTCCACTTAGACTTAAGCTTCTGGCTAAGTGTATCTAACTTGCTGATTTTCTTTAAGAATCAGCTCTTGGTTGTGTTGATTCTTTGTATACTTCCTTTTTAGTCTACTTGGTCAATTTCAGCCTCAAGTTTGATTATTACCTGTCATCAACTCTTCTTGGGTGTATTTGCTTCTTTTTGGTCTAGAGCTTTCAGGTGTGCTGTTAAGCTGCTAGTGTATGCTCACTCCAGTTTCTTTTGGAGGCACCTCAGATTTATGAGTTTTCCTCTTAGCACTGCTTTCATTGTGTCCCATGAGTTTGGGTATGTTTTTCCTTCATTTTCACTAAATTCCAAAACATCTTTAATTTCTTTCTTTCTTCTTTCATACCAAGTTATCTTTGAGTAGAGAGCTTTCAGTTCCCATGTGTTTGTGGGCTTTCTGTTTTTTATTTTTTCACTGTTATTGAAGACCAGTCTTAGTCTATGGTGATCTGGTAGAATGTAAAAGATTATTTCAATCTACTTGTATGATTTGAGGACGATTTGTGACTGATTGATTATATGGTCATATGGTCAATTTTGGAGAAGGTACCATGAAGTACTGAGAAGAAGGTATATTCTTTTGTTTTAGGATGAAATGTTCTATAGATATCTGTTAAATCCATTTAGTTCATAACTCTGTTAGTTTCACTGTGTCTTTATTTAGTTTCTGTTTCCATGATATGTCCACTGATGAAGGTGGGGTTTTTGGAGTCTCCCACTATTACTGTGTGAGGTGCAATGTGTGCTTTGAACTTTAGTAAAGTTCCTTTTTATGAATGTGAGTGTCTTTGCATTCGGAGCATAGATGTTCAGAATTGAAAATTAATTTTGGTAGATTTTTCCTTGATGAGTATGAAGAGTCCTTCCTTAATTTTTGATACCATTTGGTTGAAAGTCAATTTTATTTGATGTTAGAATGGCTACTCCAGCTTGTATCTTGGGCCCATTTGCTTAAAAAACTCTGAGGTAATGTCTTTCTTTGTCATTGAGGTACACTTCCTCTATGCAGCAAAGTGCTGGGTCCTGGTTTTGTATCTAGTCTGCTAGTCTATATCTTTTTATTGGGGTATTGAGGCCATTGATGTTAAGAGATAGTAAAGGACCAGTAATTGTTGTTTCCTGTAATTTTTGTTGTTAAGGGTGGAATTATGTTTGTGTGGCTATCTTCTTATCAGTTTGAAGAAAGATTATTTTCTTGCTTTTTCTAATATGTAGTTTTCCCTTCTTGTATTGAAGTTTTTCATTTATTATCCTTTTAGGGCTATATTTGTGGAGTAATACTGTGTAAATTTGGTTTTGTTATAAAATATCTTGGTTTCTCCATCTATAGTAATTGAGAGTTTTGCTGGGTGTAGTAGCCTGGGCTGGTACTTGTGTTCTCTTGGGGTCTATATGATACCTGCCCAGGATCTTCTGGCTTTTAGAGTCTCTTTTGAAAAATCTGGTGTGATTCTGATAGGTCTGCCTTTATATGTTACTTGACCTTTCCCCCTACTTTACTACTTTTAATATTCTTTCTTTGTTTTGTACATTTGGTGGTTTGATTATTATGTGATGGGAGAAATTTCTTTTTTGATCCAATCTATTAGAGTTCTGTTTGGTTCTTGTATGCTTATTGGCATGTCTTTCTTTAGGTTAGGGAAGTTTTCTTCTATAATTTTGTTGAAAATATTTCCTTCCCCTTTGAGTTGGGAATCTCTACTCTCATGTATATCTATTATCCTTATGTTTGGCCTTCTCATTGTGTCCCGGATTTCCTTGATGTTTTGGGTTAGAAGCTTTTTTTATTTTGCATTTTCTTTGATAGTTGTGTCAATGTTTTCCATGGTATCTTCTACACCTGAGATTCTCTCTTCTATCTCTTGTATTCTGTTGGTGATACTTCCATCGATGACTCCTGATCTCTTACCTAGATTTTCTATCTCCAGGGTTGTCTCCCTTTGTGATTTCTTTATTGTTTCTATTTTCATTTCTAGATCCTAGATGGTTTTGTTCAATTCCTTCACCTGCTTCATTTTGTTTTCCTGTACTTCTTTAAGGGATTTTTGTGTTTTCTCTTTAAGGGCGTCTACCTGTTTACCTGTGTTCCTTTGTATTTCTTTAAGGGAGACATTTATGTCCTTCTTAATGTCCTCTATCATCATTAAGAGATGCTATTTTAAATCAGAATCTTGCCTTTCCTGTGTGTTGGAGTATCCAGGGCTTGCTGTGATGGGAGAACTCATTCTGATGATGCCAAATAGCCTTGGTTTCTCTTCCTTAGGTTCTTGTGCTTGCCTCTCACCATCTGGTTATCTCTGGTGTTGGCTGGTCTTGTTGTCTCTGGAGCTTGTCTCTCCTATGAGCCTGTGAGCCTATGACCTTAGGTGTGTCAGCATTCCTGGGAAAGCAGTTCTCTCTTGGCAGGATTTGGGTATAGAGAGCTGTGGCACAGGGTTAACTCCAGGTCACAGATGGAAACCATAAGTATCCTGACCCTGGCTGAACCACAGTGTCTGTACTCTGTGGGGTTCCTCTTGTCCCAGCTATTGGAGCAATAGTGGTTGTTTCACCTGTGATCTTGGTTGTGACAGCACTCCTGGGAGTCTACCTCTCTCCAGGTTGGATTTGAGAACAAAGAGCTGCAGCACAGGGTTAGCTCCGGTGCAAAGATGGAAACTAAAAGGATCCTGTCCCTGGTTGCTATGCCAGTTCTTATGTTTTTTATTGTAGATAAAATAATATATTTACAGATGACATAAAGGGAGATGGAAACTAGAGGCACATAAGAGGCTGCCTAAAGAGGTCATGGATGAGAAAGGCTGTGTATCATTTTATACTTGCATGGTCTCCTTTAGTACAATATAATAAAATAATTTTTTTTAAAAAAAATAAGGCATAATATTTTAGAATTGACTTTCCAAAAGGAAGAAAAAAATAACTGAACATAAAACATTATTCAAAAATATAACAGCTAATCTCCCCTCATTTGGTAGAGTTCAGTAGGCTATAAAGATTTCCTAAACAGTTTATTCTTGTTATCATCTAAATGATTAGTAGTACAAGACAGGAGGAAAACCACTCATCCAGAATATGTTTACTCATTAGAGGTACTTAAGATTTTTTGAAGAATACTTGAAGGCACATATAGGTTATAGACATCCTTATAGCATTTTATAAAAGAGTTGAGTTTATATTGAATTCAATAGGCATTTGGAAAGTGTGCCAAAACCAATCACCCAATCATCCATATGGATGGATGATTGTGTAATAGTAAAACTACAGACATTACAATTAATTTTTTGAAAAATTAAATGTTTACAAAACAGCCTATGATGGAGCACTAGGTAGAGATAAAAATCATGTTTTAATTTTCATCTAATAAGTTGTCATGTATTTTAAAGTTGTTGGTATTATTGTCTGTGAGGATGTGTGAGCTCTATCCCACTGCTGAGTAGATAGTAACTGTATATATGCAGTCATTCTGGGTCAGTGCTAATCATTTATTTATTTATTTATTTATTTATTTATTTATTTATTTAAATTATGCAATTCTTATGACCCAGGATTTCTGTATCCATTCAATCCCTAGTTTTCACAGATGTATATGCATAACATTTTGAAAGAAGTTAACTTTTTTAAAATTTAATTGTTTTATTTATTTACATTCAAATGTTGCACCACTCTCAATCCCCCACCCCAGAGTTTTTCACCCCATTCTCCCTCCTCTTCACTTTTGAGAGGGTGCTTCACTTTTCTCCCTCCCTGGGCATCCCCCTTCTTTGGAGCATCAAGTCACTATAGGATTAGTCACATACTCTACCACTGAGGCCAGAAAAGGCAGTATGCTGCTACATATGTGCCAGGGGCCTCAGACCAGCCCCTGTATGGTCTTTGGTTGGTGGAATATTCTTTGGGAGATCCCAGGTGTCCAGGTAAGTTGACATTTTTTGTATTCCTATGGGATTGCCATTCCCTTCACCTCCTTCAATTCTTCCCTAACTCTTCCATAGAGGTCTCTCCCCTCAGTCCAATGCAATGATTGATTGTTAAGTATCTGCATCTGTCTCAGTCAGCTGCTGGTAGAGCCTCTCAGAGGACAGCCATGTTAGGCTCTTGTCTGCAAGCACAACATAGCATCAGTAATAGCATCAGAGTTTGATGCCTTGCCATGGAATCTATCTCAAGTTGAGTTGCCATTGGACAGCCTTTCCTTCAGTCTCTGTTTCATTTTTGTCTATGCATTTCTTTTACACAAAAATAATTCTGAGTCAAAACTTTTGAAGGTAGGTTGGTGTCCCCAAACCTCAGCTGGAGATTCTGTCTGTCTACTAGAGGTAGTCTCTTCAAGTACCATCTTCCCACTGTTGGGCATTTTGGCTGAAGATACCCACACTAAGTACTGGGAGCCTTCCCTGAGCCCAGGTCTCTGGGACTTCCTAGTGGTCATCCCACCCGGGCATCGACATATATCTGTTCACTCTCCTGACCTTCTGGGTATCTCTCCTGTCTCTGCACATATCTAATCCTGCCCTCCTTCCCCTACACCCACTCCTCCTCTCTCCTATGCAGATTCTGCACTCCCTCTGCCACCCATGATTATTTTGTTACCCTTTCTAAGTGGGATTGAAGCATCCTCACTTAAACCTTACTTCTTGTTTAACTCCTTAGGGTTTGTGGGGTGTATCATGGGTATTCTGTATTTTTGGCTAATATTCATTTATCAGTGATTATATACCATGCATGTCTTTTGGACTCTGGATTACCTAACTTATAATACTATTTTCTAGTTCCAACCATTTGCTTGTAAGATTCATGATGTCCTAGTTTTTAAAATAGTATCGCATTGTGTAAATGAGCCACATTTTCTGTATTCATTCTTCTGTTAATGCCAAAGGAGATGCCACAACAGGAGCATATTTGTACTAAGAAAAAAAAAAGATGTTTAAAATGTAGCATCTGGAGAGAAAGTTTTTGAGTAGAGCACTTGATGTGCAAGCTGATAATCTGAGTAAGGATCCTTAAAATTTTAAATCCTATGAAAGAAGCCAGATTTTGCCATGATCCAGCACTATTAGAAGGACAATGGTGAAGATAAAATAATTGCTGATACTTGTGAGGTGTCAACCTAGTTCTATCTGTAGTAATTGACCTCATCTTGTGAGGATAGCCTCAAGAGTGAAAGAGCAGGGTACCTAATGTTATTCTCTTGTTTCGTTGTGCACATACAAAGAGCATGGGTCTATCCTCACTCTTGTGACTGTATTATAAATAAACATAAACACACATATATACACATACATACACATTCACACACACACACACAGGTAATGAATATCTATTTACCCTATTAGCAATGAATAAAATGAATTGAAAAGTATGTGCAAGATGGTAGCATTTATTGTTTTAAACACATCTAAAATAATACCTTTATTAACAGACATACATATAGTTTCAGGCAAAAAAAAATCTGTGAAAATACAAATATGTTAATTATTTTTAAAGTTATGATACATCCTAAAATCAGTAACTGTACAGATGGAAAAATGAATCATTATTGAGGATGGCAGCCAAAGATCAATTCTTGCCTCATCTATAATAATTTAATTTATTCCAACAGAATATATTAGTATGTGACTTGTATATTTTTAAAGAGATGTTCACATACAACATAAATAGTTTTCAGTCATGTTCAACAACAATGCAAGTTTTAAGGAGCTAAAAACTCTTTAAAGTCTGAAATATTAGCTAAGAATTTAAGCTAAGAATTTGAGTAGTTCTAAATCCATCTTGGTTTTCAAGACGTAATTGTTTTGAGAGCAGAGGCTGCCGCTAGGGTCTAGGTCATTTTCAGGAAGGCCCGTCTGTATCTGTAAAGGTTGCCATGGACAGAGTTCTCAGGGTCAACTCAGAAAAGTAATATTAGAGCAGAGTAAGTTTTTACACAGAAGGTCTGCTTGCAAAAAGCCAGAAAATAGGGCAGTGAGTCAAAGGCCAGAAGAGCAGGTGAATGCAGCTTGTGAATGAACTGAAAGTGACAAGTTGCCAAAGAAATTGAATCACCTGTTACAGAGAGGAGAGAGAACAAGACTAAGAGTTGGGCAGGCTTCCATTCAGTGTGACTTACAAACATGACTCTCCACACATTGTGGCAGTAGCCAAAAGGACAGAGCATAATTAGAAGCTGATTATAGTCATTTTCTGGATTGCATCATTTTCTTTCTTCGGAAGAGGTTAGGAATTTGATTCTAGCCATAGTGGGTTGACACTTTTCATAAGAACATTTTTTCATGCCAACAAGTTTGACTTTTTATTTTGTCTTGGTTTTATAAATCCTGACAATCATGAGTTCTCTCAGAATATCTTACATTATCTATTTCAATACTTGTCATTTATTCTTTGTTTTCTATTATTCTTTTGACACACCAGTGAGATGAGTTTTCTGAATATCTGAATATGTTTCCCAAGTCTCCTAACTTTCTTGGCACTGTCTCTCTATTTTCCCACTTTTCAATTCATTATGTGGTCAAAATTCATTTTACATGTTACTCTCCATAGTTTAGTGGCTCTGTTGTTCATCATTTTTCTTTGTGGTTCTTTTTCTTTTTTATCTACAGAGACCTAGGTTTATAATTGAATGAGATACCCTATCACTCTAAAACATTATCATTATTTTTAAAATATTATGTCCTCCTATTTGTTTTCATAGCCATCATATGCTCTGTATGTTTTGATCTATATGGCACCACACTAGTCTTTTAGAAGTTCTGAGGAAAAGTTAATTGTGTGTCTGTCTTGCTACTTGCAATTTCATTTTACGTGTCACTTTTTATTCTTTGTACAACTCAGGGCTAATTGTTTGCCATCTGTAGTGATAATGGCTTGTATGTGAACAAACACTGCCTGTCTATAACGCTGTTCTGACTTGACATCATTCATTATCAGATGTGTTATATGCTCACTGATAAGACAAAAATTATGTATCATCCTCTCCATCCTGGAAGCAGGTTTATTCACTTTTTTGACTTGTCTTAAGAAGCATGTTAACAAACGTTTCTCCCTTCAATATCTGTTTGCCTGTGGTGATTGTTCATTCTTCCTATTCACCAATAATTACGTTTCCTTGTTGATGTTGTTGCTGTTACCTTTCAGGTTAGGGTGCCATGGAAATGTATTATATGATTGTTTTTATCCTGAAAATAAAGTCCATTACCTAATCTCTCCTACTATCAAGAGGTTAATAGCTAGTCCAACAAGGGTATCAGGTCTTAAAAGCTTTTTGTTTTGTTTTGTTTTGTTTTGTTTTGTTTTGTTTTCAACCTGCCTGAGGTGAAACAATTATATGCATTAAATTATAAACATAAATTTAAATTTTTACTCAGTAACCTCACTTAATGAATTCAACAATTTTTTTAAACAATTTTACTGCTAATTTATAATGTTTATTTCAGTACATTTATTTCAGTAGTATTTGGATTAACAAAGTGCTTTTGAATGATGGTTTCCATCCTTTTTATTTTGAATAATTTTATTTTGAATCATTTTTATTTTGAAATATCATGTAGCTGTTTTAAAGAATGAAGGATACCTGGCTTCTAGCTAAGCTGATAATTTCCTTCTGAGGAAGAATATTAAGTAACTTAGTTTATAAGTTTATAAGTTTATAAGTTTATAAGTTTATAAGTTTATAAGTTTATAAGTTTATAAGTTTATAAAGCAGTCATTGTCACTATTATTAATGTGGTCTATGTTGGAAAACAAATGGCTCCTTAGTTCCTCAAATTTATTTGGTCTTCAATACAATGAGTTCCATACAACAAATATACGTACATTGCCTTTAAATATAAAGTCGTAATATCAGGTTTTTTATTTTAAATGCATAGCAAAAAGTTTCTCATATGACCTATTAGGAAGAAATCCACATATGAGATAATAGTAGCATCTATTTGTGATTCAAATGATTCAATTCATAAAGAGAGACAAAAATATTAGCATTGCTATATATATTTTAATTTATATAGCAATTACAATAGTCATACTGAAAATGATAAGCATCCATAAACATATTTGTTATAAATCAGTATTGTGGCTATTTCAGGAAACTTCTGAAAATTTCTCTAATATATGGATGGAAACTTCACAACTAGATATCTTCAAAAGCACCACAAAAGAATGTTATATTGAACTACAAATGTTTGGCTGAGTGAGAATTTATTCCATTGCTTACATGCTGTCTTTTCAATATTCAACCCCATGTTTCATTCTCAAGTTAGACTGGGACACACTTTAAAATATTTTCTAGTTTTATCTCAATTATTTTTATATCTAGAAGAACAAAGAACTTTTTCTTATCAGCTCTTTCCTGCTGGACTTCTACGGCATTTGATTTCCAGCTATTAACCTGGGAGACCTGTGTTCACAGTCACCTTGTGATCCTTTAAGACCTACAGAGTTAGTCATATGTAGACATACTTATAAAGATATTGAAGGTTTTCCTCGTGTACTGAACAATATTTGAAAATATTTTTAGAGATTGTGGCTAAAATATGGCTAGACAACCAGAGAATTCACCGGGTTGTTCAAATATTTTCCTGAGACAATCTTTGCTTAGGGGAGAAAACCAATATAAGAGTGTGAGCTCTTAACGGGACTTTGTATTGTTCTGTTAATGTGGGAAAACATAGCTATAGCTTGGTGAGCTCATATTCACTAAATCACTTCAAAGGATCCTTCAAAAATGATGATAAAAGGAGAATGCAGAATTATAGCAAAATAAGTACAGTAAATCAATATGAAATTCATTAAAAGCAAATTATTTAAGGAGGGTTTTAAGTCCCTCCTCTTCTGAAGAAGCATCTCTGTGCATGGCTAAGAAAACAGTGAAGAATAGAAAATAGTGAAGAATACAAGAAAGATAGACATTGGCTTATTTTTTTTTACTCAAAGCTGTGTGATTTTTTTCTTATAAGTGTGTCTTCTAAGTTAAAAATGCTAGCCCACCAGTGAAATGAAAAAAAATTTTAAAATATCTACCTAAAGGTTTATATAAAGTTCTCTAATTATTCAAGGTAGAAGACTTCATGTCAGAAACAATTACTTTGATATATACTCAGTTCTCTATTTGTCTCTCCAGATGTACAGATTTATATACCTTCCTAATATAATATAGGAAAATATAGGAAGAATATATTAGGAAGAATGAATATATCTATCTCTATCTCTATCTCTATCTCTATCTCTATCTCTATCTCTAT
>JANHMN010000008.1:41209346-41259429 GCA_030674055.1 Rhabdomys pumilio
TATCTATATCTATATCTATATCTATATCTATATCTATATCTATATCTATATACATATACATGCCATTACAGAGAAGTGGGGGACTCAAAGTTGGACATTCATATTTGAACAACAATGACTTTATCTTCTTAATCCTTACAATTTTATAAATCAATTATGTATAATTACTATTATATACAGCACACAAGTGTATGTGTGTGTGTGTGTAATTTAATTTTGTTAAATTATACACCAAGAGCTTCATTTTCAAAGTATAAACGAGTAAGTCAAAGAAGCCAAAGAATTTAAAACGTAGCTCACTGGTGGAGCACATATACATATATGAAAATTCCTGGTAAAAAATGCCCAGTACTAGGCATCAGCTGGCAGAGAAAATGGTTATAGAACTTAACAATCTTACTATAATGCCTTCCATTGGTTATTCTAGTTTCTGACACTCTACTTACTGTAGAGCCATGTACTTTTGTCTTTCACCTGGCTTTCCTTTTTCTTTAATAGAATGTTTAGGTTGAATACTATTTAGATGATCAAGGGAATAGAAAAAGTGATTGTTTGAAATGGATCTGCTACAAAAATTCTGAATTTCACATTTGTTTCATTCTATTTCAGTTTAATCTATGCCTTCCTGTGTAATTTATTGTCATGGTAACAGCATGCTTATCTAAATGGAAAAGATAGAATATTTAACTGAATATAAATGTGTCATAATGGAAAACATATCAATGACAAGTTAATATGTAAGCATGCATACACAATTACAGTATAAAAACTAGTATGTGTAAATTATGAGAAAATCAACAATATAGCACCCTTTTAAAATATAATAACCATGTGTTGTATATAATAGTAATATACATAATTGATTTATAAAATTGTAAGGGTTAAGAAGATAAAGTCATTGTTGTTCAAACATGAACGTCCAACTTTGAGTCCCCCACTTCTCTGAAAATTTCAGTGTAGTGCACATATTTGCAGTTCCAAAACCAGGAGGTAGAGAAAGGAAAATTTCCGGGGCTTGGTGGCTAGTCAATTAGCTGAATCCTGGACCTCTAGCTAAAATATAAAACCTTCTCAAATAATAAGGCAGAGGATGATTGAGCGAGGCATTTAACATAGCTGTATGATCTCCACACATAGCCATCCATTTGTGTATTCAGATATTTGTATGTACACATATATGTTCCAGATGCATTCTTAAAAATGCTTGGAAAATACATTATGCCTTAGTAAGAAAACAAACTAGTATTTTTTTTTTATGTGCAAGCTAATTCTTGCTAAGATTTTCATGTATTCCCCTTAGCTTTGATAACTGTTCATTCATTTAGATTTATTTGTTACATGTTAAAATTAGTTGGCTAGGATAAAAAAAAACACTTATATTGTAGCATCCCAGCATTATAATATGAAGACTTCTCACATCGTGTCACAAAAGCGTGGTTCTCAATCCCCTGACTTACCGTCTGGTTCAAGGCAAGAAAAATAGAACACTGGGCAGTGGCATCTGTTCCTTTTATCAGGAAAGCCGATGCTGTTCTACCAGGTTCCTATTTCAATTTTTACTGAAGTTATAATTTTATTCATGTCTTCTTACTAAACACAAAATATTATTAATGGATACTCCTCTCTCTACACCACACTCGGAAAGTTAAGAAAATGAGTCTTAACTTCACAAATTTAGTGTGCTCACAGAATGTTGCCGTGATGATGGTGCTAGTTGTGGTGGTTTGGTATATTTCAGTCTGTCTAGGGAAAATAAAAGTAGGAAAAGGCATGAAATTACGTTGTGAATTTTCTAGGTATACTGTAATGGAGTACTACAGGCTATATAATTTTACATTTATTTACTACCTCACAGTTATGAAGATTTGAAGTTTAAATTCAATATGCCAGTACATTTGGTTACTTTATTATGAAGGCTGTGAGAAATGACTGTGTCCCAGGCTTCACTTTGGCTTGGAGATATCCATCTTTTATATGTTTCTCCTAATCATTGCTCCTCTATGTATATCTCCGCATACTAACTCAACTTCTAGGGACACTAAGGAAATAAGTTAAACTCAGTCTCTATGTCGACCCACTCTATCGTTTTTGCAAAGAATCTCTGAGTCACATTAAAAAAATACAGGGACTAAGGCTTCCACCTAGGAACCTGGTAAAGGTTACCATGGATAAGGTATGTATTAATTATTGTAACTACATCCTTATAGAAACAAGGCTTCTAGCATTTACTGGCCAGTAGTTAAACCCACAACCTTGTAGCCACCTGTGAATGTGGAAAGTGATCAAACTCAACATTTTAAACTTCCTTAAAATACTTTGAGATTTTTGTGAGCTTTTTAGTATTTGTGTGTGTGGGGGGGGGGAGTGACTTGATTGTCTGTTTATGGAGGTTTGAATTATGTAAATAACAATGTTATTTGTACTGCCCTACAGAGTAAATGGATGTATTCTCTTGATATTTGTGCATATAGGTGGCTTTTTAGGCTGCAGTGGCATATGGTTTCCAGTGTCTTACCTTCCAAATATACACAGCCTGTTACCACAATCAGATGTTACGTGTGTTCATGGTGCCTTTCTGAGACAAAAGCAGAAACTGTCAATATGTCAATATGAATCATCATGTCAATAAGGATGAACTATTGCAAAACAAAAAATATTTGGAGGTATACACCAGCAGCTCAGTATTCTTACTAATGTACTCAGAGTATAGCCACACTGTTGCCCTTCATCCATGTCCTGATATGCTTTACCATTAGCTCTCTGCTTTGTATTGCTTTAGCTAGTGAGATGTCAAAATGCCCAATGTTTTATTCTCATGCCAATTTCTGTAATAAAAACAAATACAGTCTCTTATTTTATTGTATTATTATTAATGTCTACATCTTGAAAGAAAATATATCCACCACAAAAGGGGTATTACTAAATTAGGATTATTATGTGAGATATTTTTGTTTATCTATGGTAACAATCTATTTGGATAATCATATTTCATTATTGATTGTGTGTATAATACATGGAATAAGATATTTTTCATTCAGCGTGGCCCAGAAAAGCCAAAATGTGAGGCACCCATAGAATGAGAAGAGTTATGATCACTTACTCTGAGAACTTACGGAAGGGTAGAGAGGGCTAGACAATCCTTTGTGGCCATGGTCCATGAATTCAAGATGAATCTGCCTGTGAGGTCTGTAACACTGAACAATGTCTAAAACTCAGTGTGTACTAGATCCTGTGAGTCTTCATAAGCTACCACAGTACAATTAACCAAGATCTTCTCTAACCATACAGGAGTGTTTCTTAAATGATCCAAAAAGGAGCCAGTGAAAAGAATTCAATAATTAAGTGTAAATACTTCGTGTGAATACTTACTGATCAACAAAATCCTGTTGAGTGTCTTAATGTGTTTTTATGAGTTCAGAATATTGTCCAAAAGGGACTTCCACTTTGGTTAGTGAAAGTTAATATTAGAAATAGGATTGGCTTTTAAACAAATTTTATCAGCTGAAAGAGGGAGGGACCTTAGATGAAATGCCCAACAGTGGGGAGAGGGAACTTGTGGAGTCCATCTCCAATAAAAGGAGAGTGGAGTGGTGGGGTTGGGATTGTCATGCCACAGTCAAGAGATCTGACCCAGAGTTGTTTCTGTCTAGAAGAACTGCAGGGGCCAAAATGGAGAAAAGACTGAGGGAAAAAAGGTTCAATGACAGGCCCACGGTCTAACACTATCACTGATGCTATGGTGTGCTTACAAACAGAAGCTGCCCTCCAAGAGGTCCTACAAGCAGCTGATAGACTCAGATGCAGATACTTACACCCAACCGATGGACAGAACCCAGGAACACCTGTGGTTGAATTAGGGAAGAACTGGAAGAAGCTGAAGAAGAAGGCGACCCCATAGAAAGACCAGCATTCTCTACTAACCATGACCCCCGAGATCTCTCAGACACTGAGCCACCAGCCAGGCAGCATAGAACTGCTGATACAAGGCCCTCAACACATATACAGGACTGCAGGTCTGGGCTCAGTGAGGGAAGAGGCACCTAACCCTTGAGAGACTTGAGGCTGTCTGGAGTGGGGAGGTCTAGTGGGGCGGGTGTGGGTGTGTGTGGGAACATGTGCTTGGAGATGAGAGGGGAGCTGGTCGAGGAACAGGATGAGGAAGAGCTGGAGGGTGGACCAAGATGTAAAGACTGGACCTTAAAAAAATTAACGAATAAGAAGGGGAGGATACTTGGGATGGGGAGCAGTTGGAGGCAGACCAGGAGTGGGATGGTGTCTGGGCTGTGAAAAAGGATTATGAGGTAAGGTCTATCTTTACTAATTTATTATAAATCTATATCCTTGGTGTCCAGTTTCTCACACAAAGCATCATGCTTTTGAAAGTCATGCATGAATGTAATTGTTTGATCTACAATTTCTTACTATGAGTGAGATTCCCATAATCTGAAATGATTGCAACAGAAAGCATTTAAAATCAGGATTATTTTTTATTTTGAAATATTTGCAATTATGTAATGAGATATTTAATCTTTGTACTTGAAGGTTAACACAGACACAAAGAGACACACACAGAGACATACACCCACAGACACACACTGCACCAACCCACGATTTTAGTGTGAAATTTTATCCTCCTGATATTACATTGCAATTCAAAACATTTGAATCTTGGAGAATTTTGGATTTATGAGTTTTTTGTTTTGTTTTTTTTATAGCGGAGGGGGGCTTGCATTGTACCCTGAAAAGCATGAATGATTGGCAGGAGAGGCCCAATGCCCCAGTGTAGGATAATGCTAGGGCTGTGAGGTGGGAGTGGGGGGTTGGTGGGAGAGCACCCTCATAGAAGCTGGCAGCGAGCATGGGATAGGAGGTTTGCAGAGGGGAAACTGGGAAAGTGGATAACCTTTGAAATGTAAATAAATAAAATATCCAATAAAAAGTTTTTAAAAATAAAAAAGGAAAAGAAAAGCACAGATGATAAAATAGTTTTCATCCATCAGGGCTCCTTTGATGCCTGTTTTCAGTTCTTTTCAGGACATGCCCAAGGGTAGACCCATGAGGTAATAAAATAATCCTGCCTTTAAATTTTAAGGAATGGCCAAGGTATTCTCAAGAATAACTAAACCAATTTGTATCCCTACTGATAGTGACCAAATGCTCAGATTGGTACATATCCCAATGAATGAGATGTACCAACTCTCTGTGGATTTAGTTTAAATTTTCCTAGTAATTATGTTGAACATTTTTTCCCATGAGAACTTTCGTTCTGTAGAATTTGTTATTCTGTTCATAAGGTACTTTGGCAAACAAAATTTAAAATTTAGATGAACTCTAGTGTAGATTTGCATTGTTTGTGGTTTTGTTGCACACACTTGAGGGAGAGTTATTATCAATGTGCTTCTGGTACCGGAGATGGAAACCTGAACATTGAACTTGATAGCAAGGACTCTGCCACTGAGATACAATAGTAGCTTATTCATAAAAAACTTTTAGCAACATCATATACAAAGGAAACTTCAGGGAGAAAATTACCAGAGTTTCAGAATATATATTGATGGAAGTACAATCTATTCTTTATTTCTTGTGAGTGGACATTGTTTTCATTAAGTGAATAAAATATATAGCCTTATTACTTACATCACATATTATTCATCAAAATGAAGTATGCGTAAATATTATTTTGCTCTAAGGTAAATAGTGACATGAAGCGTAAGATTTTCCCACTTAGTCACTCATCACATTTAATTATAACACAGGGCTCTAGGCAATGTAGACATGCAGATGAAAAGTTGGGATATTTTCGATGTTCATTGAGTTAATGTTTCGATGTGTATGTTTAAATAAATTAATTAAATAATAATAAATAAATTTAGAACTTTTAATATCTAAAATATAAGAGAACATTGGGTTTTTCAATAATATATAATGGGATTATGGTGACTGATAAACTAATGCTTATCATAGATTAATATAGTAATAGACTGATATAAACAGAATATCCATATAAATGTCTAGAGCTACTAATTATCCATAAATTTGTCAAGAAACTTGTCATTAAAAGGTGCTTTTTTTAGGATTAAAGAAAAAACTTGTAGGTAATATATTAATCTAGGTTAAAAATGTAAAAATAAAGTGTCATGTTTTAACTTCATAAAATTATATCTTGTAAGTAAGAACTTTTTAAAATATCAGCCAACCACAGCACAGGACCAGTGAAGGATTGAATAAGAGAGCCTTCCTAATGTTGAAGTATAAGTAGACCTTCTATTGTGATGTAACCAAAGCAAAATAAAAATAAAAACACAATGTTTAAAAAATAAAGAAAGTAGTTGTATATTCAAGGAGTCATGGAGAATCATCAGATTGGTATGTTTAAAGCAAGCTCACTTTAAAGAACATATAAAAGCAGAGTCTAAATGTTCTGTGGCTTTAAAATCAGAACAGATCAAGTGTAGGGTGAGTACTTTATTTCCACAGATACTCTTACCATGTGTCTGTTAACAGTCAGTTTTGTGTTTTGATTTGCTCTCTGAGATAGGGAGGCTAATTTGGCATAAAATCAAATGGTAAGACATTCAGTCTACAGGAAGTTTACTCATTAAGAGCCATTGTTTTTCAAGGAAGTGCTAATAACTCAAATCCCTATATTTAGAGTGTTTACTTATCTGCAAATATACCTATTAGCCTGACCCAAATTACACACACACACACACACACACACACACACACACACACACACACATATATATATATATATATATAGTAGGCAGCCTTCTAAAATGGGTCCCCAGAGTAGTGTCATTGTGCCACACACAGAGACAACTGGTCTAATTCCCTTCATTTGAGTTGCCTCAACAATTAGAATATGATGAGATATTCTTTCACTTAATTGCTGCATTATATGACAAATGGTGATAGAATATTCATTAGCTGATGTTGTAGCTCACTGCATAGAATGAAATCATTAAAAAGCATTTCTGCTTCTGGTCTATGGATAATGTATAACCATGTTGCCTGCAGACTCTATGGCTGGTCCTTAGAGTAGGACTTAGTTGACTACAAGCAAGAGCATGGGGTCACTGGCTCCTATGTAGAGAAGACATGTATCTTGAAAACACCAGGACTGATGCAGCAAATGGACCTAAACTCCAGCATATCTGGCAGAGACTGTCATATGAACCACATGGTTGTGATTCAATTGTTACATTGAGCAGGAAGCCTATAGTTGTCTTCTCCCCAATAATTTCATGGTATTTCTTTCCCACATCTAGGACTTTCTTCCACATAGGGTATTATAGTTGATATTGTGCCCTGAAAGCCCAAGTACTTATAGTAAATTGCTTATTGTGATCTTACAGAGAAAATCTATATTTGGAGACTGTGTCTTTAAATAAACAATATGAATATATTGAGATAACAAAAGTAAAAATTAGTTCAGTAAGATTGGTATCTTTATAATAAGTAATTAAAACAGAGACACACACAGGGATGGAGTATACAGGAAGACAAAATTAAAACACTGCAATCTATATGTAGTGGAGACAGACTCCAAACAAAACAAAACATATTGGCATCTTGATTTCCTGCTCTGAGTGTATCTAGCTATAGGTGTAAACTCTGTCCTTAAAAATCTGAGGTTGTTCATTTTGGGAATACTACCAAAGTAATACAACTCAGCAATTTAAAAAAAATTATAGAACTCCTATTTACCATCAATTTTTAAAGTGTGATTTTTGAAGCCTTGAAAAGTTAAGTAAATTATTTGTTGTCACTTATATCTTGCCAAGGAAATGAAAACATTTTTTTTTTTAATCTCAAGTAAGCAGTGAATCTGCTATCCTTACTGGGACATTTGAAGAGTACTGTTAATTAGTGTTAAAGAACTTGAAGCGATATAAAACAGGGTCATATATTTAACCAGAAGTATCCTAATATCTGTGATTAACCAAGCTGTGACAGCTTCCATAGGCTCTCTTACCACATTCTGCTTGAAACTAATGAAATGTAATATATTGTTAATAGAAGTCAAATGATAGGTTGACATTTTATTCAGTGTCAATGGTAGATATTTCTAATTGTAATAACAAAGGTATTATACTTCCAATGAACAACCAATTGACTGGTTTTGGAATATGTGAGTGACACTTCCCTCTTCCACTAAGCCCAGAGAAATATTAAGCCCAAAATGATATATTTATTCAAGGATGAGTATTAATATGATTTATCATTCTCTTTATACACTCATTATTCTCATGTTTCATGTATTACTTCTGTTCCATTTTCCTTTAATGGATGTTGCTGGTTTTAGATATCTTTGCAGTCTACTTTGAATCTCCTTGAATAAAGGTAGCATAGTGTATCTGTCAGTTATTCAGCCATGTGACCTGATCACTTTATGCTGTTGAAATAATACTTTGGTACTCATTGTTATCAACAGCATCTACATCGATATTCCCTATTATTACATCACTCTTCCTTTTCCGTAGATAATTACCAGATAGAATATGACTGTGTGCAGTCAGTCACACAGAGTTGAATAGCTAGAGAAAAATATGAAAAACCTAAGACTATGTAGAAGTAGCCCACATTAAATTGTAATACCTGCAGACTTTCTTTTGTTGAAGTGAAGAAAAAGTAATTTTCCTTTGATAGAATCAAAATCATGAAATTAGGGCACTTTTTAAAAATAAAAGCATGTACTGGACTATAGCAACACTTTTACTTGTCGCTAATTATAATATGCCACTTGACAGAAATTATCTCAGACCAAAAGGAATAATTCTAGGCTCACTACCATGTACTTTGTATATTGTACTAAAAGTAGAACTTCGTGTTGCTTGGTTGCAAATATACAACTATCAAAATTTAGGTCAAAGCCAGCAGTTCCTCAGAATAATTTGAATAGCATTCTAGCCATGCTTTTCTCCCGACTACATAGTTTCCCAAATATTTAATTTTAAAACCTGTGTGGTATCTTCCAGAAATACATAGAACCCGGGTATATAGTATATTTGTTTCTGAACTGTGAATAAATGAGCAATGGTATTTATGTTGTGACACTATTTTAAGCAGAGCTAATATACTTCTTAGTGCAGGAGACAAAAGAAGAGAAATGACCCTTGCTATACCCCTGCCTTATGTCAGCATTAAGTAGGTACTGAGATTTTTAATATTCAGTTCTTGAAGAAATTGTATGATGCTGTATGCCTGAATGTATATCTTACAGTAAAAAATAGAAATAGCAAAGAAAGCAATATGGATTGAACTATGCTTCCTTAACAACCATTTTGAAGTCCTAAATCATAGAATAACAATATTTGAGATAATGACATGTTATAGTTTGATATCATGAATTAATCAATGTAATGATCAAGGAGTGGTTAATTCTTGACGAATATAGTTTGGAAATCATGAAGAGATATCAAGTATTCTAAAATACAAAGAAAGGACCTTATGAAGATACAAGAAGAATGCATCCATCTACAAAACAGGGAAAGAAGATTCATGAGAAACACACTTCCTAGTAATCTTGAACTATGAGAAATAAATTTCTGTTCTTTAGGGTCCCGGTCTGTGCACTTTTGTTGTGTCAGCATGAACAATCTAACATAGAAGGGAAAGAGAACTAATGAAGAGTACATTTACAATGTTGTCTTTAATGAGATGCAAATTATGTTTAATGCTATGCAAATTGTGTTTGAATGCTATTAACAGACCAAAGAGTAGGCAGGCTGTGCATTTTATATATTGGAATGTAGTCCTGGGGGAATTTATCTTCAGATTTTTGTTGTTGAATGAAAACTCCAAACATAACAAAAAAAGCTATACAAGTTTGGGGGACCAAAGATTGACTCCTGGAAACCCCATAATAGTGTAGCCAAAGAACCAAAGTTGTCTGATTTCTTAGTGATATATGATCCTGGGCCTTCAGATGTACATGTGTAAGTATGTGTTTGTGTGTGTGTGTGTGTGTGTGTGTGTGTGTGTGTGTGTGTGTGTGTTCATGTGGAGGAGGAAGATTGATGTTCACTCAAACACTCTTGGCCTTTATTTATTTTTTTTTTAAAGATTGGATCTATACCTAAACATAAAGGTCAGCTCACTACCTCTGCTGGCTGTTCACTGACTATCAAGAATCTCAGCATTTACCCTGTGGTTTTGCACATTTCCATTTCTGAGTTTTTGCATGTGTGATGGGGATTCAAACAGGAGAACCTAAAACTGTACATAGAATAAGTCTTACTGACTGATCCATAGCCCCAGCTCCCATACACACAATTCTGAATGCAAAGTTTACTCCTCTGGAAAAACTCAAATCTTTGTATTTTAGGAAATATCTGTAGCATGACATTCTGTGGCACCAGATGGGGTTTACAGACTTTAGATATTTATTTCTTTCCAGTGGTTTTATTTATACTTTCCCTTTGACTGAAGTGCTTTTTGAAGTGAGAATTAAATATGCATGCATCTCTCCTGATTAAAAGATTACTTTTGTCAACAAAAAAGCTAAAATTTTAACAATACTCCCTATGTCTTCATTGAGCATGAAGTTGAATAAAACAAAACATTGTTTTAAGCAAATGTTAGATATAAGAGAAAAAAAACTAAATAAGGATTTATGCCCAATTTATACTATATCTCCTGACAGGGAAGAGATAAATCTAAAATAACTTCCTTAAGACTATAACTTCAAATGTAGTTTGGTATATGTATTGGTCTTTAGTAAATACATATTTTGCTAAGGAAATTATATTTTGAGCATGACTAATTCAGCTAGATTAGAAGGTATTGCAGCTGCTGGTTTTAGTAATGAATAAAAAGAGAGAAAGCCTTAACAAGATTTTAAGTTTGTCACCAGTGGATTTGGAAGACACTGAAATGGCTCCACCTTAATCATCCATAATCTAGGTAGACTAGCATGATTGTACTGCTTTTGCCTGCATGCTGTACTTTTTGCCTATGCGGCCTCAGTGTTTCCTCCATTGGGCCAAAAAGGCAACTCACCTGTCATAGTAATGTCTAAATCTAGCCAAATGATGAATGCCTTAATGAGTGGAACTTTGGGACACTATATTTTCTTACCTCTCTAAATATATCTTTCATGAAATCAACATCATACTTGAAATGTTGGAAAGTGAAATAAACTGAGGTGTGTCTGACTACAATTTCCCAAGATAGTCATAAATTATGAGAAGCATTAAGCATAGCTTCTAAAACTTAGCCAATTTATAGAGACCACTTAACACCTGGAAAGTCCGTATACTACCAAACGTTGGAGCATCAGATCTTCAGACTTCTGGCTCAGAATCATCTGACAGACCTTAGTGGTGCAGAATTATTAAGGGCTGATTACTCTGTCTAGGAAGATATAATCAGTTGACTATTCTGCAAGTGTGTCCTTTTCTGGACAGTAATTTGTCTGTAGATGGAAAGAGGCAATTCTTGCCTAGTAGCTGTCTCCCCACCACTGGAGTAACTCCAAAGATGCTCAATTTCTTCTTAGAATCCAAGACAGGAAGCTGTCAGAAGCAGACAGGTCTCTAATCAAAATGAACATTAATATAGAAATGTTTGTAACGTCAGTTCTATGAACTTCTGATGTTTTGAAAACCAACAATCTATGTAAGGTAACCTGGACTGTAGTCTGTTAACTCCTCTCAGCTATTTCTAAATAAAACATAGAGAACACCCTAACAATAAACTCCAAGCCTATGGACTATGAGTTTGCTATAGTTCCTTAACTCACAGGCTAACCATCTCAAATCACTTAAAAAATTTAAAGAAAGACTGGGTCTAAGCCTTGTATTCCTAACTGTGTTATATAGGCACAATGCCCATAAGAGTATCAATATTCATCTCACTTTTATATCAATAAGAAGCTCGTTCCAATCAGTCTGGATTTCTGACGGGGTTGAAAACCTGTAGTCTCATAGCCAATTATGACTATTTATTTTGAGAGAAAAGATATGAGTGGATGGATGATTTTTAGCTGACATTCATTCTAAAGCCAAGGGGAAAAAAGCCAGGTTCAAAACTAAGTGTTTTAGTTAGGAGAGATGACAGAGGTTCTGGTTAGTCAACAAAATGGTGGACTGTGTATTAGTACTATCTTGCACCTCACTGGTACAAATAGGCATAATTATGCTCTTATTGTATTATGAGAGAAAAGTTGTTTTTTTTTTTTTTAACAGGAAGGGTAATATGTAGGAGGAGCTAAGGGGGAAGAAGTACCAAGAGGAAGAGAAGGAGTAAGGAGAGGAGAAGAAGAAGGAGAGGAGAAGCTAGGTGATGAGAGAGAGGAAGAGTGAGAAAGAGAGGGGGTGGGAGTGGAGACAGATGTTCACGTGTCTCCACAAGTCAAAGACAGATTATATATCCAGGTTGAGTATTGGGTTACACTTCTGATTGAGCATTACCAAACTTATAAAGCCTTTGATTAACAGTTAAAAAATTGTATAAAAGCAAAAAGGAAAGGGGGGCATGGGATAGGGTTTGTTTTAGGGAGGGGGAATGGGGAAAGGGGATGGCATCTGAAATGTAAGTAAAATATCCAATAAAAAAAAAGAAAAAAAAGATAGTCATAAATAACCTACAGATAAAGTGTCCCAATAACCCACCATTATGATTTGTGCTTGAAATCAAGGAGAGAAATTCACTGGTTTTCATAAGTGAAATATTTATTTGGCATATCCAGGGAAAAACATATTTTCTCTTGAATATAGACCTCATGGAACTAAATTTTAAAATTTCAGATAAGTCAGAGTTCATTAGGGCAGATCCACTTTGAGCTTTGCTGGGTTAACATAATTGTTGCTATCTTTTTCTATTAACAGCAATCCTGAAAGTAACTTAATGCGGTCTGGGGTACTTTATTCATTATGGGATCTCCTGATAAGTCTCAAATGAGCTACAGAAAGGAAGCAATGCATGGCTCAGGCAGTAGGGCTGAATGTATTATCAACCAGTGTTCAACCAGCCACTGTGTAACAGAACCTAAGGAACATAAATAATCCCACCCATTCTTCACATCTGGGATGCTTGTGATCCCAGAGCATAAACAGTTACAATCATGTGACTATGAAGTCCATTGTCTGATGCCTTTTAATTGCTTGTTCTGACAAGCAGTAGACATTACTATTACTCTGTTACATTATGATTTTATAAGTAGCCCAAATGCATTAATTTATTTCCATATTAAACACTAGTTTTTGAAATTCATGTGCATGCTCATGCCTGTGTGGATCTCTCTCTCTCTCTCTCTCTCTCTCTCTCTCTCTCTCTCTCTCTCTTCCTCTCGCTTGTGCTCTGTGTGTGTGTGTGTGTGTGTGTGTGTGTGTGTGTGTATGTGCATGTGCGTGTGTGTTTGTGTGTTTATGTATGATAACATTTCTGGTATTATCATAAAGAAATCCAGCAGCCTCATTTGAGATAGAATTTCTTACTGTCATAAAAGTTAGCAATTAGTTCTAGACTGGTTAGAGAGAATCACACTCATTTGCCTGTCTTTGCCTCTTCGGTGTACAGATTACAGATTGACAACAATAAATCTGGCATTTTCTATGGTTTCTGGGCTTCAAATTCAGATCTTTGCATTTGTAAACCAAAGTCTTTCCAAACTGAGCCATTCCCCTAGCCACAGTAATAAGATTCATGATGTAGGATTTGTGAAGAGACTGTGAACTTGAGAACATGCAGGTTTGTCTTCTCCCCCCCATTGGATGACTGTTAGTGATTGCTCAGGTCTTAATGCTCAAGGCTCACTACCTCTTTGAAGCTTATATACAGTCACCTCTTTATGTCTGTAACAATGTTTATAAAGGAAGTTAGATTAAAAAAAATTCTAGCACAATTGTATAAGTTTTTTTTTTCCAAAAGACTATAGCTATTATTATAAATTAAACCTTTTGCTAATAATGATTTCATTTGACCCTGCTTCAGAAAATAATCAGTATCTTATTTGTTTCCTAATTGCCCAATTGCCTTTTCTAAGTTACAGGTAAACCAACATTAAGGCATCCAGAGCTTCCCTTTGTTTGTTTCCCTAATGCTATCAGAGACAGTTGTCGTAAAGGTCAAGCTAACTACTAAATTAGTTTAGTCAACATTGTATTTATAGCCCATATAAAAGTAGTACCCATATCTTTACTTGGAGAACAGAATTGGGTCACTTGCTCCATTAGTACATCCAAGATAATTTTTCACATGCTGAAAAAAAATGGGAAGCCAGGAAGGAGCAGTCGAAATGTAAAATCTCCCAATGATTAGTTTGTGGTTGAGGAAGGAAAGTGTGTACCTCTGAAGTGATTAGTTTGTGAAATGTTAGCTTTAAAAGCTTTGTAAATCATAGAGGATTCTGTGAATGCTCCTTAGTTCTGCCATCTGAAAATGGTCATGGAAGTTATAGATTTTACAAGCCGGAAGCATTCAGGTGGAAACAATTCTCCAGGCTTACTGTGCTGTGCCTCCCAAGTGGGTACATCTTTTGTCAGAGCCCATATCCTCCCTAGCTGTGAAATAAGGACAAGAACTCCTCTGTCTCATGCCTGATGCATTGCCAGTTTCAAGTGCCCAAAATTCAAATGCTAATGAGCATAATAAAATAAAAATCCTACAATATTAATGGGGCAGCTTGACAGAGCATCTAGTTTTTAGAGATGCACAGTATTTTCAGGTGTTTCGATTCTTTACCACCTAATAAATTTTATAGGTTCATCATCCGTTATCACTAGGAAGGACTGAGGCTTCTGGAAAATGCACCATCCTTCTTTGTACTCAGGGCAAGAAATGGCCAGTTTAAAAGCCTATTGGATTTTAATCTATTACAAAGACAATTAAGAAGAAATAAGGATGAGATGGTCCTAGAACAGCTAGAGAACAACTTGAAATTAGTAAGGAGGGATCTAAAGTTCTCAATAAAAAAAGTTCACTCTATAAACACCTCCCTCTTGTTGGGAAGCATGGCTAGAATTTCTCATAGGGAAAATTTATAGTGTATTGTTCAATAAATGGATCTATACATATATACATAGTTAAAGGCACGTCACCAAACAATGGTTAAAATAGAAAACAGGAAAAAATAATAATACTCACCATTTACAAATGAGAACATAAATAAGAGTTGAAGAAATTTCAATCAGTAGAGTAGTCTTAAACAGATCTATAAACAGCACATTGGTAGAAGTTCAGTTTATGTGGATGAACAAGGTAATGAATTAAGATTGACAATCTGAGAAAATAAGATAATTTATTGTTCAATAATTTTATATTTCATATGTACACATACATACATTCCTATGATCATATTCATTACAAACTCTTCTTCCTTGTCTCCTTTCTTTTCATACCCCAAAATTCCTTCTTTCTTGCAAGTCACCTTCCCATTTTATGACTTTTTTTTCTGAAACTCCCAATGTTTCATTAGTATTGTTTGTCTGTGTATTGGTTTATTTCATTGAGCAATGTCAATTTATCAGTGTCCACAACTCTCCCTTCCCAGGAACTATTAATTAGGGAATGGATGGGGGTCTCATGAAACCTATTCCTTTCTACATACTGTTCCAAGCTGCTTGCTTCCTGAATCACATAAAGAGTGATATAAATGATCCATGTAGGACTAAGCACTAAACTAATTATCGTCAATTTGACCTGTTAGGAGCCCACATTCACTGCTGACCACTACACAAAGTTATTTCGCTGTAGAGTATACTACTCTGTGAGAGTAGAACAAATTTATGGCTGAGAGGATAAATATGTAGGATTCAGTTAGATGACAAGTTCACACAGCAAAATTTCCAATATTAGATTTGCTCCTAGGGCCTGTGACTTTCCCAACTTTACAATGTAGTGCATCATTTCAACCTAATTGAGTGACTCTTGAATCAAGATGGAGGATAGATTGCTAATCATTAACAGCTATAATTAGCACTATTAAGCTAGGAGGCCCATCTTTTTTGACTTGTCAGTATTACAGCTTTTAGGTCCACAGATAGGTGTGAGTCTTGGTTGCCTTTCTCTTCTGGCAGAAAGGTAGAGGAGAATAAGCTTTAGGTACTATAAAAGTTAGCCAGTAGGGAGGAAGTTTACAGCTCAGCTCCAGTTTGATATCTCCATGTCCCACAAAACTGCATGGTATCATCCTTATTAGGATCATATCATCAAATTCTGCCAGATAAACTATAGAAGTGGAAATAAACTGCATTATTTGGGATCAGGGGGTCTGAAGCCTGCCTAACCAGCAACTCATAGAAGGCTATCACACACCAGCACTTGGTATTATATTGAATAACATACAGGTTCTTTAGCTAGCATTATCCACAGATACAGGGCACCTCTGACCCAATATTTTCTTTACTTTTTTGTATGTGTTTGCTTTAAGTCCATTTTAAATGAGCTTACAAAGTAATAGATTTCATGGGACAATCTCAGTCTTAGAATGGACAACCTTGCTATCATATATAATTTTGAACAAAACAGCATTTATAAATTAAAATAAACCTACAGTACATTTTTTTAAAACAATTAGTCAATGATTTTGACTAGAGAGTTTATATTTGTTCATTAGATAGCACAGGGGAGGAGGATTTGTACACCAGAGAAAAGAGCAGCTAAGAGCCTGAATGAACAGCAGGGAAGTGAGAAAAGAAATGGTACCTTTGGTTTCCAGTTCAAAAGAACATTATACCTCCCAGACATAAACTTAAAACTTGTTAAGTTCATTGTCTAAAATTAATATCATAATATTAGGCAAACAAACTTGTCCTGTTTGCTTCTCTGATAATATGCATTAGTATCCTTTTAATAACTCCTATATGATGACTTAAATCAAAATACTACCAAAACTATTCATCCAAACTTATCTATCCAATGAAATTGACAAAGAAATAATGAAAGTGACAAAGATGCCTCTCACAGAGTACTTAACCCATATTTTTTCCTGCTTCTTACAAACACAGACTTATGCATGAAACTATATTTCTCAAAATATTACATTTCAATTTTTTCAGAAAAAAAATATCCTTTATGGCACTGGTTCATGGCTGGTTAAAAGTTTTGACTTAAGCTGAATCTGCAAAGTTCCTATGAGTTTTAAATGATGAATAATTGATAGCATGACAAATTATGAATGGTACCGCCTAGGCATAGAGCTAATGTTAGGCCTAATTAATGATTATCTCAAAAAGTACTTTAGAATGAACTGTTAAACTGTGAAGGCAGAAAGGTGTCCAACGTAGTCACTTAGGCTTAGAAAGTTCTAATTTGAACATTGATAATTTATTAGCATGACTTTGGACAACATATCTGATGAAGGTCCACTCTCTGAAGGCCCACTTATTTGTTAAATAAAATCGAGAATTTTATTAATTCTTATATATACACTAATTGTAAACTTAGAAAAAAATTGAGAAAAACTTTGTGTCATATTTGTATATATGATAGCATACAACACTGACTTAGGATACCCAGGCTAGTAATGAGAAATGTCTTCTGCATCCTAACCTATAAACAACATATATACTCAGAAAAGAAGCTTGGGACCTATATGCTAGAGTAGAGGTTGTCCAAAGGCCTCCCACTGTTCAAGAAGTAGTGTTGTCTGCCTGTGTTCTCAAAGTCCAGGAAAAACAGCAAGGTTCTCTTGGCTTTCTTCACAAGGGCATTAATACTCTTCACAAATCTTTCTTCAAAATATATTCCTCTTTATTGTATTTCTGCATAAGGATTTTAGCATGATACAGATTTTCAAATCATAGCAACTACAAAATTATTATGGACATTATTGTTGTTGTCCTTGTATTTGCATTTCCCCTCATGCTTTACAAAGTCCCCACTCCAAATCTGATACCTTTATTCAGATATGTAATCATCTGTGTAAACCAACAAGCCAAACTGACGTTACCGCATAAGCTAAATCCTCTTCTAAATTTATACTTTTAAAAAATATTTTCATACCTATTGAAAAGAATCTTTCCTTGTTTGCTACACTGACTTTTCATATGAATTTTTGAAAATGAAACTAGAAAGTTAATGTGGGTCACCTACAAACACACATAGGTTGCGACAGGAAAAGTAACAAATAGAAACATTGAATTTGGAAAATTTTCTCCTTTCTGTACTCCAATTTCTGTGACTGTTTGATGCTGTATAGTTGAAGTCTGTCATTTACAAAAACATCCATTAGTTTTGAGGGGAAGTCTATAAGATTCAGATGCAGTTTTCATCGCTTTGGTACTGATTATATATTCATTCTAACAAAAATCTATCCCATGGCCTTGTAATAAAATATGCTGTAAATGAGTCCTATATACCCATTCATTTTAGGCTCTGCAGTATACACTTTGTTGGTACCTGCAGAGTAAATTGATGTTTTCCTCACTCTATGCCATTGTTACTTCTCTTTCCTGAACCTAAGTGTTGTATTTTAACACAATGATGCTAACATACATGTACAAGTAAACAAAACAAAAAGCATACCTAACATTTCTTCATTAGAACATGATTACCTTTGACAGAAGTTTTTAGAATTTCTCAATAATTTTTTATTCAGCAATTAGTTTCATTAAAATATGATATTCATCTGTCATCTGGCACATAGATTAAAAAAAAACTATGATTTACAGAAATGGCAAACACACACACATACAATCTCACGTACATACATAAGCCTCACAATTTTAATGGTTAGGAAACTAACTGAAAATAATTAACACTATATATCACTCTTGGTGGCTGTTTGTTGCTCCTTGTGAAATCAATATTTAAACACCTGGGACAAAAACCCACTTCATCCAAGAACTGAATTAGTGTGTTGAATTATATGTTGAAACGATGTGGTTTCCTAGGTTTCATTAATTATATTTTTTCAGTAAAGCACGAGACTGTAAGAGCAATCGCCAATAAAAAGAAAACAAAGTGCTGACTTATTTATCTTAGATTATAGATGTTATAAGACCAGAAATATTTTGGTTTGCTATGACAAAATATATACTGAGTGCATAATATTTAAACTAAGAAGATATCGTACCCCACAGTTTGATTCACATCCACTCTCATTCTATCAGAAGTTTATTCCCCAAATTCAGCAAGGGCTTTCTGAACCTCTTAAGAGTTATTTTTTTTGTCCTCTTGGAAAACATACACATTTCATGAATTTACTTGTCATCAAACCATCTCCTTTTTACAACATAACATTTATTAATGTTTATCAAGATTCAGCAGGTATAAACTCAATGTGAATAAAGCAGTAGAGTGTAATGACACAATACTGCTCCTTCCACTCCTTATATGCTATGCCCTTGATCTCTTTAATGAGCTTGATATTCCATATGCTCTTCCTTTATCAAATCATTTTTGAAAAGTGTGTTGTCTATCTTAAGTTTGGAGTATATTTTCTTTTATTAACTTTGTAATCCCTTTGGTCTATGGTCAGACCCCAAATATTACTGATAGAACTAAACATTTAGAGCCTTCCAGTGACTTTTGTTGCTCATGAATTTTACCAACTATAACCATGATCATGTCCAAAGTACCATTTTTGTTAAATAAAAAATTTAAAACTAGAAAATGTAGTAAAAACTATCATGGTAGCCAACAATCCTTAGTCATTAGATTATCTTTTTATATTGCAAGCCTAGCCCAATGTGCTCTTCTCTGACTCCATTGACCTTACTCTTTGCTTTTAAACAGTCCTACATGGGAAGATAGAACATTTGGACCTTTGCCAATGAGCTAACTATCAGAAGACAATGATATAAATGCATAAACTAATCCAATATTTCACAAATAATCTAATGCATCCAGGATAGAATGGTCTTGAGAATGAAATTTGCACACTTGAAGTATGTGCTGTTTTTCTTACACTGCAGATAATATTTGGATGAGGCTTTAGTCACTGTTGTTAGCAAAAGTAAAATAGGCTGCATTTCCTACTGTACCTCATTATAACTGATCAGATTTCAGATATCTTAGCCTTACAGTTCCTTCTTGTATGACCATATTTTTGTAATGACTATTTGCTTGACAATCAGATGAACAACATGACTTATTAGTTAAGATGTAATAAGCCCCAGGTCTGGAGTCCTATCTCAACTCTACTGTAGGCAGATCTAGATTCCCCCAATTTGGTTATAGAATAATAAGACCAACTCACAGTGAATTTGGCTTGCAGTTTTCTATTCAAAGAAATAAACATAAAGCCCCACTTGTAAATTCATAATAGGAATACCTTAATTCATCTGCCATAATATGTCATTGTAAGTAGTGCAGTTATAATGTAAGCACTTAACAAATAAGAGTTGAATTTGTTTGTGATCCCAGCACTTTAGAGGCTGAGGGAAGTTAACTGCAAACCTTAGGCTAGCTAGAGCTCTGTACATAAGATGAACAACCAATAGACTCTTTAAAAGGTAAAAGGAAGGGTTAAAGAGGTAAATCCATGAGTAAAGTGTTTGCTGCTTAAACATGAGGGCCTGAGTTTAGATCCCCAATAATCACCTAAGAGCCAGGCATAATAATGGATATGCATAATATCAAGCTAAGAATTGGAGGCAGAGGAATTCCTGAACCCCACTGGTCATCCAGTTAAACTAAAATGGTTGATTCCAGGGTCAGCGAGAAATCTTGACTTCAAATATAAGATGGAGAGGTATAAAAAAGGCCATCTATTGTTGGTCTGTTTTTCTCCACATGAAAACTTTCAGTTGAGGGTACCTTTATATATATACACAGGTACATACACACATACACCACATGGAAAAATAATAATAAATAAGAAAGGATAAAACCAAAAATTAAACAATCAAGAAAGGAAAGAGTGTGGGTGATAATATATTGTGTGTGACATAAAAAAAAAATGCAGACTATCACTTGGACCCTGAAACAGGTCAAATAATCTAAGACACCATTTGTGCTGTGCTTAAAAGGCCCTGTCAATGGCAGGAAAATAATGGAAACCTACTCCCAGTTGGTTCTGTCTTTATATATCACATTGCCTATTTCTGACAAAAATAATTTGCAGAAGATATTTGCTTTTACATTTTACATTAAGCCCTAAAATTGTCACATTTCACTGTGCAACGTTCGTAAGCTTTGTGTGACTAATCCAGCATGCATGACAACCCAGGCTTTGGTTTAATACTGTCTTATCAAAGGGAGAAAGAATAGCTAAAGGAACCAAGTCATCTGTGAGCGCAGATGACACGATTCTTAAACAAGATCTTATTATAGTAAACTCAGTGTTCATAGACCCATGGACTTGCAATTGAGGGCAGTGAAATTTTTTAACATGAATTCACTGGTAGGTTTTCAGAAATGCAAACAACTATTCACAAGACATTTGCAGTGTGTTAGTCATTCTAAATGGAGAAAATTCATGTAAATTTACATATTTTTCTATAGATGATTGTAATACATTTATTAACCTGTTAGTTATATTATTAATCACTTTAAATTTCAATGGATGAAATTTTATGGTGTACAAACTAAGAAGTTCTTAAAGTATTAAAAAAATAAATGCCTCAAGGGATGTTTAAGTAGAAATTATTTCAATCTTCATGAAAATGTGACGCTTTTTCAAAATGTCCAAAGGAATAAGAATTATGAATTTTTTTCCAGCTTATTTTTGTTGAGGAAAAATAAAAAACAAAGTCTCTGGCAAAAGGAGGGGTTTTGTTTTGTTTTTTGTTTGTCTGTTTGTTTGTTTGTTTGTTTGCAAATATCACCTTTTGAACTCTTACTTAAAAATAGTCACATGGCAACTGCCTCATCCTTATGTTAGGAAATGTAGAACTCTGGGAGAGAACACTCCTCGGCTTGCTCAATCTATTTTAAATCTGTTACATTTATCTAGTTCTGTTGCATATGTGTGTAGGCATGCGTACTCCATGATGCACTTGTGGAGGACAGAGAATGAACTGCAAGAGTTGGTTATCTCCGTCCATAATGTATATTCCAGGAGCCCAGTTCTTAACGTTTGAGAGCAAGAACATTTCCCTACTAAGTCAATTCACCTGTCCTGTCTTTAATGTTTTTTATGTTGGTATAACAGAATCATCCTGGCTGCATTCTTTTTGATGAACAGAAACTTGTAAAGCTCATGATTTTAGATGACGTTCAGTCCAAAAACATGATATTTGCTTCTAATGAATATAGAACTTTGTGCTACTTCACAACAAGGCAGGAAAAGGAAAATCACAACAAGAGAGCATTCCAGGCTCCAGGATTCTACATAACAAAGCCACTGCCTGTGACTGACCTACCCAGTAATCATGACAATCCATGCAAAAGGCACAAGAAAACTCTCTTTTTATTTTCATTTTTGACACTGATGCATTAGGATTATGTATCTCATGCATGAATATTGGGAGAGACATTAAAACCACAGTGAAACTACATGTGATACAACAACAGGCACATTCCAATATTGTAGGAACAATATGCTAGCTTAATTCCTTTTATATCACCACCCATGTTTAAGCTAAATTCACTAAACACCAATGTGGTTAGGAAATTGACTTGGGCATAGTAAATGTTTGCACAATACTTTATTTCCAGAATAAAAAATAAAAACTGGAAAGATTCAGTGTGTTGCTTTGAAGAGTGAAAATTTCGTTTCATTTCTACACTTTACAGACATAAAATCTCATACAGTATATTTTTCTTGATGCTCACTGTTAACACAAATGACATTGATGAAGCATTAATGCAGATGCATGCAGTCAATCATTGGGACAAGTGCAGGGACTCCAATGGTGGGGTTAGGGCAAGGACTGGAGAAGCTGAAGGGGTTTGCAACAACACAGAAAGAATAACAGTATCAACCAATCCCCCCGCCCCAAAGCTCTCAGGGACTAAATCACCAAGTGAAGAGTACATATGGAGGGACCCATGGCTCCAGTTGCATATGTAGCAGAGGATTGCCTTATCTGGCATCAATGGGAAAGGAGCCCCCTTGGTTCTGTGGAGGCTTGATAACCTAAAGTAGGGAAATGCTAGGGCGCTGAGGCCAGAGGAGGTAGGTGCGTGGAGCATAGGGAAGAAGCAAGGGAAATGGGGGAGGTGATGGGGGTTTAACTGGGAAGGGGGATAACATTTGAAATGTAAATAAATAAAATAACTAATAAAATAAAATTTAAAAAAGAGATAATATGCACAGAAAGTGTGATAGCTCTAATCCACTCAAAAGCTCAGAGTGACAAAGTGCTTCACATGATGATAAAAGAAACTCTGGGAAGTCTCAAAGGAGGTACACTCAGAACATCCCCACTTCCTCTTGCCCCATTAGTAGAGGGGTGATCACAAAAAGAACCCCACTGCATACTTGACCTTGACTGTGCCATCTTGGATGCCCCTTTTTGAATGTCTCAGCTGATTATCTTATCTGCTTCTCCTACATTGCTACAATTCTTACGTCATCCACAGCCTTTGAAAGAAGCATAGAAATGACTCCGAGAGATTTAAGAAGGATTTACTTCCAATTTAGAGGAGTCCTATCATGTTCTAACCATACTCTCAGACATAGGGTGAAAAGTTAACTCAATTCTAAAGTTTAAAAGACCAAGGCCACATTTGTCATAACTCAAAAATAAGCGGTTGGGTGGTATGTCACTGTGGTCAAGAAAGAAGACTCTAAATGTTGTAAGACTAACAGTTTTTAATAAAAAGTAAATTAATCAGAAGAAGGTTCTAAACCAATACTACCAAAGAAAATAGAGATTGTGTTTGCAAAGTGGATAGTAGGGCAGTAAGGATTACCCAAGATCCTTTTGGCAGAAGCCATCTGAATAACTTGTTAGGCCAGCAATATGCTACTGATCAGTGTTCCTATAACTCTCATTTTTTCATCAACAGAATTGGCAACATTTAAGAGATTCATGAAGGAATATTACTATGGAATGCTTACCACAGACCTATCCTTTCCCCATTGTGTATCCACCAAATCCTAAAATAGTATGTTTTCTCTTAATCCATTGTCTCTCACACACACAGCCTAACCTATCTGAAGCCCCAGTTTTCTCACTGATCTATGTATGACAAAAATTCTTGTTCTCACTAACATTTTTAGATCTACCAAAAACAAAGCTGAGTGAATTTAAAAATTATAGAGCTCTAGTTTCTTCCAAGTATATTTGCAGATGATATGATAATATACATAAGCAACCCCAAAAATTCTACCAGGGAACTTCTACAGCTGATAAACAACTTTAGCAAAGTGGACTGGATATATACAAAGTGGGCTGGACTCAAAGTAATCAGTTGTCTGCCTTTATACAAATTATAAGTGGGATGAGAAAGAAAATAGGGGAACAACACCCTTCACAATAGTCGCAAATAATATAAAATATCTTGGGGTAATTCTAACCAAACAAGTGAAAGATCAGTATGACAAGAATTTCAAGTCTCTCAACAAGAAAACTGAAGAATACCTCAGAAAATGGAGAGGTCTCCCATGCTCATGGATTATTAGAATTAACATGTTAAAAATGGCCATCTTACCAAAGGCAATCTACAGATTCAATACAATCGCCATCAAAATTCCAAATATATTTCTTACAAGCTTTACAATGACTTCCTTTTTAAATTGGCTGAGATAATAATTGTAAAATAACAGTAAGCCTCTCAGCTTGGTCGTCTTCGAGAGTCTTAAACAAAATGGAGATGCCACTAGGCTAGGTTTGAATATCCCACACACACATACACACCCTACTTGTTTTAGGCAGAAAACAAATGTACTGAAGATAATGAAATGTTTGACTCTGTTAAGACAGTGCAATTTTAATTTTTGTTATTCTTGTGCATCCTAGATTCCATTACCACAGGACTAATCTTTTCATTTACTATGTGGTATTCTAATAAAGAATCTAGACCCAAGACTTCTATAATGTAACTTGTCAGGATTTCCAGGATCAGCAAGATTTTCCTCTAGTTTTAGGCTGACTCGTCCACTCCTGACCTCCTTTCAAGTCTTTCAGAAATTAAATGACTCTGCCCAAATTAGTAGAGAATTATATTCAAATTGTTAGACACATTGTGGCATGTAAATGTTTCGTAATATTTCAATTAACATCCTTTCTTGGCTTTACGTTTTCTTCACGCAAGTAAAGTGACTAAGTTTAATATTTCAGTGGTATTGTTCTAGTATAATCTTCCCAGCCTATGTGTGCTCTGCTGCAAAATTGGGTCACTCCCTGGGAACTTTGAGCAGTACCGTTTTCACAGCATTTGATATTAGCAATTGGCTATTCTCTGCTCTGTGACAGTATGACAGTTTTTCTCGGGGATGATAAATTGAATAGTCTCATTCGTGTTTTACAGAAAACCCCCTTAAATATAAAGGTTAGCAATCCATTTTTGGATGGAAGGTGGTTTGGAGGAAACACATCTGTGTATTTCTAAGGGTGTCTGGTGCTTTAGGTGCCTAGAGGACATTGTGAAGTACCTAGAAGTAGTTATTCTGTGAGCTCTTCGGGTATTTGTTGTTGCTTTCAGTCATAGCTTAAAAGAAGTGGGAGCCAAGTAGATCCTATTAGCCATTTCCTGTGACAAGCCTCTTTTCCCTTTATTCGAAAACTAAATTGATATTTCTTTTCTCTGTGTGTGGGTATGTAGGGTAAAGTCCTTTGCAGGGTAAATACTGAAAAAGGCTTTCTTTGAAGAAGAATATGATGTCTGTTATTGATCAAAACTACATAGAATTAGCCATAGAATCTTCCTCCTTCCAAATGCTGAAAGGCCATTTATTCCCAAGGATGATCAGTTGACACTAACTTTTATCCCTCTAGGTGCAGCTAGCTTCATAGATTAAAGGGAGGATTGTTCAGGATCTGGCAAAGATGAATCCTATGGTGTCTTTGTGTCCCCATGTTCCAACTTTTAACATGGCTGACACTTCATAGGAAAAAAAAAATAGAAAAGATGCCTTGATGGAGCTCTAGGTAAGGGAATATTTTCACAGTTACAGGATGAGAAAAAATGGCCTGGTTTAAAAACATCCCTTTAATGTTTAGAGAGCCATCTCGCTCAAAGGTTAGCCTTTGTGGTGTAGCCTGTATTTACCCTGCAGTTTCATACCTGATCTCAGACTGTGTTCGCAAATATCTAAGGGTTTTATTTGGTGGGAAGAAGAAGATGATCCCCACCACGACCTAAGACACCCTGTCCTGATCTCTTAAACTGTGAACACATAGTATGATTTTCTGAAAGGATTATAAAATGTGGGTATATTAAAGCACTTGACACAGTGCCAGTCTGCCAGAATGCATTTTTAAAAATCACAAAATATTCTATTACTCTGGCCAGAGGTAAATGAGATTATCAGAAATACTTTTGCCACAATGCTCTGTTTAAAGATGGAGATAGAAAGCCACAAGACCAGGGCTAGAGAATTCCTACAAAAGCTAGTAAAAGCAAGGAAATGGGTTATTTCTTCAAAGGCCCAGAAAGGAGCCATGATCCATCTTGATTCAGCTCAGTGCAACCTGCATCAGAGCTAGGGAACAGTAAAGGTATGAGATTTTATACTAAATGAGAGGTACTATCTTTCTGCAATAGCAGAAGGCTCACATGCGCACCAGAATTGCGGCAGCCTTTCAAAATTTGGTAAGTTTCCAAGTGTAGGAAGTGTGTTTTAGATTTACCAGATTCTTAAGTTTATTATTTCTTCTTTAGTTTTTGCTTTATAACCTGATTCCCTGTGCTGTGTCTGATTCAGTATGCAAAATTTAGCTGTATTGGTCCCCCAAAATTATGCATAGTTATTCAAATGTTACACATTTCATAAGGATGTGTGAATTAAGAACAGGACTTTCTGAATAGAAGGAACATCCTTGAAGGAAATGCTACTCTGAAAAACAGTTTTTACCTATGTATGTTGGGAACACCCACATAGCTGCCTAGTCTTTACTGTCCTAGTCTCTGCATATTCTAGGATATTTACTGAATGATACAATTATGTTGATAATTACTACATTTCAGAGTGTTTAGCATATGTTGTTCATTATGTCTAGTGGTTTCTATGATGGCAGTCTCTGTTCATCTATCCAAATGTATATGTCTGTTTGTTTGTATATGCTTATCAAGAAGTATGTGTACTATATTAGCATGAATTAATATTTGTGGAGTTTATAAGACAGATGGCTAGGCCTGACCAGAGTGTGTATGTGTATAAATGTATGTCTAAAAGCTATAAAAAGCTAAAAGCAACAAATAAAAGATGATGTAGTCATTTTCTGCTTCATACAGTCTGTGTTTTCTGTGTGAGTGCCTCCTTCTTTCTTTTCTGGTTTACAAAGAGTTAACTTCCCAAATCAGTAAGGGATTCCTGGATGCCTGCTCAAAGAAGGGATCACTAGCAATAATTCCTCTACCTAAGACCTCTGCATTTGACAACAAGTGTCAGTAGCTCCAGAGGCCTGCAGCTTCTGGCCTCAGAGTAACTAAAACTCAAGATAGGTATGTTATTATAGAAAGAAACCTAATCTCTCTCAAGAGCCCCATGAGTGCTCTTTCCATTCAGCTGCCTTGAAGAGAGAACAAGTGCTCCAGATCTGGCCTCTAGCAAAGAATTTACGTATTAGTGTATCACGATACAATGTTTTTATACATGTCTACAATGCCTAATGTTTTAATTGAGCTATGCATATTTATCTCCTTGACTATTATTTCTCTATGGTAAAAACTTTCCAGATTTCTTCTTCTTACCTTATAAAATTTACATTCCATTCTGGCTGTGTACAGTCATTCTACTAAGAGTAGCCTCTAAGGACTTGTTCCTACCTAACAACAGTGTGTGTGTGTGTGTGTGTGTGTGTGTGTGTGTGTGTATGCTTTAGTAGAATTACTTACAGGCACTGTTCCAGCTAATCCAACAATGGCTGCCTATGAATGGAAAGTTCAGTAGTTTTTCAGTCCATGATGACGTATGTCAGTCTATCAGGATCCAAGAAAAGTAAGTTCTAATGCTTGTGAAGGGATGGGCTTGCTCGTGAGGGTGAAATCAGCAAGGAAAAAAGAGTGATCTCCCTTCCTCCACGTTCTGTATATGGGCTTCAAATAGAAGGCATGGTCCAGATTAAAGCACGCTATTCCCATCCCAAAACCCTGGATTAATAATGTGTCTTTACACTTCAAATTATTTAATTAAGAAAAAAATCCACACAAGTTTTTCCAGTCATTTTGGTTTTAGTTTATTCCAAATACAACCATATTGACAACTAAGACTAGCAATCATTCCTTTCTACCTCTCTAGTCTCTGATTATATCCTGATCTCCCCTTCTCTCATTTTCACTAGCTCCTGTGCACCATTAAACATCTGCCTCTGAAATCAAACAGATTCCACAGATCAGAAAAGAAAGTACTTACTTGCCTTTCTGTATCTCCATCATAAGAAATAATGAATTTTTAAAATTTTAAAAATGTTATTTTAAAAGTGTGGGAATAAAAATTTCTTTTTGGGGGGTCTGGAGAGATGGCTCAGCTGTTAAGAACACTCACTACTTTTCCAGAGGTCCTGAGTTCAATGCCCAGACACTACATGGTGGCTCACAAATATCTGTAATGGTATCTGATGTTCTCTTCCAGTGTGTGTGGAGATAGCTGCAGTGTACTCCTATACATAAGATAAATAAATAATTCATTCAAAATCTTCTTTATGTGACTGAATATTATTGTATTATGTTCATGTATCACATTTTCTATTTCTACTTTCCTGTCTAGGGAAAGGCAGGTTATATGTATTTCCCACCTGTTTTAAAGAGTGCTGCAGTTAACCTGCTACAGTTGATTTTTCTTTAAATTTTGGACAGTATTTGTTTTAGAATTACAACTAGGAGTGGGACAACAGCTCCATAAAGTTCTATAATCCTTGACCTTTCAGGACCCTCCATGCTCTTTTCCTTAATGGTTGGGCTTACTTACATCACCATTCAAAGCTGTTTTCATGAATCTTTGGTTAAATAGCCATTTTTACAGGGGTGATGTGATTTCTCATTGTGGTTTTGATTAGCATGTCTCTTTTTCTACCATAGTATTATTGAGCATTTTTTTAAATTTTCAACTTCACACTGCCTAGATATATGCCTTCTCTGAATAATTTCAAGCAACTGATTTAAATTTCCATTTTTTTGACTGTTTACTGGGGTTTGAACTCAACATCTTGTGTACACAAAGAAAATGTCCTACAATGGTAGGAATTCAGATCCAAAACAGATGCCTTGCAGAAGAATTACATAAATCAAATAAGTTTGAGAAAATACACATGACACCAAGGGAGAACATCAACACAAGCTTTTCAGTGAGAATAGATGTCTTTTATGGAAACCTAAGTGTATAGAAGGCTAGGTATGGATAGGGGAAAGAGCAAGAAGGTAAGCTGCTACATCTTCAGAGAAATATTGGTGTAATTTTAGTTCTACTTATAATATGTATTTAACAATAATTGTTACTGAAGAAATAAAAAATTAAAATAAAATATCATAGCAAACCAATTACATTGGTTAAATCTTAAAATAAGTTTTATCATTAATCATTTCTAACAGGATGTAAAATACTACAGGTGATTTTCAAGATGCTTTCATGGTTTCTAATAGTGTTAAAAATGTCTTACCATGCAATTCAATAATAGCACCCTTAGTGTTTGCCAGGCTGATATAGAAACTCATGAATACAAAAAGCTAGCAAGTAGTAATTCTAGTTTTATTTATAATCATGCCAAAAGAGAATCAAACTTTTTGTCCTTCAGTAGAATAATGGATAAGCAAACTCTGCATTTGGGGATATTAAATTGGTAGCATTCTTGCTTAGCACACAAGAAAACCTAGGGCCAATCCCTGGATTCACATGGACTGGATGTGTTGAGAACAGGTCTATAATCCTAGTGCTCAAGAATGAGCAGAGAGAAGGATCTGACATTTATTGTCATCATTGGCTCCATAGCCAATTTGAAGTCAGTCTGGAATTCTTCAGACTCTATAAAAGAGCTGATAGATGACAAGAGAATAAAATAGGAAGCAAGCAAGCAAATTAGCAAAGAAGAAAGGAATGCTCTAATAATTACATAATAGTGTGAACTATCAAACAATAAAATGGAATGATATACATACTATTTCCTTCACTGTATATGAAATTGTAAGAAAGGCAAGTGTGTGTGTGTGTGTGTGTGTGTGTGTGTGTGTGTGTGTGTGTGTGGTGTATGTTAGAACCATAATTAGTCACCATGGTTGTGAGCAGGGACATTTTTGAGTAGATTAGATATAGGAGAATTTAAGGTCATAATCAATTTTACATAATACTATAAAAGTAGATCCCAGCCATATTTCATTTGTCAAAATTAATAGAATTTTAAAGCAGAAAGAGTAAAACCTAAGGAAAAATAAATCTATTTAGGTACTCAGAAGACTCTAGGATTAATGAAGTATGTACCACAATTTCGAAATTTATTTTTTTAAATTGTATAGATTGAACTATCTGCAAAGTATTGGGGGTTAGGGGTCTGACTTAAGTAACTATACATAAGTATTTATTTTATAATTATAAAAGCAGAAAGAAATTGTGCATAAGTAATCTACTCCATAAAAGTAGCTCTCATGAGTACAAGCTGGCAGTCAATCCATCACACATGTGTACTGGAAGAGAATAATCAAGTTCACAGAGATGAACTTTCCTTGGTGGATGCTTTAGAACGAGAACAGAGTCCAAGACATTGGTATATATTTTTACTTAACATTGGTGCAGATACAATATGTACATGTAGATAAATTAAATAGTTGATAAATAGATGAAATAGATGGATGGATAGATAGATAGATAGATAGATAGATAGATAGATAGATAGATAGATAGATAGATAGTTGGAAGACAGACAGGTATTATACTGGCAAACAGGAGACAGACAAATGAATGACTGGAACCCCATGCACTGTTACATTTCCACAACATTCCAACTGAGAAGGTCTCAGTGCTCAGATTTATCTTTGAAGAGATAATAAGATTGTTTGATGAAATTTCTGATTCTAAGAATAAAATAAGGTGCATGCCATCAGAACTTATCCTATTTGTGCAAAAATACAAAGTAAAGAAGGGATAAAATGTTTTAATTCCCAAGTGCACACAAGAAAGCAAACTTGTCAGGACAATTCATACCTTAGCAATTTAGCTAATAGAGCAAGTAGTAGAGCATGAATTTATAACCCAGCATGTACATTAAATTCCTGAAAGTTCACACGTAATAAAAGGAATGCTGAAGAAGAGACAAGTCTTCTATCGAGAAAAATTTCATGTTTATGTACTGCTCTTGAAGATGTGATGCATCCCTTTACTCTACTGTGCACAGACTGAGTTCAGTGGATGCCAAAGCACAATATGTAAAAAAAGACACTAGCATTACAGATGAAAGTTTCAGTTTATAGTGAAGCGGACCAGCAATAGTGATGTCATGTTGATAGAATACATGCCATACCTGTGTGTCAGAGAGAGGGGTTGAAACAACTTTTTGCCTGTGAGGTAATATATGGGACTGAAGAGAGTTCTACACCAATCTGAAATTTTTCTGCATAACTTCAAACCCAAGGTAAGCCTAAGAAAATCACAACAATCCCCAATTTAAATATATCCTATTAATATGTAAGACATTTACTACAAGCACTCCTTAGAACTGACTAAATCTTCAAAGAAAGGTTGGATAAATAGTCCCAGCCAAGGGATGCTTCTAATTTGGCATGAGTCCTGGGACGAAAGGACAGCCAATCAAATTTAAGGAATTCTAGATAAAGTATATGCTAGAAGAATCAATTACTAAAGTCTATGCAAGAATCAATTTTGATTCATTAGATATGGCAATTACACTACATTAATGTAATAAAGAGACAAGAAGGATTAATCGTGAGAGAAAGAAAGCAATAGAATGTTGGGCTCACCCTGACTGGTCTGGTGCAGATCTTAGAAGATAGCTGGTATGAGATATATGGGAACATTCTCAAATTCTTGAAGGTATTCCTTTTAGTGCACATCTATTCTAAAATTGAAAACTCATTGAGAAAGAAGACTCTCTGTTCCACTTACTGCATGGTGTCAATCATGTTACTTTCAACTCATCAAATATCATTTTCCTGCTTTACAAAGTGGGATAATCCCAAGCCTGCTGTAAGGATTACTGTAAATTTCCTATAGCAGTGCCTGGCATATACCAAATATTAACAAATATTATCAGCACCCCACCACCATGCAAAGTTCATTTCTAAAGACATGTTTCATGTTCTTTTAAATATTTTTATTTTAAATAAATCCATTTTCTCAGAAGGAATATTTAAAAATGGTAACCTATAATTTGAAAAGAGTTCTTAGCGAGAGACTTTTTGAATCTCACAATAGCATCAAATATAATCAATACCTTTTATGAGAATTTCTATTGTAAAAGGTGGAGTTTTGTAATTTAGGTGATGATTTATCAAATTAGATCATCAACATTAGGCGTATGACTTTTATATAGAAACTGGAAAAAAAACTCACACAATTAAGGGACTTGTTTTGATTTGACTGCAGGTTAAAAGTTAAGAGGGGATTACATGAAGAAACATTTTTAGAGGCAGTTTTAATATAAGATATGCAAATGTACTGTTTTAAATATCACCTAAAATTTTTTCTGGCATAAAGCCATAGAATACTATCTCACTGAAAGGAAAAGTAAGATGATATATCTAAATAATAGAATACTTTAATTATCTAAAAATAGTTCGAACTGCCTAAGGTAATTCTGTCTTATAAGTCCATGCCACTGCAGAAGTAATTTCAGTTTTTTTTTTTTAAATAACCACCAAATTTGCATGAAGAAACCCAAGGTTTAACTTGCATTTTTATTGAAATATTAATCTTTCCTAACATCTGTATTATCTAATTATAGCACTAGAAAATGAATACGTGCTATTATAAATATGAACATGTAACAGGAATAGGAAAAATTGTTTGCAAAGTAATTAGCAATCTTATCTATGAATAGCCTCATCTTTGAACAGGAATGTGGCATGTGTCATATAAATTTATTCACAAGAAATACATTTAAGGGTTATGTTATTCTCGTACTCACTTTATCACTGAATATACTGTACTCTCAGTAAGGTAGCAACTCAGTAAACTTATTCCTTAAATACTTCCTGTTAAACCGCAAAGTTTCCCTCCCTGTGCTAGGTCCCAGACTCAATGCTAATTAGCCATGGCATGGTTCTCTCTATTAGGAAATGCTAGATGACTTCATTACTTGCTACTGTCTACCATGATCAACGTAACCTACCATTTTAGTGTCAGTAGTGACTCAATCTTGTTACCAGGAGAAGAACCTGTATTAAAAGGCTTGGACATGTCAGAGGACTCCTCTAAAGAGGATACAGTGAAGGGAAAACTTTGCTCCAGAAAAATCTATAGGATACCTCTACTACCTCAGTGCAGGTTGAAGTAAAAGAAAATACTTTAAATTCTCTCTTTTTCTCAGTATTCCAACATATACCAAATAAGCTTTCTTACATATTTAACAGCATGGTCTATATTTTCTTCAGTATTTCTTTTCTGAATTGAAGACTAACTCGTTTTATAGAATGTTTATATTTATTATTTTCAAAAGACCAACATAACCACAGTTTTACAAACAGCAGAGAAGGACAAATTTATGTAGACTGTCATCATCCCCTTCAACTCTGCAATAAGGGAGAATAAATGTATTTATTTAAAGGAACATGCTTTTAACTTAATATTGGAAGATCACATTATTCACTTCAAATCACATTCAAAATACCAAAACTTGGGGCTCTTCAGAACAATGGGTTTATATTTAGTCAAGGATTGAACATAATAAATTAATGCCTATATTCACAAAGAGTTTAAAGATATTGACAGAGTGTGGGCATTTTAATCAGCCATTTAGTCTGTCCATTATTCCAAATAACTGGTTTGATTCATTTCATTTTTATTATGCCGGTCAAGTCAGTCATAATGGTTGAGATATTCCTGGTGTGCAGCAAGAAATGGTGTCATTGACTTATTCGAGTTTAGGAATGCATAGTAAACTATTGAAAATAAGATCTATGGCCTTTCACTAGACTAGTACATGTCCAAACAAGAGAGGTGGTTTGAAAATCAAAGCACAGCCAAGCACAAAATGTGTTTTGATTTTTAAGTGCAAGACCCAAATATGTTTTTAGCTTGTCTCTAAACCTCTTTCAGAGTCTGATGCCTAAAACCTTCTCCCACCAACCCCATGGGATCAAACTGAAGAATGTTTTGACATCTTAGTCATTTCCATAACAACACATTACAGAAACAAGACAAGCAGTCAAACACGGAAAATGGTTCAATTGTAGAAACTGCTCAGGATCACCATGGAGAGGTGGACCTGTGCTTTGCCCGAGAAAAAGATAGCAGCCAAGTGTATTCGCTGATGAGAATCCCTTGAACAGGTAGCAGCTAAGACTTCTAAATTTAGTCTTGTCATTCTTTCTAGAAAAAAAAGATATGTTTCCCTTGTGTCCTGATAAATTTTAACCTGTCTTTGACATCACTTCCTGCTGTGTCATTCACTTACAGTTCCTGCTAACTTGTCAGCTGGGATGTGAAATTGAGTTAGCAGTATTGATGTACTAATGACACTGAGAGGAAAGGGTGCCACTATGTGCACATGGTCACCAGCCTCATAATAAACACCATTTTCTGAAAACAAAGTATGTTGGAGAAAGGTGCTACTGAAATTTGAATATAATGAAACTATTAGGATGTGTAAGATTTTTGCACAATTAGTTGAAAAAAAGGTTACCCATGATGTCTGAGTGTGGTAAACAGCATCTAAAGGTCACTCATACTAACAAGTATATAGAAAAGTCATAGAATGAGAATAAAATGTTGTTCAGAAAACTGACTTGCCAACTGTACCATGAATAACAAGAGACCCCTTTGAGCTTTAATTACTAAGTGATAAAGTGAAAATTGTGACTTCAAGAAGAATGCTGCATGAATGAAGTAGGTTTTTTGCTCTTAGAGACAATAAAATGTGATACTGATCCTTAAGTGCTTGGTACCATAGTATGTAATTCATAGATAGCTCTTCTTTTGCTGTGATGATTATTAGCAATATTTAAAATGGCTAAATAGTCACAATGCCCCTGATCGGACAAAGCACTGTTTTCTCTTGTCTACATAGTGGATATGATTAACCTGGGGGGACATTGTCACCCTAAGTCCAAAGGAATATGACTATATTTCAAGATATCAGAAAAATTGATCCAGCTGTGTGTCAAATTTTCCCAGTTATCTTTCCAAAGTAAACATCCTGGTTTATCAATATCCATTGAGTTGAAATAATTTCAGCAATGAATAGAGATCCATCAGATAAGTGAACACACGCCTTGTTGGGCTATGGCTAAATTACTGCCATCAAGATCAGGGCAGCATGTTGTTTCTGCATGTAGAACATTCAGGATATCAAATCATAATGGTTATAATCTTGTTTCCATAAACCAATGTCTTAATCTGGAAATAAATTAATATGCAACTATTCTGATAACCCTGATACAAAGTCTTATACTGTATCCCTGTATGATGTGAAACTGACTTTGTAAACTTCGATGGGTTGGAATAAACAGATATCCACCTGTTCTTCCTTCTACGTGCTAGCAATTAAAGCTTGTGCTAACATAGCCAGCTAAAGAAGACACTTTTATAAATAATCTTATACTAAATGTTAACATGCACAATCTAAGTCCTCAAACATAAGGCATGTGTTAGAATGTTATATAAACAACAATAACACAAAGCATTGCGAAGAAATATTGGTAGGACATCAGGTAGGGTATCAAAGCATGTACATGAGGTGAAGGGATAACAGAAGATATTAAGAACAAAGTGAAAGACAAGTGTTCCAACAGAACTGTCACTGTATTCTTTAATCAGCTATCTAATAACTACCTACTACGTACCAGCAAAGTTACTGACCAAAAAACATATGGTAGCAAGTTTACTGGTTGAATGTGGTCAGGCCTTTAAAGACACTAGTTCATGCCATTAAAACATGAAAACATGGAGAATGGGAGTTTTAACAGATGAAAATGGGGTGGTAAACAACATGACAATTTAAGAACTTAGCAAAAAGCAAAAGTGCACGAGGGCTAGAGAGATGGTTCAGTAGTTAAGAACACTGGCTTGAGGTCAGTTCTAGCACCCATGTTGAATGGCTCACAACTGCTTAAAATAATACCTCCAGGTGATTGGATGCTGTCTTTTTGCATGTGGACATTCACAGACACATGGGCACATACATATACACAGCTACATAAATTTTCAAAAGGATAAAATAAAATTTAAAAAAGAAAAACAAATGTGGGCATGAAAAGTTTTGCAAAATAATAAAATTTTCCAGTTAAAGTGAGCAACAAATATCAGACACAAGAATGGATAAAAGTAGTGAATGCTAGGTAAATGAAGCAATAAACAATTAACCCAAAGAGCAGGTGAATTGGGCATGTATACTAAGGACAATAAAACTGAAAGAAATAAAATATCTGTCTGACCTGTTTCCACTCCCTTTGGGCGTGAGTAAGTCTTCCTTTATCCTCTCTATCTGACAAGTAGGTTAAGGGATTGGATGCCATAAGAAATGTAAGGAGGTTCATTGTTCACTTGAGTGAGACTCAGCCATACAGTGTTGGTGGGAAGCAATGAGAAGCTTCTTCTCCAATTATCATTATTCGCCCCATGTGAAAGGCTTTCTTCCTTTTTGCCTGGAGCCTGTACTGATGGAGTTTCCAACAGTGTCAAACAGCACGGCATAATTCCATTACTCCTGCAACTATCCTTACGTATTTATCCCTGCTGCTATTCGTGATCTGGGAAAGGTAGTTTGAATACAGATGAGGCTACATTATATGAATATCAGTTTTCTTTGTTTTCTATTCTGTGGCTAAATTTAATTCTAGATGAAGAAACAAGACATCCTTTGAAAGTGTTGCATTCACACATAGATTTGCTCTGACTATAATGTTATTCAGAATATGATGCTCACAAATGCATATAAACTATTAATTATTCTACGCTGTCTTAAATCTCTAGTTTACAAGAATAATCTGATGAAATAAAATATACAAGAATTTTGAAAATGATAAAATTCCTCAGCACTGCATTTAACAGAGCCCCTGGGTCTCCCTGATACTCCTTAGGTTTAGACATAGAATAAGAATATAAAATATGGCATGAAAATTCAAAATGAGAAAAATGTTCATTTCTTACCCAGAATTTTTACAGATGAATAGAAATTTATGGCTTTCCCAGGTTTCAACAAATAATTATGTCTCAAAATGTGCTTGTTATTCTTACTATGTCAAAACCTTTACTGACTGATAATGCAAAAGGCTGATACTTTCCTTGTATCATGGGAAATCAAGGACTGTTACTTGAGGCACCGAAACATCAAATTAATGAGATTACCAGCAAATGGCCATTATAGCAAGATTGGGCATATGTAAGTTTTTAATAATTTAAAATGCATTTTAAAGTCTGCTTGATTCATTTCACAATTAACAACCACCATTCTGCTCACACTTCAACACATTTTATTTTACCTCTGAGTATTTCATAGAACTTTATGGAGTTTCAAGAACCTTCTACCTTCTAAAGCAGCCTATTTTAAGGAACAGCATTAGGACGATGTGAATTCAATTCCCAATATTTTATTTGATATTACCAAGGAACTCACCTCATAGAATCACATGAATCTTGTTACTTTTTATTACAATGAAAGAAAACTTATTTTTGTGATACCTCTTGAGTATATTTTCTTAGAAATCAAATAGAAATTATTCTATTTTGGTCTATTCCTTCATGTGAGTTTGTTTTCATTCAATTGACTATTTATAATATATTTCCAAAGAAGGTCTCCAAGTTTTTGTCCTAAAGTTTAGAATTGGAGTTTTTCATTTTGAAAAGAACAAACCAAAAAGTCAGATGAAAGAAGTCTCTAATTGTTAAACTACAAAAAAATATGATGTGATTAAGCTGCCTAATTAGATGGAAACTGATTATAAATAAACACATTTTAATGGTTTCATGGAATTGGATTGCATCAATTTTCAAGCTTATAAAATATATTCTGAAAAACTAGAAACATTTAAGTAAATATAAATATATATTTAAAATTATTTATAAATAAATGTAAAGTAATTCTAATGACTATTCTTAAGAGAAAGTATTTCTATATTAAATATATACCAATTATCCTATAAAATCTGATGTACAATTGAAATAAGCATTGATATAAAATTATTTTTAAGAAGGAAGTAGCCAAATATAGAAAGATAAAAGATTTATAGGATCAAATATTTTCCTGATTCCAGAGAAATCTAAAATCATATTTTAATACAGAAAGTACATATACATAAAATTAGAAAATTTTCTACAATATGAACCATAATCTGGCCAATTTATCATTGGTTTCTTTTATAAAATCCAAGTAAGAAACATTACACATCAATAATAATGTCCTTCATTTTACTTCTGTGGATTGACTTAATGAACTATTTCCTTAATTAGACAAAGTTTGTTTGCATATTTTGTTTTGTTTGTGAATTTGGAGCCATATTTAAATGGTTTCTCCTCAACCAATGTGTTTTCTTACAGTGGTGCCATTCTGATAATTTAAATGAATAATCTTTTACTTTCAGACATGTTGGTCTCAGCTTCTAGAATTGCATCTTGATCATTGTACAGTTTACTCATCAGTCTTTTCATCTTTACCTTCTATTCATTGTTTCCAGGTTTTCTGTGTCACTCTGCTAATCATAATTATTTTTAGTTCCTTGTGTCCTACTCAATGATCTTTTGTAGTAATTATTTTTAAATGGCCACTGGTCATGCTGACTATCTAAGCTGCAGTGGCTCTGCCTAGCTCAGCCACTATGTTTTGTGGCCAGAGGCAACATGCCTGCCACAACTAGAAATGGCTAACCAGAAACACCAGCCCTGCCACCCACAAGATGCCAGCATGGGAGATGGCTCTGCCAATCTTCCACTCTGTCTCTGTAAGGCTGGGCATTGCCCAGACCATCCTGCCATTCATGCGGGCCCAATAAGAAAATGAGACTATAATGCTTAAAAGATTAATCAAAGGCTTTATATGTTTGGTAATGCTCAATAACAATATGTGCATACAAAGAGAGTTGTTTTCTAATTAACTAACCTGAATAAAATGTTGCCTGAGACTGCTCTCCATACCTGTGTCATTCTCCATTGCTCCTACATCTCTGTTCTCCCTAGCTCCTCCTCTTCGTTTACCTCTTCCTCTCTTTACTCCTCCTCTTCCTCTCCTTACTCCTCCTCTTTCTCTCCTTAATCCTCTCACCTTATCTCCTCCTACAAAAGTCAAATTTATTTGTAGAAATATTTTTATGATTTATGTAGTTTACTTCCATAATCACATTTTTCAGTCTTTTCATGGACAGCAATTTAAAAATAATTTTTTTTCAGTGCTAGAGACTGAACCCATACCCTTATAAGGCTAGGGAACTATACCACACTTTGATTAAGCTACAAGCCCAGCTCGACTTTGTTTGTTTGTTTGCCAAATACAATATATAGATGAAATACAGGGGCTCCATGGGTTACCATATGACAACTCATATTGCAGCTTACTTCAAATAAAGTGAATAATAAATGTAGTACTCATTTTACTACAAAAAGTATGGACCTACATTGTAGTGTTTGGGAGACTTGGTCATTCATAGGGGTATTTCTGCTCCTTTGGGCAGGGCACAGCTTGGGCTAGTAAGTAGCTGTGTCTCTGATCCTTCGGTTCCAAAAAGCTTTTAGTACAGTTTTCATTTCTTAAAACTTTTGCCTTTCAATTATGTAAGTACTGCATTTGTGGAAAATCTCTGCCCTCTATAGGAATTTTCTGTATTTCCTACATAAATGCAATAATAGAATTTTTCTGGAGCTCCAGACTGCTAGGACTCACTTATGTCTTATAGAGAAAACTGGTCCTGTGTTTAGGACTACTTCTGTTTCAGATTCCTCAAGCCAGCAACACTTTACTCGCTGAATTCTCTCCTCTACAATATATTTTTTCTTCGTGATCTGAGACTTTCTTTGGTATCAGTTCAGAATCAGCAAGTATACATAGATATGTCAGGTGGATTTTATGTAAAAACATGTCCTCTTAATGCAAACTGTGATAAAACACTATATTTAGATATCTTCCTAAGATGTTATATACCATAAAGCTCTCTAGCCACTTGAATAAGTAGGACTTTATATCTAAGCCTAAATTATGTTACATGGCATGACTAACTTAGAAAAGGGAGAATAATTTCCAAGGTAGATCTAACCAAATATAAAATCTTATATTAAAACAAATGCACACACACACACACACACACACACACACACACACATGCACACACACTAACACACAAACTCACTCATTACTAATCAAAGAACCTGACTTCAGAGGCAAGCCCTATGCATGACTTTTTAGAAAGCAAATATTCAGTGTTATGCTAATGAAGATGCAGCCTCTAGTCCCATAGATGATCACAGCCAGTGACTACTTTATTATTAATAAATTATTTTATGTATTTACATCCCAAATTTTGCCTCCCCTACCAGTTCTCCCTCCTAGAGATCTTCACCCCACCCCAACTCCTTCACCTCTGAGAGTGTGCTCAACCTCCTCCATTCCCCCTTCCCTGGGGCATCAAGCCTCTACAGGATTAGACACATCCTGTTCCACTGAGGCAAAACAATGCAGTCTCTGGTACATATGTACAAAGAGCCTTGGACAAGCCTATGTCTGCTTTTTGGTTGATGGCTTAGTCTCTGGGAAGTCCCAGGGCCCCAGGTTAGTTGACACTGTTGGTCTTCCAATGAGGTTGCCATCTCCTTCAGTTCCTTCAGTCTTTCCCCTAGCTCTTCTATACTGGTCCCCAACCTTAACTATCTGCATCTGTCTCAGTCAGCTGCTAGTAGAGTCTCTCAGAAGAGAGTCATGCTAGGCTCCTGTCTACAAGCACAACACTGCATCAGTAATAGGGTAAAGAATTAGTCCCCATCCATGGATTGGATCCCAATTTGGGCCAGTCACTGGCCTGCCATTTCTTCAGTCTCTGCTCCATTTTTGTCCCTGCATTTCTTTTAGACAAAAAACCTTTAAACAAAAAAATAATTCTGGGTCAAAAATTTTTGAAGGTGGGTTGGTGTCCCCATCCCTCTAAGGGGGATGTCTGACTACTGGAGGTGGTCTATTCATGTTCCATATCCCCATTGTCGAGCACGTTGGCTACGGTTACTCACATTGAGTCCTGGGAGACTCTTCCATTCCAGGTCTCTGGGGCTTTCTAGAGGTTGCTCCCCCAACCTCTACTCCTGGCAGCTGCATATTTACATTCATTTTCCTGGCCCTCTGGGTTTTTCCTTCCATCTCCCTAAATACCTAACATTGTCCTCCTTTTCCCCTCTCCCACCCAGATTCCTACTTCCCTCTGCTTGCCATGATTATTTTTGTTCTTCATTCTAAGTGCGGTTTAAGCATCCTCACTTGGGCCTTGCTTTCTGTTTAACTTCTTAGGGTCCATGGGGTATATCATGGGTGTTTTGTACTTTTTGACTAATATACCCTTATCAGTGAATATATACCATGCATGTTCTTTTAGGTCTGGGTTACCTTACTCAGGATGATATTTTTCACTTCTATCCATTTATCTGTAAAATTCATGATGTCTTTGTTTTTAATAGCTGAATAGTATTCTATTGTGTAAATGAACCACATTTTTTTGTATCCATTCTTTCACTGATTTAAGTTGTTTCTAGTTTCTGGCTATTATGAATAAAACAACTATGAACATAGTGAGACATTTTACTACATAGGGGAAAATATCTTCTGTTACTTGTTTATAAAACATAAGAAGATTAAGGCAAACAATCCAAGGAAAACTAAAGAATGAAGGGAATTATGTCAAATATTTGGCTTACATTTTATAGTTTTTTTTTTCTTGCTTAAATGAATACAACTTGATAAAAGGGAAAAGAACAAAACAATCTATAAGGTTATAATTTGACAAAAATTGGGGGAAATGACCAAGTAAGTGAATCATGAATTCAAGTAACACATAATTACACAAACCAAATGGTGAGGGAATAGCCTAAGCTGCCCACACCAGGGTATGTGGTTATATTGTAGAGAAAAGTCAAGTCATGAAGAGATCTTATTGCATATATATATATATATATATATATATATATATATATATATATATATATACTATTCATGCATACATGGTGAATATATGGTTAAATATCTGCTATACAGCAGCTTTGGAAGTTTGCCTGAAATGATAAAATACAACTTGTCTTTGCCAAGTAGAGGTTTCTAGATTGTTACCATTAACACCACATGGAAGAAGTCAGATCATAAATAGTAGAATTTTTGCTACAATATATTGCACTGTCGAGAAAATTTTAACTGCTTGTTTGGAAATGACATAAAATCCTTTGGAAATTGATTTCTTAAAGTTGTATTTTAATGAATAGTTGTCATAACTGTATTAAATACAACTATGCCTCTTACTCATCAATTTTCAGGTCAGATGTATATTTTATTGTTGAGATGCTAAAAATAACACAGCTAACAATGTGTACAAGTTCAATGGGAGCAAATATTCACTGAAATTCAAGGGAATTGTTTTGTGTAAATAACTAGTAGACACACTCAGCTCACAGTAGTTTTTTTTTCCAACTATATCAGTTAAAATTGCAATATGTGCAAGAAATTGCTTGTACTTGGGATTTTAATCCTAACAGGAATAAAACCAGTTACAGCCTGGAAGAGACTTCCCATGGTGATTGGTAATAAGCAACACATAATTATAAATTATCACTACACGTGTTGTTAAAGAAGAAGGCCAGCATTCAATTAGAAGCTAAAATAAAGCAACATGTTATTTTTCAGAAGTCTGAGGAAACCTCTTCCCAGGAAGTAAGACCAGAAATAAGAGGACAAAATAGTAATCGAGGCTAAGATGGGAGGAAACAGAGCAGTGTGGGAAGATCATCAAATCATGTAAAGTCATTAAGAAGCAAAAGAAGCTTCTGGGTCTTACAATAACATACAGTACTGTTAAGTCTATCCTTTGTACTCTCCTTGGCAAGGCCACTGAGAGTGTCTTCACAGGAAAGTACTGGGCCTGGACTCTGGAATTTGGATCAACAATAAACAGTAAACTTCCAAATCTTTAAAAGCAAATGATCCTGTTGGTTTTACCTCCATTGAATTTAATGAAAATTGTAAGTTTTACTTTATATATCTCTCCTCTAGGCATGACATTTATTGGCAGAATCTTATCAGTTCACAGAGATGATTCTGGAAGGTATCTTGTAAGAGTGAAATGTTTGGAAAATTATTTATGTTTGTTTTTATTTAATGTTCCTAGATGTAACAAGTTCATCAAAGGCACTGTGGGTAGCTAGCAGTGAGTATAATTGTGTAATGAAAACTATTATTCATACAGTACTTTCTAAATTATAAGACACTTTCTAGCTTACACATCTTACCAATTCAAATGTAACTTTGACTGTGACACAAAACTTGCGAGGATGTCAAGCTATTTCTGATTTGAGACCACTCAGCTTATAAATGGGAAACTCTGCCATCTTGGTTTGTTAGAGACCAACTGAAGAGACATATGTGGGAAATCTGTGCAGTCTGTCCACAGTCACATGATTAGTTTGACTTTCCATATACCAGAACTAGGAAGAAGCTGCCAGCAAACAAAAATATTGTGTTACTGGAGATAAATTCTTTATATTGCAGGTTTTTTGTTGGCAGAGTACTGTGAATCTCAGATGTGCCATGGAGCCACATTCTAGGAAAGGAAGAGACAGAAAGCAAAATAATCAACATGCCAATAATTGAGATTGACAGTAGAAATGTTTCTTCTCTGTCTGAATCAAAATTTCTACAGCCTTTGAATAATAAACTAAAAAACATAAACTTCATCAGCAATCAAGAGATGTGATGATTGGCTATTTTAATATAGAACAACAATTACATTTTAGGTTCTAAAGGATATGAAACTAGGTAACTTTGTTTCTTCATCTTAATTGAAGGCTTGATAAAAATACGTTAGGTATTGCTTGATTAAAACACCAGAAAAATACTTTGTTTAAGAAATGCCTTTAATACTTGAAATTCATTACAAAGTTAATACAGCAATCCCCAGACATATTGGTAAACATTAGGAAAAGAAACAAGCCAATTTAGTAACTGAAAAAATAATAGGGGTATGAAGAGAAAAAGAGTATGGGTCATCACTAGGATTTCAGTTCAACTTAGCAATGACTAGATTGTGTAAATCCTGGAAATCTAGAGTAAAGCTCAATATTCTAACAGACTTGCCCAATTTTGAAAGTCTAAGATTGTGGTTCAGTTTGATGAGTGCTTGCTTAGCATGGAAGAATCCTGAGGTTTGTCTCATGCACTGTATAAACTGGAGATTAAACACACCAATATTATGTGCACTTCTTTATGGAGACAATATAATCAGATATCCAAGGTCTTCCTCAACATATGTATAAAATATAATAAGATAAAACAAAAACTAACACATCAGAATTGGACAAAACAACAACAAAGAAAAGAGAGAGAAAGAAAGAAAGAATGAAAGAAAGAAAGAAAGAAAGAAAGAAAGAAAAATAAAAGGAAAAGAACCCAAGATAAGGCAGAAAAAACAGAGATCCGCTCACTCCCATACTCAAGAAACCCATAAAAACACCACATTGGAATCCATAAGACATATGTAAAAGAGCCATAAAGTAAAAAGAGAGAAGAAAAAATATGAATAAAGTAAAATTAAAATAATACAAAATACAATAATAAAATGACATTAAACAGAGAAGAAAAACCTGAACATAATTTTGCAAGACAAGAAACCTCCAAGGATGCCTTAGTATTTGTTTTCTGTTGCCCATTCTTTTCTGGCATACACCTACCCTTAATTGTAGTTTGTTTGTTTCTAAGTGAGATTCTGTAGTGGGGCATTATCCCTCTACATTTGTATAAAGCTCAGCAATTGGGCTGTATTAGTGGTAGGTGGATTGGGGAGGAGTAAGGAAAGGAAAAGGAAAAGGAAGAAGAGGAACTAAGAAGCAGAGATGTAGGAGCCATGGATAACCAAGCATGTATCCAGAGCAGTCCTGGGTAATAAATTATATCTAGGTTAGTTATTTGGGTAATACCTCTAATTGTGTGAGCATCTTGTTAATTGAGCATACCAAACATATAAAGCCTTTGGATAGTCTTTAACAATTAGGGTCTCATTTCTATCGGGTACTGTGTGGATGGTGGGATGGTTCTGGGCTCTGCCCAGCTTTATGGAGACAGTGTGGAAGATTGGCGGAGCCATTTCCCGTCCTGGAATCTTGTGGATGGCAGGTGCCTTAGCTGTTGGCCTGATCCAAGCAGTGGCGAGAACAAGCCATTGCCACCAGTGGCCTTAGGCTTAGCCTACTCAGGAACATCGCTGCTCCTTAAGAACAAGCATCCTGTCATTTGTGCTGTTTGCTTCTGTGAAGCTAGCCATCCTGTGTAGGGTGAAATGAAAGCTCTATTTCTCCAGAATTGCATTTTTCTGGTGGCTAAAAGAATCAAATATTTGTTTACATATTAATAAGGCATTTTTACTTCATTTTAAAAACTCCTGCTCAGTTCACTTACCTAGATATTGATTTAATTATTTGGTTGTTAGATATTTAATTTTTGAGTCCTTTTTTAAGGAAGCAAAGGTGATGCTTATGGAGAATATAATTTTGTATGGATTTAAGTGCACAGGTTAAGAGCAAGGGACAAGAGAGCAAGAACAGAAAAAGTAATAAGCTGAGACTGATTTAAAAATCAATGATACCTATCGACTAACTTCAGGTTTCTTAACAAAGCCACATTTAAATGGCTTAAATGTATGTATTTACAAAGGTTAAAATATATATGTATAGCATTTTAGTGTCTTTTTATATCACTTGCTTCAAGACACTTTGCTTGTAAATAAATATAGTGCACTGTTTAAAATTTTGTCCAAAAAATAAATTATAGGTTTGCAAATGATTTTAGATAGATAGATAGATAGATAGATAGATAGATAGATAGATAGAGTTTTGTCTTAAGCATGATTATTGCAATTTTAATTTTTTTTCTGGAAAAAATCTCTTCATGACATAGGAATAGTGTTTAAATGTTAATAGCTTTCACCTGAACTTCTGCAGCTTCTGACATAGTTTTGGAGATTCAGCTGGTGAGACACTACTACCACATTCTGCCTTTCCTTTCCTGTACCTCTTTCGTTTAACTTCTATTTTTAACTTGACACATTTTCCTATGATACATTGATCCCTTAATCTTAAAGGGTGACAGTGGCCAAAGTTTCATTTTCTTAAGGCTTTCATGTTGTGCAAGGTTATACACCCTGCCTACCTGGGGCCAGGAAGGTTTGATCAGCCTGATCACCCAGGGTCAAGAGAAAGTCTCAACATTAAGACTAGAGGATCAATATTAGATTTTTGAGGATCAGTATTTGAATTTATTTAATTGTTTGTTTGTTTGATTGATTGATTGTTTGTTTGTTTATTTGATCAGAGGATTCTCATTTGATGGCATTTACTTATCTTTAAGTAAACAGCTGGTGGAGATCCACCCACTGTCTTCTGATTCCTTAAACACTCTTGATTGTTTCGTTTAACATGCTTAAGCATCTGAAACAAACTCAGACCTATCTGTCAGTTTGGGGGAATGCTATGAATTGAAGTCATAACCTTGTGCACACTAAATGTTTCTCTATCACCGCACTACGTCTTCAAGCCTTATATGTCACCTTCCTGAGCTACTGAGGTCCTATTCAGAAAGCTTTATTTCTATGCCTAAACCATGATTTTTTTCTCTTGTTTTTCTGCAGTGAATTCAGAAATTCAGGAATGTGGAAGATCTCTAAGTCATTCTTGAGAGGATGGAGGGAAACATAATCATGTCGGGCAATGATTATATAAAATTAAATTGAGGTTCCACAAAAATGGACAAAGAAAACTGATAATATAACAAAATTGGATTTCAACCGCAAGGCATTCAGTAAGAGGGAAAAAAAAGGTGTCATTGTTTTGAAACATAAAGATATGATTTTTATAAATAAAAATGACTATTCATAAAGTCATAAAACAGCACATTGTTAGATATAGGAAAAGTACCAAGAAATTTAAATGAATGTATTAATAGCTTTAACTTCATCTAAGCTCATTTTTTTCTGTTTGGACTTAGAGTCTTTATGATACAAGATTTTGATGCAAAATCTTTAAAATGCCTCATCTATATACATCATTATGTACATTGGATAAGTTTATAGAAACCCAGATGGTCAGCCTCAGATGACAGCCTGTGCTACAGAATGAGGAGAATGGAAGTCTCGCTGAATGAGAACATCAGAAAGATGCTCTTAACACAGATTTTCAGCGACACAATATCAAGTGGCTTTGGATGGAGAATGTTTTCACATGGGAAGTTGCAACCACAAACAGAACAGTTAGGGATTACAAAAATAGGGACTCTGGAATGAGTGGGGCGATATTTCTTTTCATTAATGCTACTGCAAACAATACTCTCTCTCTCTCTCTCTCTCTCTCTCTCTCTCTCTCTCTCTCTCTCACACACACACACACACACACACACACACACACACACACACACACACACACACACATGAAGGAGATGTGTCCAAGCATTGCCTGTGTTTGGCTATCAGTAGTGGAACCACAAACTTCATTGCTTTTGTTTGCTGTTTTTTTTTTTTTTTTCTGTAATAAATACAGAGTACTTTAATCTTAAACTCTATCAAGATTTTTAGAGAGCTTTATACTCCATTACAAACTATTCTAATTCCATTTTTAAATACCAAGATTAAACAATAAAAACTATCCTGCCTCTGAAGTTGTGCTCAGACCCAAATACCACTGTAGTAATGAACACCGCCAGGATATTGCACCTGCCTAGTGCATTTACGATTTTATTGCTGATATATATTCTCTATGCTAATCTCCAGGAAGCACTATTGCAGCTGTATTTTATAAATAATGTTCTTATTTGTGGTAATGTAGAGTTTAAATGCAAGAAGTCAGAAATATTTTAGTTGTTTTTTTTTTTAACTTTTCTTCTTAAGTGCTAATTTTTGAGCTTTGTAAACATTTCAATTACATTTTATTTTTGCCTTTACTATACATAAATATGGGCAAGTGGGAGCAAGCTAATTAAATATCTTGCTTATATTTACTGAGTTCCTGTAGTTCTAGTTTGCTTGTTGTATAATACCTTTGTCAGGTAACTGCCACCCCACTCTTCCTCTTCTTTATCTCCAGGGCTAAACCGAACTAGTCTTAGAAAAGATTTACATTTAAGTGGATCTGTAGCCACCTAGAACACTGAATGCAACATCTTGCATTGGTTCACAGCATTGAACTTGAGCCTGTGCTGTTTTGGGGTATTAGCTTTATCATTCATATATAATGTGTGAATGTGGAGAAATCCTTTTATTTCTATATATCCCAGATTCCATTTCTATAAAATAATAGAAACAGCATTTACACAGATACTTTGCGCTAGACACAAGATTAAGTAAATGATGCTTCTTACACATAGTAAAAAATTATAAAAGCTGAACTAGGGATTTTTGTTTCCTTAAAAGACTAATTTTTGTTAAAATGTTATACAAAATCACTGTATTGTCCAGAGGGCATACTGATAATTGGATATATGAGTTTAAAGAGTTACTAAATTTTAGGAGTAGAAGAAAAATTACCAATGACTTATAGAAATCTACCATTGTATAATTACTGTCCAATGAACAGAAAAATTGACAGACTTTTTAAATTTCAAGACTGACTAAATCCCAGATTTATAAAATTTGAGCTAGTGCTTCTAAGGGAGTTGATAACAGATGTCCATTCTTGTTTTAACGTTTATTGTTAAATAACACTTCCTTTAGGTTAAACAGTATGTCAAGTCCTGATTATATAGTAGAACAAGCCACATGGGATATTGATTCACCGTAAGTTTATAGAATACTGACAGGTATGTTCATGTGTACCATGTGCCCTTATGAAAATATATCAATGACTTTTACAGTATGATAGTGACAGTTAGATGTTGACTATGTGAAACTTCTATACCGACATGGTAGAAGAACTTTACACACAATATGTTTATTGAATATGAATCAAAGTAGAGGGGTTCATGTGTCTAATTCATGGAGGAGAACAATAAAAGTTTTCAGGAAAAAAATAAAAGAAAGAATATATCTCTGCTTATTAGGAACATACATTTGTAATTTATTTAATTTTACCTTTTTTTAACTAATTAACATTTCTCTGAGGTTCTAATAGAAATCTGCAGTACATCTATATGGTCCTGGCTTATTTTGGGGGCGGGAGGGCTGACGGGGGAGAGACTTTATTGCTTCAGTCTTATTGTTGGTTATAAATATATTTAACTTATTTAATTCATCTTGACTTAAGTTTGCTATATTATATGATCCAGGATATGTACATTTTTTTTTTTTTTTTGCAATTTTCAACTTTGGTGAACAAAGGTTTCTAAGATGTATTCTTATGATTTTCTTGATTTCGATGCCATCTGTTATAATGTCTTCCTTTTCATTTATGTTTGTTAATTTTAGTCTTCTTTCTCTCTTATATTTGGTTTACTTAGTTTATAAGCCTTTTTATATGTTCAAAGAAGCAGCTCTTCCTTCCATTCACTGGTTCATTGCTTACATGGAAGAAGGAATGAAAGAATGTGAGAGGAGCCAGAGGAAATAGAAGAACAGGACTGCAGCACTCGAACCCCATCAAAGGAAAACTATTTTCTTCTGGCCAAGAGAATGAAATATCCAGCCTTGGCAAAGCCCCAACATTCCAGATAGGCTGGTCAACCACCTGGCTTACTGACCACTGTCAGGAAGTTGATATAAGCTAGAAGAATATAGTTTTTGTTAGTATTTTGCCTAAGCTCCACCCCACAGTTAACTGGCAACATCCAGGTGC
>JANHMN010000008.1:41259439-41303551 GCA_030674055.1 Rhabdomys pumilio
TCTCTCTCTCTCTCTCTCTCTCTCTCTCTCTCTCTCTCTCTCTCTTTCTCTTCTCCATCTCTTTTCCAGCATCTTCCTCCAGGAAGGTGCTAAAATTTGCATCTTTCCTACCCTGGAGGTTTTCCTTTAAATTCCCTCAAAATTTTCTTCAAGCTTCCTCTTAGTCTTTCCATAAAAGATTTTGTCAATGAGACTAAGAACCCCAAGAGTGGAATCCAGATTCTTTGGTATCATTTGATGAAGCGACTCCTTAGAATTTATGAAAATAATTCTAACCATGTTCATGCAAGTAACTCGTGAAGATTACTGAGTCACACACAGAGAATTAGGTTAGAAACTGGAGATATTAAAATGGGTGGGATACAACTTAAAGTAATTTGAAGGTGAATATTTTTGTTTTAATGAAAATTTTTAAATACAAAAACAGTAATCATAGTGTCGGACGTGGTCGTTCTCTAAAGAGCACACTGGTACCTATGCAGAGAGATTTTATAACACCTGAAGTCAGAGACCAAGTGATTTACAGAAAAGTGAGTATATTACTACATTGGTAGTAGCATCCTGATTGCTTGGGTCAGATTTCTCTTGACTGGATACAGCCTAGAGAACGTGTGTTGAACTCAGTCTGCTTCTAATTGGCTGCCATTTTTAGCAAGGATTAGTCATATACATGTTATAAATGACATTGATCAGTTATATAGCTTTAATACTGATGCTGTTCTCATTCTGCTCTTCCTTGGCAACTCATGAACCCATCTTCTCTTGTCTGAGAGATTATTACTTTTCAATGTTTACCAAGTTATTAAAAAAGAATTATAATAAAAAAATCATAGCAAGACATTTTATGAAATAAAATTATGAAATAGTATGTCAGATCAAATATTTTTGCTACTCTCATTGCTAATAACATAAACATAATTGAAAGAAAATTAGTCTCATCAGCAGGGGATCTCTAGTTTTGAAAACAGCAGAAAATATTGTGTTGCATTAATTCTTTGACTATTAACATGAATAAATTCTGCACAAAGTAGCAAATGGTCTAAAACCACAATCCAGCAAATAGAAAGAAAAATGTCACAGCAAGATTTTTTACCTTGAAGATTTGCTCCTGTATTCTGAAATTATAGGCCATAAAAAATAAAAGTCAGAGGTAAGGATCTTAAGTCAGAAGAAATCTCCAATTCTCCAAAGTCTAAAAGGCAGTTCAAATATCCAGAAATGGGCTCAACCTGGACTGTAGAATTATTTCTAGTAGTTAGATAAAAGCCAACATTATTCAGGAACTTGGGAAACTGGTTCTCATCTACCAAATGAGTCACTTCCCTTACCGCTGGCAGAATGGATGTATGGCTACCCGTGGTGCCTGTTAGCATATCAAAGATCTTGCTGGCTTCCAGGTTTCCACAGAGTCCCAAGTACTGGTTATACATTTCAAAGTCCACTGTAGTTTTCTAGCTCTTCCACCTCCTTCCCTATCCTAAACTCCCTCAAGCTAAGGGAACTGCCCCCAGTTACTCATTCTTATCACCTGCTATTCTTGCTATTCTTGCTATGCCCCAACATCTCTCTCTCATCTACATGTCTGTCTGGCTTTTTCTCTGTCCCTCTTACTATGGTTTCTGCTCTCTATCCCCTATCCTCTGCTGTTTTCTCCTCACTGACAGAGAGTCTGGAGAGAGTCAGCATAGGTATCATGTTCACTCTACTATTCCTCTCTGCTCTAGACTTCTCTAGGGGCCTCTGACTCTTCTCTCTCTCACTTTTCCAATCTAAGCTTTACCCTAATCATGCCATGGAGCATTTTTATCACCAGTTCCCATTGCTGCTGGGAGTTGGAAAAAATGACTGAAAAGAGGGCACTATTGATATAATACCTAACATTTTAGCATTGCATTAAAATTCTCATCCAGGGAGCTACGGAGGTGTCCTTGCGGCTCTTGCTGAGGACACGTGTTTGTTTCCCAGCACAAACAGGAAGCTGACCACAAACTCTACCATGTGCTTCAGAGAATCCCACACCCTCTTCTGACCTCAAAGGGCACCCGCACACAGGTATCAACCCACAGATACATGCCTACCTTCTTTTAAAATCTAAAAATAAAATAGAAGTGAGCATGCAGAGAAGAGATTTAATAAATCTTGAAGCAAGCAGAAGTTAGGACGCCAGAATTTTAAAATATTCCTGATGCTGGGAAGAAATTGATTTTAAAGAAGTATTGATAAGCTCAGTCAACAGTGAATAGAGTGTATCCCATTACTGTCTCCCTAGTGAACCCAAGACTAAAATGTATTTACTTAATGGCTCAGTAAAGTCAAAAGACTCATTCATTATAAAGAAGACTGCAAAATCAAAGAGATCTGTGATCATTTAAATGCCTTTCTGCTACACAAAAATCTATATATTTAGAAGAAAATCAGCTCCAGAGGGTCCACAAAAAGATTATCTACAGTTCTCTGTATACAATTAAATTGTTATATACAAGAATCATTATCAATGAAGGATAATAGAGAAAATGAACAGATAACCCAGTTGTTGAATTTGGCAATTATAAAATAAGTTTGAATGTTTACAGATTGAGAGGAAATCAGCTTGAGAGACAGACATAACCAAAATGTCAGATGACTAATATAGAATTTTTAAAAGCAATAAAAATATATATTAGGGATGGGATATTGCTCAGCTGTAGAGAGTTTGCAACCCATTCACAAGACCCTTAGGTTCAATCCTCAATACAGGAAAGAGAAACAGCGATATAGAGAAAGCGAAGCAAAGAGAAAGGTGGGAGACCAGGGAAGAGAGAGGTCAATAATTAGCAAACAATGGCAACATAAATAGGAAGGCTTGATAACCGTATTAAAGAGAAGTCATTAGAAACTAAACATAGCCCTAAAAATAAGAAAGCAGAGCTCGAAAACCATACATTTTTACCATTTTAAGCAACCAATTTTATGAGAAACTTTCAGTCACATTAGCAGTTTAAATAAACTCTCTGCCTTCTGTTACACTGAAACTCATTCATTGTTCAGTCTTAAACTCCGAGTGTATCTTTCATTCAAGAATCATTGCACAATATCATTGTTGTGTTTCATTTAAAAAAAAGAAAGAATGAAAGAACCAGGATGTTTGATAGAGCCAGGTGTGGTGAGGTGGGAGGGGATGCCTCAGAGACCCATGCTAAGGCAGCCCATCTCCTGAGACACCAGCCACAAGGTGGGTATAGTATAGAATAGAGTTTATTTGGGGCATGGGGAGGGGATTTGAGGGAGTAGAGGCAAGGAAAGGCAGAGAGAGAGAGAGAGAGAGAGAGAGAGAGAGAGAGAGAGAGAAGAGAGAGACCAGCCAGGAACAAGTGTACAGATGGGGAGAGGATGGGGACAGAGGAAGAATGGGTAGGTAGTAAGAGAGTAAAAGGATAAGAGAATGAGGAGAGGACAAGCAGCCCCTTTTGTACTGAGTCAGGCATTCCTGACTGTTGCTAGGTAACTGTGGGGTGGAGCCTAGAAGGAATGCTAACAATCATAGATTGTTTTGTTTTGTTTTGTTTTGTTTTGTTTTGTTTGTTTTCAATGTTGGCTTCTTAAATGGTGTATATTTTCCACAGCTGACACACTGCATTGTGTGATCTCAAAAGCCCCATACATTACTGTGGTCATCCATTCTCTCAGATGCGTCTTTAAGTACTGGAAAGCTGGCAGTTTTCTGAGCTTCAAAGTTCTATTTAAAAGTTGTTTTTGTCACTGATAAAATTGTCACTAGCTTTTTTTTTTTCCTGAAGAGATAAACTCTTAACTTTTAAAAAATTTGTAATACGTGCTTACTGTGAATAAACAGTCAATTGTCCCTTGGAAAAAATAATGCTCTTTTTAAAAAAGCAAATGTTGTCACTTATTTTGTCAAAATAACCATTTTACTTCAGAATGTGTCAGTATTGTGTGTCACAAAGAATATTAAAGTTAAATGGCATCAAGGTTTTCAACTTAGCTACATTACCGATTTTTGCACATTCATCCAGGATATTCATGATTTTGCTCTACATGGTTTTTCTTCTCTCCTCCACTTCTTTCCACTGTGAAGAAAACAATGGCTTCCTGTGCAGTTTATCAAAACTGGTGTGATTATGTAAAAAAAAAAAATTACCAGATTTATTTTTATCTAAAACTGCTTTTGTTATATTCCCATAGATGTCAATGTGAAAGAAATGTCAAATTATGTTCTAGTATTAAAAGAAAAATGCTTCTAAGTTTTCTGAACCTTCAAAGTTTGCAGAGGCCCAATGTCACTCTTCCTGTATGTGCCCAATCTGAATATGTGTAGCTAATACAGTGACACCTAAAACACTAGTCACTTTGGAAAACCATGTGGTGACTGTATAGAATGTAGATGCCTACCTGCCCCAGGGAGCAAGTCCTCTGCATGATACACTAACAAGAAAAAAAGGCCATATATCCAGGAAAACGTTGTTTAAAGATTGTCACAGAATCCTATGTTGTATAATAGTAAAAAAAAAAAAGGGGGGGGGGGGGGGGGGGGGGGGTGAGTTTGGGTACGAGGTCTAAATATGCTTTAGGTAAACAATTGCATTAAAACGATTGTAAATCTGCTCATTCAAGGCAATGCTCTTGAAACTTAATGGGTGAAATGTGAATATACTCTACAACACAGAGAAATCTTGAAAACCCTCTTTTGAAGTAGCTGTTACATATGCGTTTGATATGATGATATTTAGATGAAAGATGACTAGGAAGAACACGACAAATAATTTATTTCACAGTACTTCATTTAAAATGTTCTTTATATTAAAACAAACTAACAAAACAACAACAGAAACATGCTGTAGTGGCCTGTGTAAGAGTGCTTGCCATGTAAGACAGGTTACCTGACTTTGATTCCCTAGAACTCATGTAAATGTGGGAAGCAAGAAGTAATTTCACAAAGTCTCCATATGTGTACTTTGGCACACAAGACTCCTATGCAAACACACACACACACACACACACACACAGAGAGAGAGAGAGAGAGAGAGAGAGAGAGAGAGAGAGAGTCCTAAAATGTTTTAAAGAATCTTATGATTTCACATGTTCTTTTTGAATAAACTACATTTTATTTCCAATGTTGTGTTTCCTTTTGCCTAACTACTACACACTTTATACATACGTGCTACTAGGATGACAGCAAAGATTATCAACATTAAGTTACAGCTGGATTGAGTGTGCATTTATGATCTGTTGAGTGAGCGACTTGCTGTGGTACTGTGAAGATTGTAAGAGTTCCTGAGAACTTAATGTTTCATTTGTGTTTATTACCAATATTTACTAGCTTAGAAGGTATGCTGGAGGAAGACATGTTTCATGTTACTTTCAGAACTTTATTTTCCTTTGATGCCTCGTATCTGATCTTTGTAATTTAGATTTTTAAAATGTACACCAAAAATTATGTGTATTTATAGGAAACAATATTATATATATATATGTATATATGCTTATGATATAAATAAATATAATATAAATAATTATAATTATTTTATTTATTAATTTAATAATGTTATATATACACTAAATATCAAGATATTTACATAAGAAAAATTATACATAATAATGTCTAGATAAGGGTAGCCAGTGTTTTTCTCAGTTATTACTTTGTGATAAAAATCTAAAATTCTTTTTTGCTTCTTGAAACAAACAGCACATTATTATACTTTAGTTATCCTTCATCAGTATCATAAAACTAATTTTAATATGGAGCTATAGTTCAGTGCTTATGGGACAGCCTTACTCTGTCCATTTCTTGCCTCATATTCCACTTCCGCAAAGCTTCTGTAACCAACATCCTACTTACAGCTTCTTTAAGATCAAGTACTTTAGATTCCACATATGAAAGAAATCATGAAATACTTCTTTGCCTGGTTTATTTCACTTAGCATAGTTGCTTCCAGTTTCATCCCTCTTGTCACAGACGTAGGATTGTATCCTTATAAATTATTGCTGCTTGTTGAATGTTTGTGTCATATTTCTTCATGTTCTCAGCCTTCAAGGAATATTAGATATACATTCAACTAACCAAAGTGTGTATATAAATATGATGTATCCAGGAGAAATGGCTGTGCTTGAGAGGACCCACATGGTTGCTGACAACTATTGTAAATCCAGGTCTAAGGACACCAACACTCCTTCTGACCTCCTGGTGCACTGGAGTCGTGTGGTACGTGGACACACATGCTGCACACATATATACGCATAAAATAAAAATAAGCAGATCTTGTCAGTGAGAATGATTTGCTCTAAGTCACATGTCAGTGTATTTCTAAATATTTTTATTGAAATAATCTTAGAAGTAGTATAAAATGTATATACACATGTACATTGTAAATATATTTCATTAATAAATAAATTTCATACTATTATCAAGATACATGGAAAAAGACAAATATCCTAGATTGTCTAGCAATAGAGTAAAACAAAACAAGATAGGATGAGTTAAAAAAAACATTTTAAATATAAAAATACTGATGACATTTCAATAATATCCTAATAAAGTTCAAGATGGAATTTAATACAGAGAGGGGAGCTGTAAAAAAGCTCATAACAAATAGAAAATTATGAGACATTAGAGCCTGATAATCCAATTTCTAATTATAAAAATTAAAGTTATACGTATTTTTAACCAAAAAACATAGTCATATAAAGTTTAACATAGCCTTTTACCCTTGAAAGTAAAGTAAAATGCAATATACATGTGCATTATATAATTTATTCATATGAGAGTTGGAAACAGAAACCTTCAGGTATACAACAAGCATGGTGGTAAATCTTTAACCTAGGATTTTCAATATTTAACATGCAAAAAAAGAAATATAAACAGAGTTAGTCAGCAACACAAATTTAATTGGAAAACGTTAACAATGTTCTGACAGAGCAAGTAAACAGAAATGGGTCTGGGTAATATATTAATAGGGTTTATTTTATGTGTGATTATATTTCAAATCCTAAATCCTATGCAAGCACTGCTCCTTCTTTTCAAGAGCCAATGGAACATTTACAATGATTGCTCATATATCAAGCTATAACGAAAACACCAATAAATCCCCAAAAGGAGAAATAAATCCAGCCACATTCACTGCAGTTTATTACTGTACGGCTAAAAACTAATAACAAAAGTTATATCTTAACTTGATTTATTATAAGATATGTACCTTTGTAGCAATTTTCAGAATACAGAACATGCTCTTGGTTCTGCAGATTATAGTTCTGCTCAGATCAAAATATGAATTCTGAAAAAATATCAAAGAAACAAACGGTCACACATCAGGAGGGGAAAAGAGCCGTTAATCACTTGCAATAATAATTAGAAATCTTTCTTTCCCCAGATGGACTGTTGCTTTGTCTAAAAGCTGATTCTACTCTTAATGCAAACTTCTTTTGTCATCTAAATGATGAAGAAATCAAGATTATATGATCAGAGTAACCAATAGTTATGAATCTTCTAATAAATCTTAACTTCATTTAAGCCCACAATGTTTATTTTAATGTTCTGAAACTGAAAATTATTTTATAACTTAGAGCTGAAGATGATTGCAATTTTACATATTTTTTAAAATATTTCAAGAGTCTACAATGAATGATAAAGACAGATTTATTTCTGACTTACTCTTTCTATTATAGCCTGAGAGTAATGAAGATCTCTGTTTATTACGAGTCCATATCTGATCTCTATCAATGGCAAAGTGACTATACTTTGTTTCTAATTCAAAAACAATGATTTCAAATAAACAGCATATCCCACCATTTAGTAACTTAACTGTGTATAGAGAGGGGACTTACAAGGATAGTTTGAATCCCAAGGAAGTGATATCTTGCACATACAGTGATTGACTGTTGGTAGCAGAGGGAGAAAGTCTTTTCAGTATATTACACAGATGGGATGTAGAGAAGAGAAAGAAAGACCACAGCATTATCCAGCAAAGATCCTAGATCCAGACTATGAGAAGCCTTGTACTTTTGGTACTTTGGTGATGATCTTGACCTTACTTTTATTTGTGTGTGATCTAGCAACTACAACCAAAGAATAACATGTGTCCATGAAAAGAGAAAATCAAAATACTGCCATATATAAAACAAAACCAAAAATGGTTTGAAGTTCAAGAAAATGAAACTTTCTGATGAGTGGAACAAAGGAGCAGGAGCTGTAGCTAAAACTAGATCTTCTTTGGATTTCAGGTGATGTGTCTTCAGCTAGGGCACTGGATCATTGTAGAGGGTGGGATGAGAATGATTCTGATAGATTCATATGCTCAAATACATGATTCCCAATTGGTAGAATGAGTGGTAAAGAAAAGAATCAGGACCTATTGGGGCAGATATGTCAATGGGAGGGCAGGTTTAGCATTTTAAAGCAAAACGTTCCTAGTGTTTTCCTTTGCCTCGTGATTGTGCAACAAGATGCAAAATTCCTCTAAGCTATCTCTTCACTCATATAGAATCTAATATCTTAAAACAATAAAGCCAGATTAAACACTTGCTTTTATAAGTGTCCTTGGCCACGGTTTCTTCATTTTACAGAGTGTTCCTTAATTTGAGTTAGACTGGTGGACTCCTCATGATCCACGTCAAATTTTACAGTTTTAGGGAGACAATAACCAAAGGATGTCTGTGAGTACAGGTTCTCTCTGTCTCTCTCTGTTTCTCTCTCTCTCTGTTTCTATCTATCTATCTATCTATCTATCTATCTATCTATCTATCTATCCTCTCTCTTTCTCTCTCTCATTTTCTCTTTCTCTCTCTGTTTCCTCATCACTAGTAACATTTATGTCATGTCTTGATTTAAATGCAGTAAAGTTCCCCAAACTTCTAAACTTTTGCTCTTAATTTCTCTTTGTGATTTTTGCATTGTCTATGCAAAGATATTAAAACTGTATAAATATCCTCTCATTAAGTAGATTGGTTTCCATAGTTTGAACATCCGTTGATAAAACTGATGCTATTCTTATGATAATTAGTACTATGGTAGCTCCCCAAAAGGGACTTGAGTTTTATTAGGTCTCTTATCATTATTTGTTATCACTGCAAAAGATGTGTTTCCCCATCTACTGATTCTTTTTCTAGGGTATTTGTTTCCTTAATTAGCTCTAAATGAGGTAAGTAGACATTTTAAAAATACTTTTTATTCTAATTATTATTCTGCTATGATTATCATTAACTTTATCTCATCCATATTCCTTTCAGTAGATCCTAACTTGAGTACTTACACCTCTCTGTACCCTTATTACCCCATAAATGACATATCAAGGCATTTGCTGTTGTCTTTGATGAATTACTCACAGTGTATTCTACTCATTAATAATCCAGCAACCATTAAAGGCATAGCAAGGGTTGATCCAGATTTGGTAACTCCTCCTCTTCATTTCAATCCCCACCCCTACCGCAGGACTGCTTTTTGGTATTAAAAAGAAGTGATTTCCCAAAGTTTTAGCCATCACTAACTCTCACAAAAAAAAAAAAAAAAAAACTATTTGTTTTCTTGTAGAAAATGAACTATCATCATGATACTTACTGTGGCCTACTCTCAGGCTAAAAGGTATACACTCAAAACCTTACACTAAGCCCTTTATTTCTAATTGTCAATCCCCTGTAGAAACTCACTGTATTTTCTCAGTCTCCAAAGTCTTCAAACAATCATTTATATTGTTATTATTATAACAATATATCATTAATTGTTTATAGTATTATTTATATTAATTGTTTATAATATTATATATTATATAGTCAATATATAATACAATTTATAACATGATGATAATTATGATAATATAGTATAATATAAATAATTAACATTAATTGTTCATAGTTCATGGTTAGCAAGAGAATTTGCCATAACCTAGAACACTTGAATAATAATCTATAAACAATAGAAAAAAGTAATGGGTTATCCAATCTGAAATGAAAGCAAAGCTAATGTTCTTAGGCCCCTTTATTGCTAAACAAATGTCAGAAAGAAGTAGAATTATCTTCAGAATTTTTAAAGCATAATAATAAACTTAAAATTATATAACTATCTATGATAATTTTCCTAGACAGCAATGACAGCAAATGATATTCGGGTAATATTGGGAATATAATATACCTTCTTTGTTAAATATAAGTGTCCTACAGAAACATTCTAAAAATATGGCTCCGTGTAACTCTTATTCCTTATCAAAGACACTTCCATTTGCAGAACATAGAGGCTACTACAGAAATCCACAACTGATCAAAAGGCAGAGAATAAGAGACTCTGTGGTGCCCAGCCCCAGCGCAGTATCACCAACATGGCCCTACTCCTAAAGTGCAGAGGACATCATAGAAGAAGAGCAAGAAAGATTTTATGGTCCAGAGAATCAGGATAGGATGTGTGCTGAGAGACAGTGTTCTATAAACATAAGAGTGATGCTTTACCCATGAAATCTCAACAATATGCTCATCTAAACAAGAACAGTGTAATGGTATTACTAGTTGACATGCCAGTGTGGATGGAGAAAATAGCACAAGGCTCTTCCTAGGGAGGAAGACCTATTGGAAATCAGTAATTACTGAGAGAGGCAGAATGATTCTTCTGAGCCTGCAGTAGGTTATCCAGTTGGGAATAGCTCTAATAAAATGTACATATAAGTAATATTAAGTTGGCTCAGTAGTGTGTGTGTGTGTGTGTGTGTGTGTGTGTGTGTGTGTGTGTGTGCGTGTGCTCATGGGCATGTGCACACACACTTGTGCCCATGCAGTGTGTGTGTGTGTGTGTGTGTGTGTGTGTGTGTGTGTGTTAAACAATAGCTATTAAAGAGCTCACAAGTTAGATGGCACTGGACAGCATGAAAGAAAGAGTTTCAAGAGGGTGAGGAAACGGTGAGCTGGTGTAAATACAGCACACACACATACTATATACTGACAGTTGCCCTTATGTGGTTAAGACTGCATGTATAATTGTGTGAGGGTATCAGATCCCTTGGAGCTAGAGTTACAGACAGTTTCAAGCTGCCATGTGTGGGGGGAAATTTAACCCAGGTCATCTGCAAGTACTTTGAGTGTTCTTAACTGCGAGCTGTCTCTTAGCCCAAACAGACAGTTTTTAAAACATCATTAATGTTTCTCTTTCAAAGTGTGAAACTGGTATCTTCATCAACATCCTTTAAATAGTGTTAGAATGGAGAATTCAGAGGTCCATACAGACTCTCTGAGTCAGAATTTTAATTTTACTAGTATGTCCCAATACCGCATCTGCCATTTAACTTATGAGTCCACATAAGATTTAACATTCTAAAATGTAAATGTTATTTCTAGCATTTTATCATTTATTTCCCTAGTTTAGATGTCACAACAACACAGTAGTAGGAAAGAAAAATGATGTGCAAATATAGCTCTTGATGAAATATGTATGATAAAGACTTGGAACAGCAAAGACAGTCCTGGATGAGATGATTTTCAGTTACTGTGGTTTCATCTATGCAGATTTTTATGGGATAAAAAATATTTGCTATGTCATACTGAACAGTAAAAGAAGAAACAGAAGACTGCATGCCGTGCATCTGGATGCCAGAAACAATAATCATAAATAATTATCAGATGAAATATTAGATGATGCCAGGGGCCATTTTTCTTGGTTGGTTTCTACAGATTTGCACTCTCCCGACAATCATGCATTTTCAAATATGAGAAAATATTTTTGAATAATGTACGAATTTGTTTTTAGTGTGGAAAACTGCAGAAGGAGTTATTGTGGACATATCGTATTGATCTTTTTCTTTCAAACAGATTAAAATGTCTTACACAGGATGTCACTTTCTTCCATTCTGGCCTCCCAAGCTTAGTACACAGATGCTGCTGTTATATCAAGTAATCAGTGAGAGTTAGTGACCCTAGTGTTCTAGACTGTGCTTGCTTTGTTGCTACCACTGCTCTGGATGGCCTTCCTCATGTTTGGATAATAAGTTTTACATGTAAAATGTGGTCATGATATAGAAATTAATGAGCCCAGGACCCATGAAACCATTAGAGCTTAAGAAAAAGATCTGTATAAATAATGAGAAACAAATTCAACTCTGACCTACATCCTGAGATTGTTGAAAAAAAATGTTACTAGAAAGTCCCAGATGCCAGGGAGTCAAAAGGTTCTGAAGACCCAACATTAGCTGAAATACCAACAAAGGGGAGATAGAACTTGTAGAGACCATATCCAGTGGATAGACACAGCCCCCAGTTGAGGGATGGAGCCACCCACCCACCTCAAAACTATTAATCCAGAAAACTAGGAAAACTGGGAAGGGTGATAACATTTCAAATGTAAATAAATAAAATAACCAATAAAAAATGAAAAACATGTTAAATCTCTGAGTTGAGGATATGTTTGTGCTCCCCACAGAAAGCAGTCAGTGTCACATTCCTTATACATGGGGACTTGTACACAGGCACATACTATAAAGTCTGTGGTTATGCTCAGTTTTGTAATATTTCTATATATACATATTTTAATCTGCCCCTAGAACTGTAGCCCCTTTTGCTATTCTTCAATTTCTCTCTCCTGCATTCCTGACACCAACTTTATAAATTCCTCCTGTTCATTATAATTATTGCTTGTTGGTATTAGAGTGTGAATTTTATATTTTTCATCAACTTGCAGAGCTAATCACCTGGTCATTAGCTTACGTTACAGTTCCTAGTCACAATGGGAGCTCAGAAGCTTGGGGTGGCTGGTGAAGGCAGGGGATTGAGGATTTTCATACTATATATATATATATATACACACACAATGATGAATCACTGCTCCTTATTCATATTTTTATGAATTCATTTGTCTACTTCATATTATCATGACATCCCCAATCTTTCAGTAATTACTTTCATGCCATTAAATGGTTTCATAGTACCACCAAACCAGTTTTAGACCCTGAGAAGTTTCAAAGTCTCTCCCACATTATTACTGCTAGTATACCTCTACAGGAGACAATATCGTTTCTTATTTAACAGAACCAGCTGTGGAATCAGGCAAACCCAGCTTTATGTTTTCATACTTTTGTTCAGTATCTGTATAACCCATGAAGAATTCATCTCCTTGCTGGCGAGGATGTGGAGAAAAAGGAACACTCCTCCATTGTTGGTGGGATTGCAAGCTGGTACAATCACTCTGGAAATCAGTATGGCGGTTCCTCAGAAAACTAGACATAGCATTACCTGAAGATCCAGCTATACCACTCCTGGGAATATACCCAGAAGATGCTCCAACATATAACAAGGAAAAATGTTAAATCTTTATGTTCATAGAAGCCTTATTTATAATAGCCAGAAGCTGGAAAGAACCCAGATATCCTTCAACAGAGGAATGGATACAAAAAAATGTGGTACATTTACACAATGAAGTATTACTCAGCTATTAAAAATAATGAATTTGAGAAATTTTTAGGTAAATGGATGGAACTAGAAATTATCATCCTGAGTGAGTTAACCAAATCACAAAAGAACATACGTGGTATTTACTCACTGATAAGTAGATGTTAGCCCCAAAGCTTGGAATAGCCAAGACTCAAAACACAGACCACATGAAGCTATTGAAGAAGAAAGACTAAGTGTGGATGCCTCAGTCCTACTTAGGAGGAACAAAATACTCAAGGGAGCAAATATGGAAACAAAGTGAGGGACAGAAACTGAAAGGGGCTGTTTGGAGACCATTCCACCTGGGTATTCATCCCATGTGCAGTCACCAAATGTAGATGCTGATGTGGATGACAGGAAGTGCATGCTGACAAGAGCCTGATATTAGAGGTCTGCCAAGGTCTGACAAGAGCCTGTCTCCTTAGAGGTCTGCCAAAGGCTGACACATTCAGAGGATGATGCTCACAGCTAACCACTGATCTGATCAAGGATTTCCCAATGGAGAAGTTAGAGAGAAGACTGAAGGAGCAGAAAGGGTTTGTGGCCCCATGAGGAGAGCAACAATACCAACCAACAAAAGCTCCCCAAGGTCTAAATTCCCATCCTGGGAGCACATAGGGACGGACCCATGACTCCAGCTGTACATGAAGGGGAGAATGGCCTTGTCGGGTATAGGTGAGAGAGGAGATTCTTGGTCCTATGAAGGATGAACAACAAGTGGTAGGGGGGAATTTGAGGTTGGGGAGGTGGGAGTCGGGGGTAGGTGGGGGCACATCCTCATGGAAGCATGAAGAGGGGGGATGGGATAGGAGGTTCCTGGGGTGGGGGGAAGAAGGGTTAGGGGATAAAATCTGAAATGTAAATATAATATCCAATAAAAAAAAGAGTTCATCTTCTAACATGTCAGTTTCCCCATCCCATTTAATCTCCCCAATGACAATTTAATTTATATCCCTTGGTCTTGCTCTTCTCTCTAGAAATGTATTCATGTGACTATTCAAATGACAACTCAATGTCCCCTTTTCTTATATATAAATTAGGAATTTCCTAAACCAGCTTTTTTTCTCATCTCCTAACACCTTGGTCCCGATTAAGTCTCATTTTAGTCAATGTTTTCTAGAGAAAAAGAGCTAATAAGATGTGTGTGGTCATATGAGACTGCCTATGCTTATTCAATGCAAATGTTCATATGTTCCACATATGGAACCAACAATAGAATAATGGTTATAACAATGTCCAACCTTGCAAACTAAGGAATTTATTGGCGTTACCTACAGGAGCTTCTTAGGGAACCATTCTGATGCTGTCCTGTTCCTCAGTTGGTTCTTGATCTGTTAGTACAAAAAACTATTGGCCAATGCTGGGTGGAAGGCACAAGTGGGATTTCCAGATCCCTGGAGGACAAAGGCTGGTGCAAGAAAGGAGAGCAGGAGTATTTTTTGCCATGCTTTGGAGAAAGAAGCCAGCAGCCATGTGCGATCTCCAGAGGAGGTTTGGACTGTGGCCACTATAACAGGCAGGTGGACAGACATGTTTAGCAGGGACCAGATGGGATTAGCCACTGAAGTTCAGGGCAGGCAGGAGAGATGGAGATAAGAAACTTGTAAAGGTATGCTTTTCCAAGAGAGAGATAATAGTGACCAGCAACTGTGTTAAGTTGACAAGCTCTCTGCTCCTCCCTGTTCCGGAGTGCCAGCCTTGTCCCGTAGACAAAATAGTGAAAGTCAGTGTGAACGGATTTGGCTGTATTGGGCGCCTGGTTACCAGGGCTGCCTTCTGCCCTGCATCTGGCAAAGTGGAAATTGTCACCATCAATGACCCCTTCATTGACCTTAACTACGTGGTCTACATGTTCCAGTATGACTCCACCCATGGCAAGTTCAACAGCACAGTCAAGGCTGAGAATGGGAAGCTTGTTATCAACAGGAAGCCCATCACCATCTTCCAGGAATAGATCCCGCTAACATCGAATGGGGTGATGCTGGTGCTGAGTACGTCGTGGAGTCCACTGGCATCTTCACCACCATGGAGAAAGCCGGGGCCCACTTGAAGGGTGGGTCCAAAAGGGTCATCATCTCCTCCCCTTCTGCTGATGCTCCCATGTTCGTGATGGGTGTGAACCATGAGAAATATGACAAGTCGCTCAAGATTGTCAGCAATGCATCCTGCACCACCAACTGCTTAGCCCCTCTGGCCAAGGTCATCCATGACAACTTTGGCATCATGGAAGGGCTCAGGACCACAATCCATGCCATCACTGCCACTCAAAAGACTGTGGATGGCCCCTCTGGAAAGCTGTGGCTTGATGGCCGTGGGACTGCCCAGAACATCATCCCTGCATCCACTGGTGCTGCCAAGGCTGTGGGCAAGGTCATCCCAGAGCTGAACAGGAAGCTCACTGGCATGGCCTTCCATGTTCCTACCCCCATGTGTCCGTTGTGGATCTGACATGCCACCTAGAGAAACCTGCCAAGTATGATGATATCAAGAAGGTGGTGAAGCAGGCATCTGAGAGTCCACTGAAGGGCATCCTGGGCTACACTGAGGACCAGGTTGTCTCCTGAGACTTCAACAGCAACTCCCACTCTTCCACCTTTGATGCTGGGGCTGGCATTGCTCTCAATGACAACTTTGTAAAGTTCATTTCCTGGTATGACAATGAATATGGCTACAGCAACAGGGTCATGGACCTCATGGCCTACATGGCCTCCAAGGAGTAAGAAATCCTGGACCACCCACCCCAGCAAGGACACCGAGAGCAACAGAGACGCCCTCGATTGCTGAGGAGTCCCTGTCCCCAACACTGAGCATCTCCCTCACAATTCCCTTCCCAGACCCCATAACAACAGGAGGGGCCTAGGGAGTCCTCCCTACTCTCTGAAATACCATCAATAAACATTCACTGCACCCACCAAAAAAAAAAAGAAAGAAAAGAAAAGAAAAGAAAAGAAAAGAAAGGTTGACAAGTTGAAAAGGAACAAATTTTGTGTGTGTGTGTGTGTGTGTGTGTGTGTGTGTGTGTGTGTGTTTGAGGATTCAAGGGAAGCCAGGTCCGGGCTGGTAGAATGGTCACTTCCCAAATCTAAAGGCAGGTAGAGCATAAAACCAAACACAACAGAGTTTAGGTAGGAGTCAACTTGGAAGACTGGGAATGATTCAAAGGTATCTATATCAATAAAAAATATACCATAATATGTAGGGCTAACTTACAAGAGCTGGAATTCTGGAGCTCTCGGTATGACATGTGGGCAGCTCATTGGGTCTGAAAGTCTTCTCTATATAGCTTGTCTCTTTTCAATCTCCTTTCTTGTCAGTGGCTTATGGCTTCCATAACCCTGGGGAGCACCCTTGTGAATCTGACGAGTCTGTGCTTTGTAAGTGTAAAGTTGTTTTATTCCCTCCAGAGCTATCCTGAGACCAGTCTTTCAACTTGGCATAAATGGCTGCACCACAGTGGCCATAGGGTAGGAGGTTATAAATAATAAGCTACACAAATACAGAAGTTAACTGGATCAAAACCTGTGGAGTGAGCTGGGAGCCTGGAGACCTGAGAGTGCTTCATGGCACAGACTATGTTAATAAACAATCTCTATTGCTTAGACCTGCAGGTCTTCAGCTCCTTTTAGGCCTTTAACTGATTGAATTGGGTCCAGCTTCATTATGGAAACAGGCTGCTTTCTGAAAATACTTTTATATTACATACTAATTTCTTGAAAAGCACTTTTCAGGTTGATTTGCGAAATGAATGATCACGATGAGATTTCAAAAACAAAATGTTTAACAGAGTCACCAAAGACACATTACTCCTTAAGAAACTTATGGAATTATTTATTTATTCATGCCTGGTATCATCTTTTCATATAGGTGGCAAGGTTAACAAGAATGCTGGGGCATTTCTTGTTAATTTGGGCATCCTTCTTCATTACATTAAACGTTGTAGTTATACACTGTATGCTCAATAAATACTTTCACTAAAGGAATATAAAATTGCAAGGACATTAGATCTACTTTGATTATGTCCATGTATTATTTCCTTAGCTCCTTGAAAAGGTATTTGGTAGTAAATATGTGTGTGAGGGGGTCAGCATATGAAACACACATACACACACACACACACACACACACACACACACAGGGTTTACTACACAAACCTGAGAACCCACACATACACACACACAAAGGGTTTACTACTCAAGTATAAGGACTGGACTATAGATTTCCAGCACCAATGTTATAAAATAAAATAAAATAAAATAAAATAAAATAAAATAGCAAGCAAACAAACAAACAACAACAACAACAACAACAAAAATCTTGCTAGCTGAGATGTACACCTGCAATCCCACCAAAGTGAATGTTAGTGATAAAAGTACATTGGATGATGGATGCCAGTGGCTCCTGGCCAGTTCATGATCCCTCTGTTCAGTGAGAGACTCAGTCTCAAAATAAATTAAGTGAAGAGAGATGCAAGGCTCTTATGTTAACCTCTAGCCTCCAAGTGTGCATCTGTCTTGCAAGTACATGCGTATATTAGCGTGCATGCACACACAAGCACACAAATACAAAACAAAAAACAACAACAAAACCCACAGATTTCTTTTCCTCTCCAGAATGCCAGTGTGTGTCTGAAGAGGGAGGGGGAAGCTGTGACTCACCAAGGTCATACATGATTAATGAATGAAGCAAGATCATATCTAAAATATTCCCACCCCATTATAGAGCTACTAACCATTACAGCTGGGTCTAAGTCTTTACATGTTTCAGTCATACCTTTTATTAAAAATAAATTATTTTATCATATAATAAAATCTGAAAACATTTTTCCACCCCTTACTCCTCTCCATTCTGCCTCCCTCTAGATTCACTCCCTTTGTGTCTCTCATTAGAATAGAACGGGTTTCTAAGAGATAACAACTGAACATAACAAAGTGAAATATAGTAAGATAAAGCAAAAAGCACCACACCGAGACTGCATAAGGCAACCCAACAGAAGGAAAGAGCCTAACAGCAGACACAAGAACCAGACCCACTCATTTACACACTACAGAGTCCCATAAAAATACTAAGCTGAAAGAAATAGTATATATACAGAGGACCTGGTACGGACTCTTGTAGACCCTGGGCTTGCTGCTTCATTCTCTGGGAGTTCATATGAGCCTTGCTCAGTTGATCCAGAGGCATTTGTTCTCCTGGTGTCTTTGATCCATTATGCTCTTACACTGTTTCCTCTTCCTCTTCCTCTTCCTCTTCCTCTTCCTCTTCCTCTTCCTCTTCCATGGAGTTTCCTGCGCTCTGAAGGGAGGAAGTTTAATGGAGACATCCCACTTAGAGCTGCATATTCAAAGGACATCCTCTCTGTGTAATGTCTGACTATAGATCTTTGCATCTTTTCCAATCTGCTGCTAAAGAAAGCAATAAAGCATCTTTTTAAACTCACTCACCCAAACTATTTTTTTTTAAAAATGGGAAATTCAAGTGTAGAACTAGAGAGAGTATATTCTGTGCCGTAGAATATTAAAATATCCCTTACTTCCAGGATGGGAAAGTTGGAGACATAGTTTGGCTTTGTCAGGAGTGACCAGGCAATACCTGTGTCTGTGTGTATGCTTACTTCATTTCAAAGGAGACTTAGAGCACTGGCATTTTATGAGTACGGCTGAAATAACCTTATGAAATGAGCCACTATAACATGAAATTGACATTTCATGTTTGTTTCAGAGACAGCTGAATGATGCAGTAGGAGGAAGCTTCACTGATACTGGCTCAGGAAGGCACTGAGCTATGAATGTAACAGAATGTCACTAGGCATTATTTTATTGTTCCATTTTTTTTAAAGGGCAGTAGTATTTGATTTAACCTCTGTCTCTGGGCTATATAGTCTCTGGTTCTTAGTCATGTAAGCAATACGAGGTATGGTTTCCGTCTTGTGAAATAGACCTTCAAACAAATAAAACAATTGGTTGGTTATTCCCATGAGATATCTACCAGCACTTCACTATCAGGCTTTGTATGCAGGATAGATTGAAGATCGCCTGTTTGGGGCTGGGTATGTGTTTACCTTTCTCTTTTAGTAGCCTGTGGAATACCTTCCCATACCAAAGACACTAGAATGTAGTTGGAGGAAGGTACTAGGGAGGTACCAGTTCACCCTCCATGATCAATGAGTTGTGTAGGTGTTGTCTTCAGCAATAGACCCTTGCTGTCACTTTGTGGAGAACAATCAACTGTCTTGGCAATAACTTGGATGATTTCCATGGGGCCTATTTGGCCAATAACTCAGTTGGTTGAAACTCAGTCTTGTTACTGAAGTCTTATTGACAGGAAATGGCTAGTTAGGGCTTCTGTCTCCCCTATTATTTAGAAACTTCATTAGAGTTGTGCTTATATTTTAGGAAGGTTCACTGCACTAGGTTTCCATACCACTGGCTACTGCCTCTCAATTCTAGCCGTCTCCCCTTATTCTCTCCTCATCATCACCTTTTCCCTTCCCCACCTGATCCTCCGTTCCCATTTTCTCCCACAGCCCACCTATAAAGCCTATCCAATTTCCATCACACAGGGAAATCTGTGCATCTCTCTCAGACCATTCCTGTATAAGTAACATGTCCGAGTTTATGGGTTTTAGCCTGATTATAATTAATCCCAGCACTTGGGAAGCAGAGGCAGGCAGGTTTCTGAGTTTGAGTCGAGCCTGGTCTACAGAGTGAGTTCCAGGACAGCCAGGGCTATACAGAGAAACACTGTCTCAAAAAAAAATTAAAAGCTAATAACTACATAATATAAACAAATACATACCATATTTATTTTTTTGAATCTGGGTTACTTCAGCCAGAATGAATTTTCTTTTTTTTTTCCTAGTTCTATCTATTTACCTGCCAGTTTCATGATTTTACTTTTTTAACTGCTGAGTAATACTCTATTATGGAAATGTAACACATAATTTTTAATACATCGTCTCCTGAGAGAAATCTAGATTGTTTCCTATTTCTGACTATTATGAATAGGCCAGCAATTAACATGGGTAAGCAAGTGTTCTTGTGTTAGGATCCTTGGGTCTGCGCCCAGGAATGGTTAAGCTAGATCCTGAGGTAAATTGATTCCCAACATTCTAAACAAATGCCATATTGATTTCCAAGTGTCTTTACAAGTTTGCTTTCCCACCAGTGAAGGAGGAGGATTCCTTTTGCTCCAGATACTCACCAGCATGAGCTATCACTATGTTATTGACCTTAGCTATTATGACAACTATAGTTAATATATAGTTAGTATAATAAAAAAATTAAAACAAGGTATAATCTCTTTTGTTCATCTCTCATTAAGGTTACACACTATCTTTAACCACAAGCAAACACATCCTGAATTCAGCTTACTTTTTCATCCATATGCTAATTGTTTTTAAACAAATATATATATATATATATATATATATATATATATATATATATATATATATATATATTACTTATTCACTTTATATCACACTCCCTGTCTTCCTCCCAATCAGCCCCCTGGGTATTCCCCGACCCTGGCACATTCTCTCTCTGTGGGATGAAGCACATCCTTTCCCACAGAGGCCAGACAAGGCAGCCCAGCTAGAAGAACATATAACACAGACAGGCAGCAGCTTTTGGGATAGTCCCTGCTCCAGTTGTTCAGGAGCCACATGAAGACCAGCCGCACATCTGCTACATATATGTGGAAAGGCCTAGGTTCAGCCCATGTATATCCTTTGGTTGGTGATTCGATCTCTGAGAGCTCCAAGGGTCCAAGTTAGTTGACCCTCTGGGTCTTTCTGTGGAATTCTTATCTCCTTTGGAGCCTACAATCCTTCCTCCTATTCTTCCATAAGAGTCCCTAAGCTCCATTCACTGTTTGACTATGTGTGTCTGTCAAATGCAGTGTTTGTAAAAATTCTTTTTCCACTCTACAGGCTGATACTTTGTCCAAATTATGGAGTGCTTTAAGTTTCATGAGGTCCAATTTATTAATATTTTATCTTAGTGGCTGCACTATCAGTGTTCTGTTCAGAAAGTCCTCTCTTGTGCCAATAAATTCAAGGCTTTTCCCCAACTGGCTCTTCTAGCAGGTTCAGTGCGTGTATTATATTGCAGTTTTTGATACACTTGTAGTTGAGTTTTGTAAAGGGTTATAAGTATGGGTCTCTTTGCACTCTCTTACATATAGACATCCAGTTTAAGTAACACCACTTGTCGAAGATCGTATATTTTTCCAGTATGTATTTATAGCTTCTCTATTAAAAATAAGATACCCATCATTTTTCAGATTTATATCAACTTGATTCCCCTGATCAACTTGTCTTTTTTATGCCAAATAATGTTTTTATTACTATAATTTTGTAGTACAAGTTGAAATTTGGACCAATGAGATCTCTAGTAGTTCATTTATTGTTTAGGATTATTTCAGATATCTTAAAATTTTTAATTCTTTATATTAATCTGAGAAATGTCTTTTTAGGATCTGTGAAGAATTTTGTTGAAATTTTGATGGAGATTGCAATGAATCTGTACATTACTTTTGACAGGATGGCCATTTTTACTATGTTAGGCCTACTAATGCATGAGCAAGAGAGATTTTCTGTTTTCTAATAGTTTCTTACTTTCTTACTTTAAGAAATTTATGTTTTTGTAAAAATGGGGCAAATCAATCACCATACTTTTTATTATACACATATATAGTGTTTGTGTACGCAATAGTTTTTTTTTTCCTTTTTTCTTGGCTATTTTATTTATTTACATTTCAAATGTTATTCCCTTTCCCTATTTACCATCTGCAAACCCCCTCTCCCATCCCCCTTCTCCCTGCTTCTATAAAGTTGCTCCTCTACCCAGCCTCCCACTCCTGCTTCCCTGACCTGGTATTTCCCTATTGGTATAGAGCCTTCATAGGACCAAGAGCCTCTCCACCCATTGATACCAGATAAGGCCATCCTCTGCTACATATGCAGCTTGAGAGATGGGTCCCGCCATGTGTACCCTCTGGTTGGTGGTTTAGTCCCTGGGAGCTCTGAGAGGTCTGGTTGGTTGATATTGTTGTTCTTCTTATGGGTTCTTAACCCCTTCAGCTCCTTCAGTCCTTTCTCTAACTCCTCCACTGTGGTCCCCATGCTCAGTCCAATGGTTGGTTGCAAGAATCTGCATCTATTTGTGATGCTCTGGCAGAGCCTCTCAGAAGACACCTATATTTTGGTTTCCACAATAGTGCCTGGGTTTGGTGTCTGTATATGAGATAGCTCCCCAGGTGGGGCAGTCTCTAGAAGACCTTTCCTTCAGTCTCTGCTCCACACTTTATCCCCTTATTTCCTTTAGACAGGAGCAATTTTGGGTTAAAATTTTGACGTTGAGTGGGTGGCCCCATGCCCCAACCAGGGGCCTTGCCAAACCTCTAGATAAGTTCTTTACAGATTCTCTCTCCCCTTTGTTGAGCATTTCAGCTAACCCCTTTGTGTCCTAAGAGTCGCTAGCTTTCCTAGCATCTGAGATTTTCTGGTAGCTATCCTCAGTTCCCTATCCCCCATTGCTACACACCTCTGTTCAATTTCCTGAACCTCTGTATATCATCCATGTCTCCTCCCATACCTGATCCAGCCCCATTTTCCCCCTCCCCCTCCTCTATTCCTCCCAAGTCCTTCCAACCTTCTACCTCCTGTGAATATTTTGTCCCCTCTTCTAAGAATTATTGAAGCATCCACACTTTGGTCTTCCTTCTTCTTGAGCTTCATATGGTCTGTGAGTTGTATCTTGGGTATTCCAAGCTTTGGGACTAATATCCATTTATCAGTGAGTGCATACCATGTGTTTTCTTTTGTGACTGGGTTATATCACTCAGGATGATATTCTCTAGTTCCATCCATTTGCCTAAGAATTTCATGAAGTCATTGTTTTTAATAGCTGAATAGTAGTTCATTGTATAACTGTACCACATGTTCTGTATCCACTCCTCCATTGAACGACGTCTGTATTCAATTCAGCTTCTGGCTATTATAAATAAGGCTGCTATGAACATAGTGGAGCATATGTTCTTCTTATATGTTGGAGCATATTTTGGGTATATGCCCAGGAGTGGTATAGCTGGGTCCTCAGGTAGTACTATGTCCATTTTCTGAGGAACTGCCAGGCTGATTTCCAGAGTGGTTGTATCAGCTTGCAATCCCACCAACCATGGAGGATTTTCTCCACATCCTTGCCAGCATCTGCTGTCACCTGAGTTTTTTTATCTTATCTATTCTGACTTGTTTGAGGTAAAAATCTCAGAATTTTTTGATTTGCATTTCCCTGATGGTTAAGAGTGTTGAACATTTCTTTAGTTTCTTTTTGACCATTTGATATTCCTCAGTTGAGAATTCTTTGTTTAGCTCCGTACCCCATTTTTAATAGGGTTATTTGGTTCTCTGGAGTCTAACTTCTTGAGTTCTTTGCGTATATTGGATATTATCCCTCTATCAATTGTAGGATTGATAAAGATCTTTTCCCAATATGTTAATTGCCTTTTTGTCCCTATTGACACTGTCCTTTACCTTACATAAGCTTTGCATTTTTATGAGGCTCTATTTGTTTACTGTTGATCTTATAGCATAAGCCATTGGTGTTTTGTTCAGAAACTTTCCCCCTGTGCCCATGTGTTTAGGCTCTTCCCTACTTTCTCTTCTATTAGATTCACTGTATCTGGTTTTATGTGGAGGTCCTTGATCTACTTTGAGTTGAGCTGTGTACAAGGAGATAAGAATGGATTGATTTGCATTCCTATGTATGCTGAATGCCAATTGATCATCACCATTTGTTGAAAATGCTGTCTTTTTTCTACTGGACAGTTTTAGCTCCTTTGTCAAAGATGAAGTGACCATAGACATGTTGATTCATTTCTGGGTCTTCAATTCTATTCCATTGATCTTCCTGCCTGTCTCTGTACCATGCAATTTTTATCACTATTGCTGTGTAATACGACTTGACGTCAGGGATAGTGATTCCCTCAGAATTTCTTTTATTGTTGAGAACAGCTTTTGCTATTCTGGATTTTGTGTTATTTCAAATGAATTTGCAAATTTTCCCTTTCGAACTCTATGAAGAATTGAGTTGGAATTATGATGGGGATTGCATTGAATCTGTAGATTGCTTTCAGCAAGATCACCACTTTTACTATATTAATCTTTCCAGCCCATGAGCATGGGAGATCTTTTCAGTCTCTCAAATTTCTTTGATTTCTTTCTTCAGAGACTTGAAGTTTTTGTCATACAGATCTTTCACTTGCTTGGTTAGAGTCACACCAAGGTATTTTTTATTATTTGTGACTACTGTGAAGGGTATCATTGCTCTAATTTCTTTCTCAGCCTGTCACTTAATTTTACTATCATATCATCTGCAAATAGTGATATTTTGACTACTTCCTTTCCAATTTATATTCCTTTGACCTCATTTATTCCTTTGACCTTGTTGAATTTCTCAAAGAAGCAGCTCCAGGTTTTCTTGATTCTTTATACAATTCTTTTTGTTTCTACTTGGTTGATTTCAGCCCTCAGTTTGATTATTTCCTTCCATCTACCTCTCTTGAGTGTATTTGCTTCTTTCTGTTCTGGATCTTTCAGATGTTGTTAAGTTGCTAGTGTATGCTATCTCCAGTTTCTTTCTAGAGACACTCAGAGCTATGATTTTTTTCTCTTAGCACTGCTTTGTATTCCATAAGTTTGTGTATATTGTACCTTAATTTTCATTAAATTCTAAAAAGTATTAAGTATCTTTATTTCACCCCTGACGAAGTGATCAATGAGTAGGATGTTGTTCAGCTTCAATGTGTATCTGGGCTTCCTTTTGGTTTTGTTGTTATTGAAGACCAGCCTTTTTTCGTGGTGATGTGAGAGGATGCATCAATCTTCTTGTACCTGTTGAGGCTTGTTTTGTGACCAATTATATGGTCAATTTTGGAGAAGGTACCATGAGGTGCTGAGAAAAAGGTATATTGTTTTGTTTTAGGATGAAATATTTTATAGATATCTGTTAAATCCATCTGGTTCATAACTTCTGTTAGATTCATTGTTTCTCTGTTTAGTTTCTGTTTCCATGACTTCATTAGTGAGAGTAGGATGTTGAAGTTGCCCACAACTATTGTATGAAGTACAATGTGTGCTTTGAGCTTTAGTAAAGTTTCTTTTATGAATGTGGCTGCATTTGCATTTGGAACATAGATGTTCAGAATTGAGAGTTCATCTTAGTAGATTTTTTCTTTGATGAGTATGAAATATTCTTTTTTATCTTTTTTTTTTTTGATAGCTTTTGGTTTAAAGTCAATTTTATTTGAAATTAGAATGGCTACTCCAGCTTGATTCTTGGAACCATTTGTTTGGAATTATTTTTCCAACCCTTTACTCTGAGGTGATGTCTGTCTTTATCACTGAAATGCTTTTCCTGTATGTAGCAAAATGCTGGATCTTGTTTACGTATCCAATATTATACTCTATGTCTTTTTATTGGGGAATTGAGTTCATTGTTATTAATAGGTATTATGGAGTAATAATAAGTAATTTTTGCTTCTTAATATTTTTGTTGGTAGAGCTGGAATTATGTTTGTATGGCTATCATCTTTCAGGTTTGTTGAAAGAAAATTGCTTTCTTGCTTTTTCTAGGATCTAGTTTCTCTACTTGTGTTGGAGTTTTCCATCTATTATCTTTTGTAGGGCTGGATTTGTGGAAAGATAGTATATAAATTTGGTTTTGTCATGGAATAACTTTGTTTCTCCATCTATGGTAATTGAGATTTTTGCTGGGTATAGTAGCCTGGGCTGGCATTTGTCTTCTCTTAGGGTTTGTATGACATCTGCCCAGAATCTTCTGTCTTTTAGAGTCTCTGGTGAGAATTTTGGTGTATTTCTCATAGGTCTGCCTTTGTATGCTACTTGGCCTTTTTCCATTACTGCTTTTCATATTCTTTCTTTGTTTTGTGCATTTGGTGTATTTATTCTGTGAAGAGAGAAATTTCTTTCCAGTCCAATTTATTTAGAGTCTGTAGGCTTCTTGTATCGTTCTTTAGGTTAGGGAAGTTTTCTTCTATAATTTTGTTGAAGATATTTACTTCCTCCTTAAGTTTGGAATCTTCGCTTTCTTCTATACCTATTATCCTCTTGTATCCAGTTGCAGAAGCTTAGCTCTGTAGTTCCTGTTTGAATTTTTTAATTTTTCATCCTCAGCTTTCTCTCAGTTTGGATTTTCTTTTGTGATTCTATTTTCCTTTTCAGAACTTGAACAATTTTATTCATGTTTGTTTGTGCTTTACTTAATTTCTTTTAGGGATTAATTCCTTTCCTGCCACTTTTTTTTATGTTTTCTTGGAGTACTTTAAATGATTAATTGATTTCCCCTGTCAGGATCTCCATCATCTTCACACGGCAATTTTAAGGTTTGTTTTTCCCCTTTTCTTGTGCTTCATTTATCTTGGAATACTTAGAGCCTACTGGGGTAGGGTGACTGGGCTCTAGTGGAGACTTATTACCCACTGTGTTTTTATGGTGGCATCTAGGGTTGTGGTAATTTTACATCTACGTAGTGCTTTCTAATTTTGTCCTTGTTCAATGGGTGTTTTGTTCCTTGGATTTTGTTTTCTCTATGGATTTTAGGAGAAAGTGATGGTTATACTGCCTGGTGGAAATTTTTTTTTGTGGTCCTGATATGAGTGGCCCCTGGACGTTGCAAGTAAATTTGTTTCTGGGTATTAGGATCTGACACTTTAGGTATGGAGGTCAGCTAGGGATCTGAAAGTGTTCTCAGGAGGAAGGAGAACAGAATGTTCACCTAGGATCTGTTTAGTCTCCATTTGCACAGAGGTAGACTGTGTAGTAAGGTCTTCCCAGAAGGTCTTTTATAGCACAGGGAATAATACTGGTGATTTGATCTGTTTCCCTGGACTGCTCAGCTGGTACGTTTACAGGAATGTTTGCTTGTGATGGAGGCTGGGATAATGGGATGAGTGGGGGGAAGGTTGATTTGAGGAGAATGTTTTTGTGATCTGTTGAGGATGCTGTCAGAGAGGAAAATCAGAGTGCAGCAGGTGTTCTGGTACAGAGCTCTGGATCACACTGAAAGGGCGAAAAAGTAAATAATAATAATAATAATAATAATAATAATAATAATAATAAAACCTTGTAGTCAGGTTATCTGCGTCACAGGCAACAGTCTCTCTGCTATGATTTTAATTTAACAAATATGGGCAGCACCGACTCTTCTTTATAGGCACTGTACTAAGGAAGACAGTGTTCAACACCATCTTTTGCCTTCCTCTTAGGTGTTTTCAATATTTACAGGAGTAAGTCATTAAAAAAAATAATCTCCCATTAATAAGTCATGTGAAGGAAGTTAGCAAGAAACACAAGGGCAGTGCCCGCCTAACATTTTTTCTATATCCACCTCCCTTAATGAACCAGCAAATGAAAGAAATTTTTTTAGCTTTCTAGCAGGTGACACTCAAAATTATCAGGAAGCAGGTATGGTTCAAAGCATCATTCTTTGTCATACCAGGTGGAGAACTTGGTAATTTACAGTGTAAGAAAATCATGTATTTCCCTTTGTTAGTATAGCCAGTTCTTTGTTGTTTCAGTGGCTACTTTCTGTGGTCATCAGGGACACAATTCTGAATTTTCAGAGTCACAAAAAGGCAATGAGAACATTCATTCAGCTCTAAGTCCTATAATAAGTCCTGCTGTCTTTGATGCCATTAAAACAAAAAACTATTGTGGTCTTGGTGGTATTCACAGACCTCTACCTGATAAAGGTGAAGAGAAATGAGGCTACAATGACCCTTCTTTGGGGAACTAGTACTGAACAGTCATTTCACCTCAATCTCTGGGACCTAAACAATCCTGTTCAGGGACTGGAAATTCATAACATTTATCATTCTAATATCTTTTCTTATGATTTCTCCTCATTTTGAATCCACATAAAAATCTTTGATTGTACCGGTTCATAGAATCTTCTCAGATATTTCTCCTTAAGGTGACCCTTTTTCTTAGGCACAAAAGGGAAAGTCTTATATTTACCTTGCTTGAGACGACTAAGTGTATCAAAGAGCCAAAAGAAAGTAAGAGAATCAGATCCCACCAAGAGTTTGTAGTCTAAATATCATTCCACCAGAAACTGTAGACAGGCATGAAATAAAATATAATAACATTTTATAAGCCTTGGTACCATGAAGTCTAGATAATAATTCCTAAATTAGCATTTCGTGGTGTTAGTGGAAAGAATAGAAAAATGGAAAAGATTAATTAGGGAGCCAAGAAAAATGTGCTGAATGTATGAGAACATGCAGCAGCAAACATCTGACACCAAAAAAAGGAAAAGTTGGGTAAAATGGATTTCCCATTAAGTGATGCTGAGAAAAGTGGTTATTAGTATGGTAAAAAGAAAAAAAAAATGCATCTGTGTTACACCATATGCAAATATATTCTAAAGAGATTGCAGACCTAAATATCAAGAAAAAAATAATTTAAATCTTCAAAGGACAAGATTTACTCTTTTTGCAGCAGGAAAAAAAAACGTAAAATTGATGAAATTTTTTAGTATATTGAAAGTAAACACATCACAAACAGTAATAAGAATAAGATATGTGCAAGAGTATTTGTAATGTAAATCAGTCAACAATTATTTATAGCAGAGTAAATAGTGAACAAAAGAACAGAAGAGCAAGCACAATGGGTCACGACAGAGTGAGCAAGGCATACTTTATTGAAAAGAGAAGCCAAATGACCTGTAAATATGCAAAGTATCTTTCTGCCCACTACTTTTCATAAAAGCCAAAATAGAGTTAGAATCAGAAATCGTTTTCTTCCTAAATTGCCAAAAATTTGAATGTTTTGACATGTCATTTATAAGTCGAGAGGTAGGATCCAAGAAACCTGGATGCTTTGTTACTAAGAAAATTAACTCACAGACTTCATACAGACAAAATATTGAGGAACCAAACGAGTAGTGGTCTATCCAGGAATTAGTGTATGCTCATAAACCACATGATGAACCACTGTAAGTAGACAAAGTTAGAACACACACACACACACACACACACACACACACACACAAACACACACACACCAAATAAATTTCAGAATCTTGAGGAATAAATATGCAAACTACAAAATAATGTGGTGCAGATAAAACCACTCGGATAATTTCAAAATTACAGAAATGCGATACAAAATACAGATTATGATCATGAACCCGTGTAAGTGTTTACCAAACAAGGGAGCTATAACAAAATGTACAAATAATTATATTCTAGAACATTAGCCACTGCTTATTTTTCAGGAAGATAGACATTCAGTGGAAGAACCAGAGAAAAATATTTGAGAAGGAAAACTAATGCCTGCAGTTTTATTGTATATGTTTTATTTATCTCTGAGTATTCAGCACTATGAAGTAAATATAGAAAAATGTCAGCAAACCTAGAATTTAGACTGTGGATAAATGCAATCATTTTTATTTGAATAAATAAATAAATAAATAAATTCTTTATTTGCTTATTTATTTATTTATTTATTTATTTATTTATTTACTGTATGTGGGGTTTGCCCTCATGTATGTCTGTATAGCATATCCAGGTCTTGTGTTCAAGGAGGCCAGAAAAAGGCATCAAATCCCCAGAAGTAGCATTACAGATAGTTAGGAGCTGCCACAGGAGTTCTATGGATTGAACCCGGGTCCTCTGAAAGACTTGTCAGTATTCTTACCCACTTAGACATCATTCAATCACCATCAATAAACTTGTGTTAGAACTTGCTACATGTAAAATACTATTCTGAGCACTTAACCTTCAAGAAGTTCTCTAACCTTATGTGTCTTATATTGGAAGACTACACTCTTAAATATTTTGTTAATTAGAAAATAAAGTTTCTAGAAAGTTATACTGACTATGGATTTTAAAGATGGGAAAGAGTTTAGGGACCAGGAGAATCGACTATACATTTTATTTTCTACACACATATGTATACATGGAAAGGTTACAATTGGCTAAAATTTCTTTGTAGTTTTAAAAATAAAGGATAATTTTGCTACAGATTAGATTATCGACATAGAAATGAGCAGCAAGCCAGGCAGTGGTGGCGCACACCTTTAGTCCCAGCACTTGCGAGGCAGAGGAAGGTAGATTTCTGAGTTCGAGACCAGCCGGGTCTATGGAGTGAGTTCCAGGACAGCCAGGGGAATAGAGAGAAAGCCTGTCTTGAAAAAAAACAAAAAACAAACAAGCAAAAAAAGAAAGAAATGAGAAGCATAGAGTCTAAGAAAAGCAGAGAAGATCAGCATAGTCCATTTGTCTCATATAAAAGTAAGTGTGGGATTGCCTGACTGTTCAGATCCAGCCACTCCATGCTACTGTGACAGCATATGTAGATAAAAGGTACAGAGTAATCCACATTTTACGGAAAGTTGATTAGTCATTAGACATATTTATGATTGTAAAAAGAATGTTATTATTAAATGCAATATCTCTTTGTCACAAAATAGGGATTAGAATTTTCTAGAGGTAGTAGTAAGTTAATAGAGCCATCTTTTGTATTTTGCCAAGTGTTTCAGCACAGGTCCAGTGGGAGCCTGGCACGAGACTCCTGCTGTGTTGGAAACCTAGATTGTCTTGCCCTGCAGATTTCCTAGAAATGGCATGCTCATTTGGGAAACGAGTTGCAAAGCACTTTATTCCCAGTCCTCTGGTAATGATGCTTGGGTTCCCGCTGAGCCAATGTGAAGTGAAAACATGAAGATGGAAATCTGTTAGCATCAATTAAGCAATAAAGCAGTCAAACTTACTGATACTGTGTGTGAGCATATCTAACAAATTCCATCTTAATGAGGCAGCGGAGGTTAACATATTAATTAGACGGTTTTTTTTTTTTTAGGTCTTGTGTTATAATGATAGCTGTATCCACTGTAGGCATTTTTCCTCTTGGTCCAGTAGATGATATTTTTGTTTTTATGAAGCCAAAATGATAAAAGCATTAACAATCATTCTTCTTGGATTACCAAAAGATGCATTAAATTACCTAAGAAATTTGAATTCCAAAGACATATTCCAAAATTTCCTTACTTATTTGGACAAGGCATTGGTTGTAACTTCAGCATTTGTAGAGTGTGCAGAACCTATTTTTTATTCAGGTATTTATCTCTTTCCAATGAACCATGTTACATTGATTCTGTCTAAAGTTCTCTTCTCATCCACATCCACTTTAGCTTTGCACACAGGCTTGTTCACTGTGAGGGAATGTTTGCTAATCATTTGTCATTCTTCTGCACAGTCCAGCAGGAGAGAGGATGCTTGGAAGCTGTAGTTATTTTTTTAGCATATTATTTCAATTGAGGTTCTTGAGATCACCCTATGGCCTGCTCTCATTTATCTCATATCGTGAAAAAAAAAAGTGGCTCTGGTCTTTTCCTGGCTCTGAGTGACTCCATCTTAATGTAGTGTTTTTCACAATTTTGTTTGAAAACATGCAATTTACTATAAGCATAAAAAGCTTTGCCTGTCTAGCAACACTTAAGAAACACATTGATAAATAATTTAGTCCTAAATATAAAAAAGAATAGCACGTTTTAAACTTAACAAAATACATTGGGACCCTAAATGTGTGTGGGCACATTAAAATCAGATCATAAGTTCCAGCCATGAGAATTTGAGGACTCACCAGACTTAAAACAATGTAGTACCCTCACCTGAACCTCATAAATAAAACACCTCACATCATAATGTCAACAGAACCTAATTATCTGGCCAGCAGATATGTATGTAAAGGGACTAACAGTGATACTTTAATTTATAAGTCACTGATGTGGCTTATAAGAACTATGATATGTTAGTCTATTATTCACCACTGGAACTAGGTCCAGCACTTGCCTCCACAGACCTATGGTTCTTTGTCAAAACTCTGTATCGAGCCTCAGTTCTAATGCCAGCCTTGACTTTTCAGCACTTGCAGTTTGTCTCAACCATAGATCTCTAGTGACATTAGAGATCAGTGGTCCTGAACCTGTAGAGTCATCACCCCTTTGGAGGGAAAATGACCCTTTAACAGGGGTCACCTGAGACTATCAGAAACACAAATATTTACATTATAATTCACAACAGTACCAGAATTATAGTTATGAAGTAGCAATGAAAATAATTTTAGGATTGGGGGTCATCACAACTCAAGAAACTGTATTAAAGGGTCACAGCATCAGGAATATTGTAAAACATTGTTCTAGATTGGTATATTAATATCTTGGCTAAATGCTGTCCCAACAGTTTCCATCTTCTTAAGCCTTCTTCCCCTGACTCAAGTAAAGCCTTTATAAACCCCTTGAACTCTGCAATGACATCTTTAATACTCCACAGACATTCTGGAGTGTGTGCATATGTGTGGAGAATGTATGTATATATATATACATACATATATATATATATATATATATATGCATAACATTATTGCTTTATAGGTTACATAGTATTTAAGAGTTAAAGTTTAGTAAATAATATTGAAATCAAAGACACTGCTTATACCACTGCCATCTATAAAAGAAATCAGGACTAGATGAAAAATATGGAACTGATTTAACTTGAGAATGTATTATTATTCAATAAATTCTGATATAGAAAACAAAAATTATCTGTCTATATTTCTGACATAACAAATATTATTACTGTTATTAAGAGACTCTGGGGAATAAAATAAGAAAGAAAATGATCTTGTCTACCTGCTTCCAGATCTGGGAAATGACTCAAGCAGTGAAGGTTGCACTATCTCTGCAAACTAGTAGCATGTTTGAGGTTTCCTTCCCCATAGCAGAGTAACAGTTTCTTCAGTAGCAGAAATATTTTTAAGGCTGGGGTTCTCCATTTCTTCCTTTATCTTGCAGGAATAGGGTGTCAGTAGCTTCTTACATTTACCTATCAAACTCGACTGACCCCATCAGTTCTCTGTTTTCTTTTTCTTTACAGGCTACTGATTTAGTCTAAGAAATATCATATTCCACTCTAATAGTTCCAGATATGGGCCCACCAAATAATTATTGGAGCCAATAAGAATACAGGAAAATTTTATGTATATGTGTGTGTGTGTGTGTGTGTGTGTGTGTGTGTGTGTGTGTGTTATAGTCTATCTATCTACCTATCACCTATCATCTATCTATTTATCTATCTATCACCTCACTATCTCCTTTTTATTTCTCTCTCCTTTTCTCTTGCTGTCTCTGTCTCTCTCTCTGTCTCTCTCTCTGTCTCTCTCTCTCTCTCTCTCTCTCTCTCTCTCTCTCTCTCTCTCTCTTTCACACACACACACACACACACACACTTTCTAAACATTGTCAGTTCTAAACACTTCAATTGTTCTTAGTCAAGCTATTACCTTGCTAGAGGCAAGGTCCACCCAGTAGGTGAAGCAGAGTCAAAGCATGTAGAGAAACTAAAGCTGTGAAGGCAGCTCATTGTACCAGATATGCCCTGTGCACATTATTGGGATTATTGGGAATGGAAATCCATTATGTTTAGGTCCATAGGTGACAGGGTTTCTGTTGTATCTTAGTTGATGCAATCAGAATCTTTGTGTGAAAGGTCAGAGAAGAATTTCCTGAACCTAGAAAGCACAACAGAATGAATATCTATCTATCTATTTGTCTGTCTGTCAACCATCATCATCTATCTCCTTTTAGTTTCTCTGTATGTGTGTCTCTTTCTTTTTCTCATACACACACACACACACACACACACACACACACACAAACACACACATACACACACACACTTTTTTACACACAGACTACAGCAAGAGCACAAGTATTCTGTGTGCTCCCTTTGAGGACATTCATGAGCCAGGTGGATTTTGCCAGCTTCATTTAAATTACTCTTTCAATGTTATTTTTTCCTAAACAATACCACATCCAAGGGTTTTTTGTTTGTTTGTTTGTTTGTTTGTTTGCTTGTTTTATTTTTTACCACCTGAGTTCTGGGTATCAAATTCAGGTTCTCATGTTTGTGCAGCAAGTACTTTGCAGACTGAGCTATCTCTGCAGCCCTTTTTCAAATATATCTTGACAGATCTTAACTAAGCGTGTTTAAAGTTTAATTGCCTTTTATACCAGACAGACACTTTGTAGGGAAAGGAACAGGGTCTAGAGTGGCAGACTCAATAGAAGTATCTCTCCTGCAAAATGGCCAAAATACTTGAGACATTCAAAGACTGTTTTTTATTTTTATTCTACTATATAAGACTTTATACAAATTTAAAACTTTACTTTTTCTGTATTTTACCATAAAATTATGGCCTGAATTGCATTTAAACACAGCCTTCAAAGTTCAGATCGTAAGTAAGGTTAGGTTCATATTCTCTCTCTCTCTCTCTCTCTCTCTCTCTCTCTCTCTCTCTCTCTCTCTCTCTCTCTCTCGGTATTTCCTGAATCCTATTAATCCTTCAAAAAATATTTGTTACCCCTAAACCTCTTTCTGCTATCATTTCCAATTAAACAGGGAAATCTAGTCATGAAGAATCTCTGTATCATTGACATGGTGGATATCTTACTAACTTTCTCAGAATAATTATTCCTGTCATGTTTGTTATGCAGTATTGGCGATAGATCTACCTAACCATCATCATGGAGGTTCCTTTCAGCTTCCTTGGCCATTGTAGGTAATTTGGGCACACTGTTTGCCCACTTAGTAGATGGGTGCTCTACTGTGCCTCCAGGAATAAGGACAGCTTACCCAGGTGGCAGGTGATGTAGATAGTGGTAGCTACCAGATACTCAGGTGTGACTATTCCAGCATGGAAGTACCAGTGTCTACCAGATGATGGAAGTTTACAAAGGACTATTAATGGTGATTCTCCAAAAGGCAAAGTCCTCTGGATGTGGCACTATCCTACCTGCATTGATAACAGTTCTAAAGCTCTTATTCTCCAGCCAGCTGATGATATGAGTATAAATTCCTTATGGGAGGTGGCTATGGCTAGAACTATTGCAATGATCACAGCCTGTTCTGGGAGAGTATCCTTATAAAAGGAGTGATGTGGCTGAAAGCATGAACTTGTGTGACATCTGGAACAGTAGTCTCATCTCTGCTGGTACTCCACTGGTGTACTGAGAAGAGCATTGCCTCTAACAGCTGAACAGAGATGCACTATGCCTCTTAAGCCACATCCAGGGTTGATGAGGACTTTCCTTGTGACTCCTTCATCTGGAGTGCCCACATCGGATAGAATGGTAGCAGGGCACATCCAGAGCCAGGCAAGATTTCTGCTGACTGTACCTGCAAACCTATATTCCTTTGGAGAAGACCAAGACTGAAAGCTCATCTTCAAGCCTCTGTGGCTGAGGCAGCAGAGGGAATGACAGTGTTTTCTTCTTGCTCTGTATGTAGTGAATACCTTGCTACAGCAGAGTGCAAAGAAGGCAGGAATGCTGGGGTTATCTATACCAATCCTGATATCACATCTGTGAAAGTCTATCCTCAGCTGGCCATACCCCTAATATTGGAGGATAAGTATCCTGATATTTAATGTTCAAGGTCAGAAAAATCTACTGCTCTCTGGTATAACTTCTGTCCCTTATAGTACAGTGTGCCTGGTATGGTGGGCTAAGATGGCCTTACCAGACAACTACATGTCAGTAGAATGGGTTTCTGGGCCTTGCTCCCAGTCAAACTCATTTAGTACCTTACTTCTCAAGCTGGGTCCTGGATTCTCATCATAGGTGTTTGCTGGTGTTGATGCAAAATCTTTCTGAAAGTAATGCTCCTGCATATATAATGAGTTACCTATCAATGTAGGCTGGGAGATATAAAGTTTGTTAAACACTCCACTCTTTAATACTACCGCTGTCTCACTGAGAAATATTGCTAGGACTCTCTCTCATCATCATACCTAAATAAGAAGATACTATGTTCCTCAGCTGTGAAGCAGTGATGGCAGGTCCTGGGATATTTTGTTTCTTTCTGTCATTATGTCCTGTTGTTCTTGTCTCTGAAACTTTAGGAGTCCATTTCCATTTCTCTGTCTCTGATTCCTTTTCTATCGCTGTCTCTGTCTCTCTGTCTCTGTGTAATTTAATGACATATGGAAAAATAGGTGATAAATGTTATCGATAGATTTGACATATGAGAGAAAATATGCAATATTCAATAGTTTCTCAATTCCATACTATATAAATACATATATCAATTTAATATATAAAAATCAATTTATCATTGTGGTGCTGTATGCACTACTGTTCTCGTAATCTGAAAAGTTTATTTTACTGTACCTCCTTGGGCCACCATCTAGAGATCAAAATATGGTTATTGGAACTGTGGAGGCTAAACTCACTCCATGGCATCAAGCATTTTAAATTGAAACATGTTGAAGTATACCTCCATGGAGACTATGTAGATCCATAAATTAAATAAAATAGTATCTTTTAGATGATCCTATAGTTGTGTCTCAATCTTTACGGTAACATATATAAGAAAGTAATTTTTCTATCAAAATTAAATTTAAGTGCCATAAGATTTCTAGAAGTATGTATCCTAAACCTCTGGCAGTATTAATCAGTCACTTTTCTCCTCTCACAGCATTATAGAAACGAGCAAACTATTTTTTTCCTCTGCTGCTGTTCTTAGGAAGGAATTCCATACTCTAAGCATTAATTTGCTCTCTGCATAGAAAGATAATAATAGTTGTGCTTTTTGGTGATATGAGGATGGAATGAAGAAACCTACCTGATATGTTTTAAATAGCATCCATCACACTGCAAAGTAATTATGAAATATGTCTTGAGTGGTATTCATCCACCTTATCACTTTCGCAGGGCGAGAGGGTGTTATATTCATATTATATTCTGTAGTCTTACTTTTACTTATAAAGGAATGAAAGGAGTTTATGAATGAATGTATGAATGAATAAGCCAAAAAGCACGACATTTCCGTTGGTCCAACCACACTGCTCTTTCTGAAATATTGACATTTTATTTTAGCACACGAGTTCTTTCTCTATTAATCAAGTATTACAGGAGAAAATGACTCAGAATCCAGAGACTGCTTGTGAGAGAGACTGTTGAGAAGGCTTAGTATAGATAGCTACAGTTTCCTTATTGTGCACTGATGGACAAACAGTTAATTCCCAAACTCTTTTCAAACCATACCACTGAGTATGTAATATTCACTCAAGCGACACCGAGCCATTTGGTGTGATTTCAGTTCTGAGCAAAAGAGGAAGCTCACTGTGAGAAAGGCTTATGAGAACAGGCATGACTCAGAATTAACTGGGGGATACTTCTGCTAATCTCCCAGGACAGAGGCTAGAAAATATAGGTCTTCTGGTCTAGCTATGTTTAATACTGTACTTTTTTCTTCTTAATGTCCACATTTACAGTGTCAATCTGAATACCAGTAAAATTAGACAGAACTAAAGTACAATCCTGGTATAGAGGAAGTAGAGGGAATTAATTTTGCCTTTTCAACAAAGCAAAAAATTGCGGGTCAATTCAAATGTAAAAAACAAAACAAAACAAAACAAAAAACCAAACACCACCACCAACAAAGAGCTTTTTAAAATTTTTTCCTTTTTTTATTGTATATTTTCTTTATTTACATTTCAAATGTTATTTGACAAATTCGTCTCCACCCCCAAAAACTCCCTGTCCTATTTCTCCTCCCCTGCTTTTATAAGGGTGTTTCCCACCCACCTACCCACTCGTGCCTCACTGCCCTAGCATTTCTCTACACTGGGGCATCCAGCCTTCACAGGTCCAAGGGCCTCTCTTCCCATTGATGTCCAACAAGCCCATCCACTGCTATATATGAGGCTAGAGCCATGGGTTGCTCTATATGTACTCTTTGGTTGGTGGTTTGGGCCCTGGGAGCTCTGGGGGGCAAAGGGGGAGTCTGGTTGATTGATATTGCTGTTCTTCCTATGGGGTTGCAAACCCCTTCAGAAGAGCATTCTTTTCTAAGCAGTGGAAGGTTTATCAGGGACAAGTGATTGAATAGATTTTATTTACAAATTCATTTCTGTACACTCTTAAAGAATAAATGCTGAGAAACTGAATTTCTAGATTCTCATTGTCATGGGTCTCAAGGATAGTACAAGGTTTTAAATTCTACTCCTCTCTTTAGAAGATTTTAACTTTCGTTGTGATCTATTTTCTGTTGTTATATAGCAGAATACTTGAGACTGAATAACTTAAAAAGAAAAGAAGTTTGTTTGGCTTGTGCTTCTGCCTGCTAAAATAACTAACAACATGACACTCATGTTTGTTCAACTTCCCAAAGAACTCTGTGTTTTTCCAATATATCACAGGAGTAACACAAAAAGTGGGTACCTGTACAAGATACAAACATGAGGGAAAGCTCTCTCGGTAACCTCTCACTTCTTCAGTTATTAATTCAGCACTGGAGAACAGAATATGGCAAGAATAATTCCATGCTTGAAGAAAAGAAATATATCTCTTTTAGCAACCTCATCATCTCTGAAAGGCATCACTGCATCTAAATGTCGTTGCATACCACTTAAAGTCAAATAGGTGACATTTGGGTGAACTCTTTCAACAGCGATAACTCCCTTAGATAGTGATGTAAGATTTCCATGATTTTAGAAGAAAGAAATCAATTTAGACTATAGTTTTTTTTTTTTAAATTTCACAAAGGTGGAAAGGTGGTTGAAAGCTGATTTCCAAAAGGGTGATGCCTTCGTTGCTGGATTAGCAGTTGTTTCATATTGTCTGTACTGATGTGAGTAACCAGAGACAGAACACGTTAGAATAGAATTTGTATCAGACCCTAAAATTAAAAGCCAGTGTGAAAAATGGCATAATTTGTTTCCAACATACAGTGGTACAAAAATCTTAGAAGCAGAATATGTAAGGGGTGGGGGGAGGTCAGAAGATATGTATACCACATAGAAATATATACAAATCCATGCTCTGTGACAGAATAACAATTATCTAAGAGCTGTCAACCTACACAGAAGTCTTAATCTTAAATTTTACTTTAGTTTTGGCTCCCCTTCCATTTTTAGATGTTTTAGAATAACTTTCTTGAAATTAAAGACTTAAAAAAAATGGTCATTTTGTATCATCAAAACTAACTAAAATATCCACATTTTGCCAATAATTTTCGGTATCAAGTCAATAACTTTTTCAATTGCCTCCTAAACTTTTGCAAATTAGTATCAGATAAAAAATGGCCAATACATAATGATTAGGGGCTATGTTTTGGTGGGGGTTGTTTTGGTTTCATTTGTTTGTTTATTTGCTATGACTTTTAATGTACAGGTCACCTTTCCAAATCTTTCTCACACCCTGCAAAAAATTTGTGTGGTTGATTCCCAAAACAGACTATAGTCCTAGGTACCTAGAAGAGGGTGATTAATTTTTATTGTTATTTATAAATGATTAAAGGAATATAGATACAATCACCTCCCTTGCCTTGCTTTTACCGGTAACAGTTCTATTCAACATGGTTGACATTTGTATTTTCTCCTTTCCCCTTCCTAAAGACTTCATTGGGGTTTCACACCTGTCTACAAGCTCAACAAAGAAAGAAAGTCATTCATGTAGTATCTACCTACAGTAAATGACTGCTGTGTGAGTACCTCGGACCGCTCAGACTCAGAATCAGTGACAAGGAAGGCTTCCATTGTCTGCCCTTAATCCAGAGTCAAACTCATACTCCACTGGAGTAAAACAGTTTTACAACTGCAGTGTTCACTTTGACTTTAACACTTCAACCAAGGATCGGAACTATGGATTTATGTCCCAATTAGTCTTCATATTTCTGAAAAACTGAAACTCCGTGGTGACTGTATTATGGCGAGCTGATCCAAGGGGTAGATAATGAGGTGGATTAAACTAAAAGGTGACAAAAGCAGAGAAAATGCAAATTCCAGGAAGCACAGAATCAAAAAAATCAAGTGTTTGAGTACATTGAAGGTGCCTAATATAAAATGAGTTGAGCATGAGCCTAGTGAAGTGTTTCCTAATGGACTTGAACAAGCAGAGTATAGAACAAATAAGTCTTTAGTGCAATGAGGGCAATTGAAAAGAGATGACCTAAAAATCCCTTTGGAGACTCGTGGAAATACATACCATTTGCTGTTCTTCCTTTTGTTTTTTCTTCTAAATGTATTTCTGTTTTTGTCTTTTGTTTCTGATTTCTGTAATTAAAATATAGCCTAGATTCTGGATGTATCACATATATTGAATATGGGAAGTTGCTTTGTTTTCTATTGTTTTGTTTTATGTTGATCTTAGCAGTGCTAATTTTAGTATGATATCCAAAGTTTAGGCAACAGAAGAGAGAAAAGAAACAGAGAAATAATATTATGTCAAACTCAATATTCATATTGCAACAAAGGACTAATAGTAGAAGAGAGAACATATGAACTAAGAGAAATTATTTGTATAAAATATGTCTCAGGTATTCAAAGTCCAAACAGAATTCACCTTAATAGCAAGAAAACAAATACCTTTATTTTAAGGACAAACAACTAAGGTACTGAATTGACATTTCTAAGAACAACATAAAATGCTATGCATGCTCGCACATGCCTGTAACGTCACTATCTACCAAGTTCTCAAAAAACATTTACATATAAAATAAAATTGCTTTCATAGATGTTTACTCGTCAGATTCAACCTAATTGTCATATAACTAACCCTGTTAGTGAATCTGGCCACTTAGAAAAATAATATTGTGATGAGTTAACTTACCGGAATTAATAAGCAACTTAAAATAACCCCCTAAAAAATAATTCAGGTATCATGGGTCAATTAGACAGTGTTTAAACTAATCTAATAGCTTTAATTCAATCATTTCTCATTTCCTACATATCCTGTGTGTCTTTGCCTAATGATGCACCAATCCTAAAAGTTCACATGAACACTTCAGAGTTAGACAGAAGACGGAGACTACTATGTGAGGAGCTTTTGCCATTCAGTAATAGATGGGCCTGATGAGTTCACACAGAGCATCCAAGCCCCTCAGTGGGACAGCGCTGTAGTATAATCAGTGCTATTAGTCAGGATGTTTCCAGGAAGATGGACTCCAATTAGCCAGAACTTCCACATACCTTGATGTGACTTCCTGTCTCTCAATACCCTTTTTTCCTCAATTCTCTATCCTCTGATATTACCATTTGAATGAATTATAAGTATCCTTTATTTTCTCTCACAACCTTCTTTGGAGGTTTAAGGAAAAAAAAAAAAAACCTCACTGGATAAAGCACCAAGTATAAAGTCTGAGGTTCAAGATTCCTAACATCCACATAAATGCCAGGATGTAATGCCAGAACTTTGAAGGCAGAGAAAAGAAGATCCCCAGGAACCTAGCTAGCTAGAGTAAGCCAGTCATATACATGCACATACATTCACCCCAAAACACATATACACTTCACACACACCTACCATGAGAACATCTGTACATGTACTCTACACTACACACACACACACACACACACACACACACACACACACACACACACACACACATTTTGTTTGAAAAGAACTCAGATTTAGACAATAATACTCATTTTTAAACATTTTGGCTGCCAAAATTGGTAAGTCAATATACTTAAAATTGTTCCTCTTGCTTCCGTTTGTTCACATACAAACATCATTTCTCCAACCAGTATTAACATCTGAGTTGGATTTATTTTAGAACATTCTAAAGTGAGTTTTAAATTGGTTCATTTTATTATTTAGTTTCAGACGTGGTAAAAAATTATGTGTAAAATCACATTGCAGCATGATAGCAATTCCTTTTATCTAATACATATTTAAAACCATCTTGAATGTGTTGCTCATGTATCACATAAAATAGTGTTGCTTACAAGCCTGTAGTATGGAGAAGACATAGAAAAGCTAGTTCTGTCCCAGGCCTCTGATAAAACAATTAAGCTAAGGAGAAGATGTCTGTCAAATATTTCATGGACAATTGGAGACACCCATATTTCTTGTTGGATCATCATGTATGGATTGAAAGTACGAGTATTGAGGTATATAGGCTTCTCGTCAGTGGTGAGGTTTTTTGATGTTAATTTTGAGTATAGTTATGCCAAAAGAGAGAAACACAAGGGTCAGTGACAGTAGTAGTTAGCATCAATTATATGTCCATAGAAATTCATTCACAAAGCTTATGAAACAGTCAAATTAACATATATAAGCTCATTATCAGAAATGGGTTTTTTAACTGATAGTTTGCAAAAAACCATCTTTTTAGGAGTTGTTTTTGTTTGTTTGTTTTTGTTGTTGCTGCTGCTTTGTTTCCCCCGGCGTTTTTTTTCTAAAATACAAGTCAGGATGAAAATCATCATAAAAGAAAAGACTCTTGTTTATATTTGTTTCTGAAAAGCCACAAAGCCAGTCTGATTTTCTAAGTATTAAAACATGCTTTTGGGAAGTTCAACTGCTATCGCCAGCCTGTTAACTACTGATTGCTTGTCACCAGCAAATCTAATTTGTCGAATTCATGAAAGGCCTATGGCTGTATTTCTAGAGATGTGTGTGTGTGTGTGTGTGTGTGTGTGTGTGTGAGAGAGAGAGAGAGAGAGAGAGAGAGAGAGAGAGAGAGAGGCGCAGATAGCGAGAGACAGACACACAAAGGCATAGAGATTGACAGAGGGATAGAAGAGAGAAACGCACAGAACAGCAAATATACTAATAAAGAGCAGCAAATATACTAATAAAGAGAGATGGACAAAGGTCTAACTCTGATTGAATGATCGGACAGCATCTTTTGAAATCACTATTTTTGGAGATCTAGAAGACAAGTATATGAAATTATATAGATGATGAACATCCCAGTTGATTAAATGAAATGGAAATACATTTTCTCTTTCACATTGGAAGAGGCTTAACCTCAAAAAACTAATCTTTTCTAAGATAAAGTTCATTAACACAATGATTATTCATTTGGCTTTTATAATGATATTGCTGCTTAATCACCAGAACATTGCTTCCTGTGCTCCGTGGGAACCAGCAGGAAGCATTTGAAGAGCTAGTCTTGCCTCTAATGTGACGGAGAGGGAATGGTGTTCTCAGTGCTCTCTCTTCCTTTGAAAAGTGCAGTACATTTCTGCTCAGAAGTCTAAAACCACTTGCCCAACAGTGTAAGCTTTAAACCCTATTAAACACAGAATAAAGTCATATAACCCCGAAGGCTAAATCTTTGCCTCTGGTCTGCTGCTTTTCTGACTCGGAATGCATGTAAAATTGCCCTAGAGGCGCATTTTCGTATAGATTGTGATTTGAGAGATTTGATCCTGGTTGTTGCAGATATTGTGGTGACAAATCCAACAGCTCAGTTGACTGTTTAGCTCAATAAACAAAGGCATACACAAAATAGAAACAAATTCTAAATCTCAAAAGCTAAGAACTTCTTCACAGTACACCCTAATTCACCAGAGTGGTCCCCCTGCAGTGGAATTGGAAAGAAAGTAAACCCATTAGGCAGGCTGTAGTCCAACCCAGAGAAGCAGTGGACCAGAGGCAAAGTTTTAGCCTTCCATTGTAATGGAGAGATGCTGAGAATATACTTTCAATTCACTTAAACTATGAGAGTTAAGATGGCTCAGCAGTAAGAAATGTGCACCTCTGTAAAACATTCAAGTTCAATTCCCAGCACCTATCTTGGGATCCAAAATCTTTTCTGGCCTCTGAGGGAAGTGGCACTCAAGTGCACAGACCAACAGACACACACACACACACACACACACACACACACACACACACACACACA
>JANHMN010000008.1:41303561-41308561 GCA_030674055.1 Rhabdomys pumilio
ACACACACACACACACACACACACACACACACACACACACACACACACACATTTAAAAATAAGTTTTTCATTGATACTAAACAAATCTTGACTTACAACTTCTCAACTTGCACTGCCTGTTATCCCAGATCCTATACAAGTGTTAATGCCAGAAGCTAAATGAACTCTTACAGGCCATGGAGCTTTTCTGGCCTACTCTAAATTACGCACAACCTTTCGGTTAAGTAGTCAGCTGTAGGAAAAAAAAAAGAAGTACTATACACAAGATTTTTAAAGGTCATATTCTACCCCTTAGGTGTATTTTCACCATGTTAACATATTTGAAAAGAGGGTTATGTTCGACAGAAGGCATAGAGAAAGAAGTAGATATCTGTGGAGTGCGTTGATCCCTATTTTATTATATCCGAGGCACTTCCAAGCCTAAATCACTGAACTTACATGATCAGGCAATCTACAAAGAAACCTGCCTCTGGGGAGGTGCACTTTCATTATGATGTTCTATTTCATTATTTTGCAAAACCCTGGTGAATATATCTGACTCCCACAGAGCTTACATCTGAAACACTCACAGGGAGACAAAAGCACACAGACTTAAAATCAGAGAGAGGTCACTGACAAAATGGGAAAAGCTATGTATTGACATTTATCAAATGTTAACCAAAACAATGTCCTTAATCTTCTATCTTTGCATTGTAAAGGATAACATCAGGAGATGTTGAGACCAAAAGAACACAAAGAAGAGCTAAGGTAAAGCTAATTCATACTCAGTTAACAGATACATGATGCAGTTTTTAAAACTCTATTAGCTCTTATGTTTTCTTTTGGGTTCAATTCCTTGACTCTAGCCAAGCTGGGTGACAAGCAATTAAAGATGATCAGGGAATAAAAATGACTAAAACTTAATTCACAAATAAGAGAAACGTTAGCCGGGCACCAATGTGTCAGAAATAGACTAGTTGAAATTAGAGCCTCTTGGCTAAGAAAATCTTTTGTTCGGAGACAAATGTGAAATAAAACAGCCCACTGTGATGTAAAGGCATTTGTGTCAGAAGACTGAAGAACACAGTGCTGGTGATAAGCAAATGCTAAATTTAGCAAGGATTTTAATGAGAGTTTTAGCTGAAAAACAGGATGTTATTTGCTGAGGGACGATGTCAGCCAGTTTTGGGTTGCTATGACAGAACGCCAGAGAGAACCAACTTGGAAAGTTGAAAGGTTAGTTTGACTCATTGTTTGAGAGCTTCCACTCCATAGTCAATAGCTCTGTTGTTTTTTGGCCTCTGGTAAGACAGCACACCATCAGGAAATCTGTTTTTCCAAGGAAACTACTCACCTCCTGACAAAGGAAGCAAAAGGAGAGGAAGAGGAGGGACAAGGTGCTCCAATAATTTCATCAAAGCATTGCTCCAGAATTTGGGCTAGAGTTCCTGCATGTAGTCGATTCTCCACTATATACTTAATATGACCTGCTCAGTCTGTGTGCTATTCCTATGTTCCATGTTTTCTGAACTGAGCATTTGGTGTTGGAAAACCAATTTGTTCTTTATTTCTTTATGGAAAAATGCTTCATTTCCCCTCTTTGTCTTAGCTGCCTACAACCAATCAAAATTCAGATTTGTGAAGCAAAATCCCATGGGATACATCTATAAAATAACTTCTGTAACTAAGGTTCAGGGATGGTAGCAGAAGAAGGGATGAAGAGATTGTGTGAGCTAGAGAGGACCATAAAGTTTTTCTATGAGATCCTGTCTCCTTTAATGTCAGAAGCTACATTCATAATATGCCACTAATATGACTGCCTTAACATGAGCTGAACAAAGACAACAGCAATGAGATGTGCTAAGATAGATGGGGAAAGTCCAAGAGACCTCAACCCTGTACAAAGAGCTACAGGCAACTAAGGAATGTTCACAGCAGATGTTTCATGTCTTAAGGATATTACAATATTGCCACAAGCTGAGGTCCAGGATATCAAAACATAAGCTTTTAGGAGACATTCATGATATAATCTGTAGGAGGCACAAAACCTTGATCTAAAATGGAGAAGAAACTGCATGCAAGAGTTCTAGATCCATCCTGGTGCCCCACTGTAAAAGAGTTGGTAGCAAGAGGGCAGTGTCATGAACAGTAGTATGGCAGATGATGTGGTTAATATCTGAGTTTAAAGGATAGGCAGAACTGACTGCTAAAGGACTTGTGTGTCAAGTGCTTTCTACTGTACATGGAGTCTTTCATTGCAAATATTACACCCATGCCAATTTCCTGCTTGTGATTTATGTCGGATCAAAACTGAGGAGGATTTAGGTATGCACTTTGAAGCCAGCTTTCTTTTTTTTCCCTCATGTCTTTAGTCACTCGTGGAAGATATGTTTAACCCTGAGTCAAATCACTTAGTAATTCATGTTTTCAATAACTTCATTTTGTTAGTGGATGGAAAGTGGGAGACAGTGTCATCCAAGATCCCTTTTAGACATGGGAACAAGAGCAGAAGCAGCCACCGCATCCAAGCTGACTCCCTTATTCAAGGCTGGGATATTTTAGGCTTGAACTAGAATAAGAGCTTTAGATGAAGACAGCTTTATTTTTTTTAAAGTAGCTAATACTATTGAGCTTAAGTTTCTGAGGAAAATCACATAAATCACCATCCCAAACCATGACAGAAGTATAGCTTTCTATCTTGAAAAGTAGGTGACTAAACTAGATGAGCCTTTGAGAGCCCAAACCGAAAACATTTCTTTACTTGTTTTCAAGGAACAGCTTGTCTACTGATTTACACATGACAGTTGGCTTGAGGAAAGTATTTTGTAAAGGATGACAAGAATTAATTTCATATTTAAAATCACATACCCATGGGGATTATTTCTAATTCATCAAAAAGATAAATCCTAGAAATTCTATCCTAGAATGTCACACCATATTCTACTGATGAGTATAGCTTTGACTGGTTAATAATTTTAAAATATTTATAAAACATTATCTGGGCTAATATCTTTCAATTGTTACTATAAAGCATTATCAACTCCGAGTTTTTCTTTTAAATTAGATTTGTGGAGTAATCCAATAAAATCCGTCCATGTAAAGGTTTGTAGCAGATAGTCAAATACACATATTTAATGGATGTGCTGTTCAATGGATGACGAGAACCATGCAAATGGTACTTGTTTAAAACGATCATCACACCCTTCAGCCATTCTGCTTTCTCATGATAATGATGAAATGCACTACAGAAAATGGAAAATGTTTTTAATAAAAAACAGATGGTCTTGGTAGTAATGCAGAAGTTAATGTAGCATCATTTTCAGCTAGGAGATAAAAGTTTCTTGAAGTAGTGACAGACTCCTTACTAAGCAGTGTATAATATCAGGCATATTTCTTCTACATTTGTTTTATTTTGTGGGTTTTGTTTGATTGTCTGAAACAGGGACTCATATATCTTAGAATGGCCTAAACCTACTAGGAAGCCAGGAATGACATTGAACCACTGTTCTCCCTGTCTTCACCTCTAAAATGATGAGACTGTAGACCTTCCTTAGCAGATCTAGCTAATATGAGTATTTTTGTCAAATATCAACACATGATCTGAAGAGATTAAAATGTGTTATGTAATATTCGAATCATTTTTGTTGTTTTTGTTGTTATGAGAGAATGCCAAAGCTTTTACTGAGCTGGTTCAATATATACACCAAGCCAGGAAAAGAAGAACATAAACAGGAACTCAACTAGGGGACAATGGGCTGTCAAGTATAAATTCCCTTCATGGGCACCATGCCTACATCAGGATGTTTTGATCTCAGAAAAACAGCAGAATGCTACTTGCCAGACAGCAAGACACGGAAAGCCTCAGCCAGAGCATGGAAGCCCTTTGGGGTCCTACAGGTCCCCCGTTTTTATTTTGTAGGTGAATAGCATCTGTCCTAGGTCACCTTCAGTCAATACCAATTACCTGTCATTGGAAATCCCTGTTAGCCTCAGGGCCCCTGTCTTATGTAGTTAAGGACTACAAAGGAGTTGCCCATCATTGACTAACTATTTTCGGTAAAGGCTGAGCAAAATCTGGGCAGAAGGTTTCTGTGGTGCCAGCAACACCAGCACCTGCTTAGTAATTGCCTGGGACTAGATTTGCTGTCTACAAAAGAGGCAAAGAAATATCAATCCCTGTGCCCTTTCCCTAGCCTTGAGCAGGTCTGTAAGACCTTGTTTACCACAGTAGACCAAACAATAGGACCCAGGTGGTGTTACTCACCTTGACTACACATACAGCCTGCTACAGGAACACAGAAGAATAGACTGCCTGCTGAGCTTGCTTTGAGACACCTCCCACTGTGCCTAGGATAGGTTCCCCTCACCCACTCCAGCTGAAACAAGAAGGGGTTTGGTGGTGGAGGTGGGCTTTTCCTTTTAATTGAGAGCTGAACATTAAACTTCGAGCCTTGATCAGAATACTTTGTCTTGGCTCTATCTTTTCTCACCCTTCCATCCCTTCTTTCATTCCCAGCCCCCCTTTCAGAAGAACCCAGTTGACTTGTTTCTGCAGGAGACCACAAATCCCCCACTGTGGCTTCCCTAAATGCTAGGACTTCCAAAGACAAGGGCCTCTAGCCCACCCTTTAAGGAGCCTTCCAGCCAGCTTTAGTCCTGCTAAAAACTTCTCCCCAGAGAGGGGCTACACAAGTATCATTAATCTTCTGAATGGAAATAGATAACTGTTGAGTAGTAAACCAACACACTAGAAAGGAAAGGTTATTGGATTGTTACCAAAGAAGTTGAAAATTCTGGAAAAGGTTGAACTGCAAGTAACAGAATAATACAGACTGGAGGGATGGCTCCACAGCTAGGAGTACTGGTAACTTTTCTAGAGGAGAAGGATTGATTCCTAGAATCTACAGCAACTCATATCTGCCTGTAACTCAACTCCAGGTGATATGATATCCTCTGCTGTAACCTTTGAATTGTTCCCCACACACATGACATAAGTGTACATAGATTCAAAAGTAAAAGTA
>JANHMN010000008.1:41313561-41317831 GCA_030674055.1 Rhabdomys pumilio
ATTAGTTTGTACTTCACAAGTGACTCTTGGGAGCCTGTGAATATCTTTTCAACTATGATAAACTTTCACAGCTCTGGGGCTAATATTATTTTCTTGGTAGTGTTTTTTTTCCCTTTAGTTCATTTTTTTTTTTTTTGTGCTTACTGAGCATGCATTGCTGTAATGTGAGAGGCTGCAAAAGTTAGATCTCAGGTAGATACTTCAGTACAAATCAGTTTTATGCTACAGAAATGAAATACACGAATGTTAACTATATAAGGGTATTATATATAAACATACACTTACAGGTATCTATATTTTACTTAATGATTATATTTAGCACACATTAATTGAGACAGACTCTGTATTGGATACTTTTCTGTTACTGTGATAAAACATGACTAAGGAATTTTATATAAGAAAGAATCTGTTTTAGCTTATCCTTTCAGGGGATTAAAAAATTCATGATTATGGGGAAGGTGGGGGGAATGGCAGCAGGCACTGTATGCCTAGAACTCATGTCTTGATTCACCAGCTTGAAACAGTGAGAACAAAATGGAATTGGTGCAAATCTTTTAATCTCAGGATCATTTTAGGGATGTACTTCTTCCAGCTGCTTCACAGTAGACTGTTAAACCTATTAATCTCACCAAACAGCAACACCAATAAGACCCACATGTTGAAACATCAAACTCTCTGGATTTGTAATCGACTGCATACACTTAGATCCCTCCCACCCCTCTCCCACACCTCAAAAAAAAATTTAATCTCATGTTAATTCTCTCCTTAACAAAATCGGGACAGTAATGTTAACAATCTCAATCTCACATGCCTGTTATGACGAATGATTGTAAAAACATATGTATGGGACTAAGGACAAATGTGAGGGTATCTCATGAGTCTTGTCAGCAGTAACTATTGCAATGATGAAGTGCCTCACTTTTGCTATCATGTCTCCTGCACATGGTAAACAAAACCAAGAAACTTCCTGCTCTTGTGGCGCTCACAGGCGGTTTTGCAGGGCACGTGTATACAGTGAAACTAAAAAGATCTTTTCTTTTCATGTAGAAGCAAGTCCTTTGGGGGAGAAATTCAACAGTCACAGGCTTGTGATGGAGGCTCTTCAGGTTGCTGGGGCCAGTGCAAGCTACAAGGCGAAGGTGATACTGGAGCTCAGTTTTGCTCAAGATGGGGAAGTAAGTCACACTATCACCTGGTGAAGAAGGGCATGGAAATAGAAAAGTATATTTGGAAGTTCTAATGCAAATAATTTGCAGAGTCAGAAGAGTGGAGGAGGTAAATGATGGCTAATCTGATAGGAAAGGATGTGTACAGAGGCTGTTCTGCCAGGGCCAGTGGTTTAAATATAGTCACTTAGCGATTTATAAAATTAGCTTGTAAACGAGTCTTCTTTACGAGTTTTTTAATATTATGATTTAATTACAACATTTCTCCTTACCTCTCCAAGCCTTCCCATATGCTCCTCCCTGCTCTAATTCAAAAGCATGGCCTCTTTTACTACCAGGTGTTATTATATGTATATATGCATATATATTTCTAAATATAAATTATTCGGTCCATACTATGTTAACTGTTGTATGTATATATGTTTTGAGGGCTCATCAGTTGACACTGGATTGCTGTAGTAAGAAAACTGATATTGCTGGCTATATACACAGAGCAATGGTTTTGTGATATGAGGTTGTTATAACTTATGTCTAGTTTTTCTTTCTAAGCTGTGATGTACTTTAAAATGAGGCAGTTAGGGATCCAGATACGGAGTCTTATGTTGTTAAAGTGAATTTGCCTCTCCCCCAAAATTCCCCTAGCTTCTTGTGATATGCTAGACAATGATTTTTTTTTTAAATCTATAGGCTGACTGACATTATTTTCAGTTCCTCAGGGTGAGGGCCATTTTCTAAAATGACAATAACATTAAACTTATTGCTATTATTGGTATTAATAGCTCTAATAATATCTACCTGATGACTTCAAGGCTGATTTACCCCAGGGCTATTGAGAAGTAATGAGCTAAAATGGTCATAAAGTTCTTTTCAAATATTTTAGGTAATGCTAAATTATTACAAATGACAGGGTAGATGTTTCATGTTCCCTGAGAAATAACTAGTGTCTGAGAGTTAAGAAGAAAGTAGAATTAGCTTCCAAAGTAGTGATGGGGTCCTGGGGCTCAGATCTCCCTAAACTTTAGCTTGAAAATCAGTGTTAATGGCTTCATTTTCTAAAATGAAATGGAAGTCATTTCCTTAGGAATGAAGAAGTGAGACAGAAATGCAATTCTAAACCTGAGCACTGCCTTATCACATTGGTGTTTTGTTTTGTTTTGTCCTTTCTAACTGCCCTCATCATTTTCAGCAATTCTTTTCATGCACCAAATATTATAGCTATGGTGCCATTGCCAAATGCTACCAAATCAGCCTAATCACGGAATTCAGCAATGGGTCCCCAAATATGAAGATCTTCATACATCTTACTGAAAGACATGAAAATGAAAGGCCTAAGCCATCAGAGATTGGGATACCCATTTGCACTAAGCTCTGGGAACATAGGTCTCTGTAAACTGAGATGGGAAAACCTCTTCATCAACTGCCATGAGTTACTGAATATGACTTTTTGAGAAATACTCTATTAGTGAATGTTTGTTCAAGAGTCATTTAGCCTTTGTATCCAAAGCTATTATGAGGTATAGGAATTAACTCTTTGACACTGAATAGGTACCCAAACTCTTCATCTCAACTTTCTACTGAGAAAAATCTGGAAAGACTAGACAAAAAATAGACAGATGAAATGCACAGTTGGAGAACTTAGTGACCACAAAGCACATAGTACACACATGCCTAAACTATTATACAATGGAAGTGTTGTATTGCTACAATAATTGTACTATGGAGTTTTAAGGCAGTGAGGCATGGCATACTGCTGGCTTCTTTTATTCTCTCACAGAAAGCCTCTCTTATAATATGTATCAGCATTTAGAACAGAAGAGTTCAAATTTGTTTTGAAATTTATTGAATTGAAAATATTTCCAGAAGTCCTGTTGCCTTGTATTAAGAAGGCTACACGTATTCCCCCCACCCCAATAGAAAGTGATTTGGGGACTCAAGAAATAATGTGTTGGGTTGATGGCTAGGTGAGATCAAACCAAATTTTCACCATGAGAATGTATTTTAAATGAAAGTTAGGACATAGAGCGGTGGCATCCTTAAGAAATCACAAAACAGCATATAGATTGTTTTTTATAATTGTTGAAATTTCTTTTTTTAGCTGTGGCTATTACCACTAAGCGAAACACACATCAATTTGAATGGTTTTCAATTGCCTATAAAAATATGGACTCTGGTCCATTAGAAGATAAAATGGGATGGCTCTTTGACATAAAGGGAATAGGTGGGAAGGTGTGTTGTATGGAGTTTTGCTTAAAGATAAAGAGACCCAAAATAATGAATATTGTCCGTGTTTGTTCCTCATCCTTCCAGCCTTGGGCTACTCTTTGTTTACTAGTAATAGAGAGCCTCACTTTAAAATAATTGCATAGACGAATCTACTTGGTATGAATGAGGCTTTACCAGTCACTGTTCTATCATTCTTTTACCCGCTAGAGGGATAAGCCTTCCATGTCTTGTGACAGATACAACTATTTTCCCACCACTAGTTTAATACTAGGGATTAAAATTTATTGGTATCTTGATGGTTCAGACCATTAGGAGTATAGACTGTGGAGACATTTTCCATGAAGGTGTTAAGAGTCAGCTTGCCTGAATGCACTGTGTAGGTTTTATAGAAAGAGTCTTCCTTCTGGAAAGCTCAAGGGCTCCTATGGTGTCTGTGCATATGCATCTTAGTATTTAAAAGTGAATGGAAGCTCTTAGATAGAAGATTATACATACAATTGATTACTGTCAAAAAAAATAACATTTGATATAACATCTGAAAATATATTGGTATCGGCTACTATTCAAATAAAAATGGATTTATTTTGTTTACTTATTGCTTGTTTGTTTTGAGACAAGTTTTTATTTCACTATATAGTCCAAGCTTGCCTGAATTCACTAGGGAGACGATGTTGAGACCTCGAACTCACATATGTCTGCCTGCCTCTGCGTCTGTACTGGTGGGATTAAAGGCATATATCAAAACTCCTGGCTAACTCTTTTCTTCTTTATTTCTTCCCTTTTTTTACATTGTTGAGACCAGATCTCACTGTGTAGCTGATGCTGGACTGGAATTCAAAGAGCTCTTTGAGCCTTTACCTCCTGACTGCTGGATTAAATAT
>JANHMN010000008.1:41327157-41339182 GCA_030674055.1 Rhabdomys pumilio
TTCTTCTTCTTCTTCTTCTTCTTCTTCTTCTTCTTCTTCTTCTTCTTTCTTCCTTCTTCCTCTTCCTTTTCCTCTTCTTCTTCTTCTTTCTTCCTTCTTCCTCTTCCTCTTCCTCTTCTTTTTCTACTCCTCCTCCTTCCTCCTCCTTCTCCTTCCTTCTTCTCCTTCTTCCTCCTCTTTCACTCTCTTCTTTCACTTCCTGTTTCATTTCCTATCTGTTTCTACACTTAAATTCACTGCTATAAGTTAACTTGCTCCTATAAACTATTTATATTTAAATTATTTTTATCTCTAATTTGAGACAAACAGATCTGGTGTAAGTTCTCCAAAAGTGCATCCTCTGAACGCACCAAAATAGGAAGGAGAGTTCTCTTGTGTCCCTGACTGCATTTCTCTCTTGCCTTTTCTCTTTGCATTATATTTCCTAAATATTCTTTCATTACAATGACATCTTGTTATGTAGCCTGGACTGGCAGTCTAGAATTTAGGAGACCCTCATTTCCACCTTGTATGATGACATGAGAGGTGTGCAGCACCATGGCAGGGACAAGTTTCATTTCCTTTCCACTCATCAGAGCCTGTAAATTTCTTCTGCAAGTTCTTTCTTTATCGCTTTTTTAATATGATTCTCACTCTTCTTGTCTTAACCACAGATCTGATCATCTCAAGAGCATTAACTATATATGTCTTATTTCTTCCTGCAGGTCTTTGCTTATTTTCAAGAAGTTGTTGAAATTCTGTATACTAAATCTTTTCAACATTAAATGGGCTCCAAAATAGCTTTTATATTACATGGAAATCAACTGTTTTTAAACTTGCCTATGCACACTTGTTTGTCTATTATTGGTGATATAGCTCATCTGAAAGTTGCCAAGACATTACATATGATTCAAATAGGCTGTTTGCTTTTGTCTAACAAATTAATGTGCTTACATTTTTTTATTGCCATAAAGATCCTAGCAGTGTTCTAAAAGAAGAGTGCAATTCTTTGCTTTTTTTTCAGAGGTTTTTGGTACATTTGGGGAACATTTCTGAGGTGCTTGTTAAGTTCCATCTCCCTTGCTTGTTTGGACTCCAATGTTGTTTAATCTCATCCCTACTCTTCTGTGTGTCTAATTTATTTTTTTAACCTCTATCAGAAAGATGATTCCTTCTTCATGAGTGCCCTTATTGATACTGAGCATAAACACTTAATTTTTTATACTTTCACCATATGCCCTATGAACCTTCTTTCTGATCATTCTCATAATAACTTAAGGAGAATATGATAATGTATATCAAAGTATCACATACTATGTGTTTGTAGCATTATCAAATGTAACATATGCTCTTTTCTTCTTGGTTCTAAGCTTCTTAAGGGAGATAATCCATCTTACTCACTGAGCCATTATCCACAAATATTTGCAACATATGGGCACTTGATATTTGCAAAGTCATTGGTGGATTAGCTTTTATATCTTCAAATATGACACTATAATTATGCCTATATAATGATACCCAATGTAGGGGAGATACTCCAAAGTTAAACAGTTGATTGCCTTTCTCCTAGAAACCTGACATGTTTGATTCTGATTACGATTGTTATATCTATTATAACAAGTGGCATGCATTCAATATTTAAATGTAGCCCGTCATCCCTGAGTACTTTGCATGTTTATATGATTAAAAATATGAACCATAGTTTAATATCTAAGAAGCAAATAAAAGCCATCTAAACCTTTGCTATTGTATATTATGAAAAGCAAAATGTGTAATTTGTTTTACCCGTAATTCCACTATACGCGTCTGACACAATCCTTAGAGATATTCCCCACATTTCCCTCTTTCCCTGCAAGTCTTTCATTGAAGTAAACCCAGAAAAGTCTTCTCTTCACTCTTGTCTTCATAATTATTCTGTGTAATTGTGGGCAAATTACTTAAACTCATTGTGAAAATTTTTGATCGTCTATATTGTTAAAGTGTTTACAGTGATATGTAGGCATGAACTCAGCTACATGAGAGTCAGTGTGTTAGTCTGAGGACCTGTTTCTCATAGAGCAGTTTTGATGACAGAAACTCTTTGGGATTGAGCAATGGAAAATAAAAGCCTCTGCTTTGTAGTTTTATGCGATGTATTCTCTTTCTCTTAGCTGGTTATTTCAAAATCGACTGCCATGCTCATGCGTAATACAATAGACAGGGAAGAAGAGGAAAACTTCCCAGTGATTAAAACCTCCCAGATCCACAGGCAATGCCATTTGTGGATTGTCCTGAGTATGCTATTGTCCTGGATCGATGCAAGAGAAGTTAATCAAGTAAGCAATATTCACCAACATATTTGTACCAAATAAAATTGGGTATGCTCTTTTTCCTAAGTGAGACGTAGAATATTGAAGGAGAACCAGCCATCGTCCTTCACACAGCCTTCAGGCGATGATCTATGAAGGTAAGTAAGCTGAAGCAATTAAAGGATGCTCACTCTTTTAAAGAGGGCTCTCTTTCTTCTTTCATTTATGCTCTGTTTCTCCTCAAGTCATCTTCTGATCTTCCAAGTGTAAATCCCACCCTACTGTTTCTTTCCACGGCCCCTCCCCACCCCAAGGCTCTTCCAGTGAGAACAGCAAAGCTCCAGATGCGCAGAGACCTGTAATTCACCAGAACCAAAAAAAAAAATAAATCTTTGGAGACAGTTGTTTTCTTGTCACACACTCAAGGGGGAAAAGAAAATATGGCCAGGGAAGCACCCATTTAAAATAATCCTTTACTTAATACTTTTAGCAGATCATAGTTAAAATTTGTTTTTCCCAGTGGCAAGGTGAGGAACAGACATGCATATTAAGGCATATTAAGGTCATCCGCAGTGCTGCTAAACCTTGAAAGTAGAAGCCTTTTGAAGTCTGTAATTAATGAGCACTATGTTCATTAGCACATTTCAATCTTAGAGAATCTTTTCTTCCTCTAACTCGAGTGAGACTTTGATATGTCGAATCAGGGGAATACTCCGCGACTACTTTTTTGTTGTAGACTCCAGTTCAGCAAAATGATTATCTGTTAATACACGATGGTCTGTTCATCCAAACATTACACTTTAGGGACTTCACACTATCCAACTAAAAATAATAAATCTTTAGTACATTTCCAAGCTTGTGCCTCATTTTTTTTTATTTTAGAATTGGTGTCATTTTGTGGTGTGTGTGTGTGTGTGTGTGTGTGTGTGTGTGTGTGTGTGTGTGTTATGTTCATACTCATGTATGTATAGACATTTATATATAGAATGTGATTGTACATATTTGTTGTTATCTTGTGTATGGATAACTGAGATAGACTGGATGTCTTCCTCTTTTGATATCCACCTTATTTTGCGAGGCAAGCTATCTCATGGCACCTGGAGTCCATTGAAGCTGTTATACTAATTGCCTATCAATCTTTGTCTATCTGTCTCAATCTACTCATTTGGTTGACATCAGTGATACAGGTATGCGCCACTGCTGTAAGTGTCCACATCCTTTCATGAAGAGCACTATAAAAGATGAGCCATCTCCCCAGTTCTAAATTCTGATTTATTTTTACACATGAAAATATTATCTGGGCCTTAGGATTATCATCCATCTATAGGTAATGAAAATCTTTAGTTAAAAATCTAAATAAACTGCAGTTAAATGAAAAATATTGATAACATGGATATGATCTCAACTCAAACAACCAAATTTTGACTTTATTCCTTAAATTACTAGCCTTTTACTGAAGATTTTGAAATATTAAATCTGATTTATTAATATGTTTGCTATTCATTCAATGTAGTTCTCCCACTCTTCTTAGAAAGAATTCATTTTTTATTTGAGTTTTCATTGTTGATGTTTTTTCTTTAAGTTTTTAGATTTGTCCAGTCTTGGCGTATGTCAATTTTGCTATAGACATTATGTTCTGCCATTCAACCCTGCCCGTGCTACATGTTACAGGGCAGGCCCTGAGCACAAGGGAGAAATTGTCTAAAGCTTTCATTCATGCTAGTCCTCTGGCTCTATCACCATGTTAAAGGGAAAATGTCTAAAACAAAGCATCCATGTTCTTATGTTCTTATAAGGTTTATTGACTAAAGCAGACCGGCATCCTGCAGAGTGTTATCTGCCAATTGCTTATATAAAATACCATCAGATACTGCTAACGTAGTGACAGAAAACATGTGTCAAAAGTAGCAAGAATAATAAAGGTGAGAGACTGTAAATGGTGTTTAGAGTAACATTTTCTCATTGTTTTGACAGAATATTGATGGAAACAGTAAAGAAAGGAAGGTTCTGTGTGTACCACAGTTAGAGAAAATGACAATCCATGATATCAGGGAAAATATGACAGTGGAAATAGATTCTGGGTGTGGCAGTGTGAGAATGAGACTCATGGTTAAATGATGGCAACTGTCAGGCAACAGAGGGCTCAGGCCAGAAGCTTTCTTAGAACCTTCAGACTCGGCTCCCACTGTAGCTGTGTATCTGTCAGCTAGGTCTCATGTTCTAAAGCAGCATCATTACCTGAGTGCTAAGTCTTCAAACAACACATGTACCTATGGGAGAACATTCCGTACTCCAACCATAGTAAGAATCAAACTTCTGTAATATGCTGGTATTGCTTAGCATGCTGGAAAAGAACAAATTTCCAGGATGCTGTAACAAATTCAATATAAAATTTGGGATTGTAGAATAAGCACAAAAATACTAATAAATGTGATAGTACAGGAAATAAAATAATGATGTTTGACAATAAAAAGAAATGGAGGACATGAGATAGAATAGCTGGCTTTTACCAACCAACCTAAGGGATGCAAAACAGCTATGGATTCAGCTTATGAGTCTTTGATTTTCTCTCTAGTCTGGATGGCCTGAGCTAAGTTCTATGGGTCTCTTTCCACAGGCGTCTGCTGAGTACTCAGTCTCACCTTGCAATTGCTTTCTGTACAAGCATGAGGACCTGAATTCAGTTCCTTACCATTTCATCTGCATAAATGCTGAATGTGGCCATACATGCTTATGATTTCAGTGGGAAATTGGATTGCCAGCTAGTCAGTCTAGCTAAATTGGTAAACTGACAACATTCAGGTTCGGTCAGTAACCTTGTCTAAAATAGTAAAGAGGAAAACTATCAAGAAAGATACCCTACATCAACATTTGTCCTTCACACAAAAGAGTGCATGAACCTGGACACACACAAACAAACACATAGAGCTCTACAAATGCACATTCACATTATCACATTCACATGAAGAAACAGACCAGCTATAAGTAATAGATTACAAATAGCCTGGCAGTAGCCTTAAGTCATAGCTCATCCAAAACAAAGCCAAAAACATCAAGTATAATATTAGCCCACAGTTGAAACAATACACTAAGAAAATTATACAGATAAGTGTTTGTTTTATATAAGAATACAAGAATGGTTGTATTTGACATAAGTCACCATATAAAAAGACCAACTAAGGAAATGTAGTCTTATTCCTATCAATTCAGAAAATCTTTTAGTTAATAAACTCTGTCATTCATAGTCTCGCCAATATATAAATGATTGTATACACTGGTAACTAATATCCACCAGTGTTGAAGTGGAAATTTCTGGTTTCTTTCAAGACTCACTTGTGTCATGCAGTATTTTTCTTGAAAATCTCATAGGAGAGGATGCTTATGCTGAAGCAGACATGTGGAAGATGTTTTGCTGAGAACAGACACATGGTATTTTTCTGGAAGCAGCCTGAAAAGGGGGCATGTTATATTTTGCTAGAGTGGATACTTGAGTGAACAGATGATGTTTAGAAAAGATATAAATATAGCCCAACAGCCAGTGGCTGCAGCTATATGGTGTTGGTTCTCCTTACTATTCTTTGCTGATTATCATTGGGCTTTGCTGATGCTGTTCTTTGCTGACAATGCATCACAGTTCTGGTTCTCCTTACCATTTTTTGTAGGTGATTGTTTGTCATGACTTCATAGGGAGAAATGCCACCAAAGAACTTCTAGTGGTGTTCTGGCAGCTACTTGCCTCTTCTATGAACTTGGGCTGGTTGGCAGAGCTTCACAGTTTCTTCTAGAGTGACCTGGTATTGCTGATTAGTGAATGGTGTTAGCAAATGGATCAAGCTGCCATTGCTGATTTGCACAAACTAAACTTCTGATATCTTGACAACCTAGATTTGATATGCTCCAAAGAACTATTTCTAAACAGGTCCACATCCTCTTTGCTCTATAAACCTTTTCTTTTTACTGCCTCTAGTGGGTAGTGGGCTAGAAGGGAAATTAAAACATTTAAGAACCCATAGTGAAAATAGGTTTATAAAATCTAAAACTCACAGTGAACTAATTATCTCATTTAGTCTGATAACCTTAGAGAGTCCAAAAAAAAAAAAAAAAACTGTAATTGTCACGAATCAGATATAGCAGGTCGATCTAGAAGAAACTGCAAAGCTCTGTCAACCAGCCCAAGTTTATGGAAGAGGCAAATAGCTGACAGAACACCACCAGAAGATCTTTGGTGGCATTTCTCTCTATGAAGTCATGACAAACAATGAAAATGCACTACTATAACTACTTTAATGTGAAATTTCTATTGTATTTTTTGTAGTACTTATAAAGGAAGAAATAATTCAAAGACAAAAGAATTAGGAAGGAAAAGTGATAAAGATAGTTTAATAACAGATCCAATGATAAACTTTCTGAGGGGAATTATGACAATATCTATAACATGACTTGTGTCCAATCTTCCAAACTGACTGATTCAATCTAGTTTCTTTGTGATCCTGATGGAATTACTCTGCTTGGACTCATAAGATCTTTGGCAATATGTTCTAATCTTCTGGATCCTTCTCATTCTCTTGGTTTCCCTATCTTCACCTTAGTCTATCTTCTTCTCTCTGCAATCTGCCTCTGTAAAACTGTTTCAGTAAAATAGGCATGCACACCACACACCACCCATCCATCATACCACCATTTCTCTCTTTCTGCTCTTAAGTAGCTTCTCATTCCTGTGCTGTTCTTCTGTGGGTTAGGTGTATCCTATATCTTACTCATTCTATCAAATCTTTCTCTGATTCATCACATTGTCTTTCCCTCCACTAGCTATCACTTTCAAACGTGACTATTTCCTTCTACAAACTAACATTGCCTCCATTGTGTAGTAAGGTATATACTAAGGGTTTGTCTATATTCTAGCCAGATCATAGGGAAATCCAAGACATGTCTTCATCCTGGTCAGATCATATAGACCTAGAAGAGCTTTAGATATAATTCCTTGCCAGAGAAGCCATACTGCTGGATTAACATTCTTCTACACTATAGAATACATATTACATTATCAGTAATGTACAGATATTTTTGGAAAATAAACTATGTTCTTCTGACTATATCAGTGCTGATGAACTGAAAAAGGTTGTTGAGAAACACCGTGCAATGTAAATTTTTTACATGATGTGTCATTTTGTCAAACTTAGTAGCAAAAACTCATTAGGAGTTTTCTAATGTTTGTTAAGTAAACAATACACTTTGAAATACACAATGCTTCTTGAAGGAACCATGATAGAATCTCAAAAATGTTTTAAGTTGAATTATAATATAAATTTTATTTATCAGTCCATGTGAAATGAATGTAAAGAAATGCACACAAGAAATTTATAGCTTCTATTTAATTTATTTGAAATGAAGGAGCATTAAAAGTCTGGGACCTTTGATTAAAATCAGACAAGACTCTCATTTTAAGCTTTCACAAAGTAGAAATAGAGAAAATAATACACAAATAAAAGCATAAATCTATAAAGAAGACAATATGTGCATAATAGATAAAAGTAACAGAGGCAAAGTTAGCTCTTTGAAAATATTTTCAATTGTCATTCTCCAAATAAGATGAGGCTAGAAAGAACACAAATCATATGTTGATGAAATGAAAAAGAAAAACATCACCGTGGATCCCATTAACTTTGAAAAGAGTTTGAATATATTAAAGCAAACTTTGCTTGGGTATTCAAAAGAGAGAATATTCTGAGCTACTTGAAATGGTTACTCTCTTGATCAAGATGGATTTATATTACACACTTTACAGGACATGTCCTAGATTAGTGATTTTTAAGAAGAAATTCTTTGAATTGTCTAAATCTCACAGTCCCTGATGCCACATTCCTGTAGCTGTGTTGGGGGAACCTGCTGGGAAATCATGTCTAACTGTTGTTGGCTTCTCAGTACTGCACACCTGTCTTGCCTGATGATTTACACTGTGGATTCTCTAATCTTCGTGACTCCTGACCAGTTTCCTACAACTGCAACTGCCCCCTAACCCTATCCTACATTAGATATTCTTCCTAGCTTGTACAATGATAAAAATTAGTAGGGCCACAGATTTAATGTAAAGACTGCTAGTGTCAGTTCCTACCTGGTGGGTCTCATATTTAACCAGTTATCAATAAATTTGTCTATATTTTATTCTTCTCTCTCTCTCTCTCTCTCTCTCTCTCTCTCTCTCTCTCTCTCTTTCATTTCCTTCTTGCCAGTGATTTTACTCTTTAGCCAAATTTAGAATCAGTGCCCTAGGTGGTATGATTAATTACTAGTTTGATTAATTATTCAACTTGTCCCACTTCTCCTCCATCTCTTGTTAGATTTACCTAGCATCCTACTTAGTTCTAAGACAGAAGGTTTGAAAAGAGGTCAGGAAAAACAATCAAGATAATTTTAGAATATGAAAGAGTTGAAAGAGTTTCATTGAGGAACGTGTGTATGGGTGTGTGTGTGTGTGTGTGTGTGTGTGTGTGTGTGTGTGTGTGTGTATGTCAGTGTTTTACCTACAGTAAAATTATAATTGTGATAGAAGGAAGTATAATTCATTGATAATTTTAAGTGTTATGTTATTGAGGAGAGTTATACTGGATCTGGTGGAATAGGAATGTATTTTAACTATTCCAAAAGCTAGAACAGGAGAAGCTGACTTCAAAGACTAGATTATGAATGAATTCATGTCAAGTTTAAACAACTTAGAAAGATTTTGCTTCAAAATAAACTATAAAGCAATGAGTGAAGATATGCCTACGGGTACAGTGTTGACACAGAATGCAGAAAGCTCTGGGTTCAATAGCAGCACCTTCCCCCAGCTTTGCCCTGGCAAACACAAGAAAAGTAACGCCAGTGTACAACCTACTTTGTTGGTTCCCCTCGTTGTATAGCATTTTCAGTGCAGATTTCTCAAGTCAAGACATACAATATTATTACAATGTCATTCCAATATATGTAATGATATTTTAGGTAAATTCAATCCTTTCTACATCTATAACGATGTTTGCCAGAATGCTGAAAGTGTCTGCTTTTTCATCACCATGGCCACATAGAAGTAGAAAGTATGAACAAGAGGAAACAGGTAAAGTGAAATCATATTTGGATTACTTCACTAAAGACATGCATTATCCATCCATTTGCCATTTTTCTGAACACATGCTAAGTACAAGGCTCTGCGTCTCACAGCAGTAAATATGAATACTGTCGTCTCTTTCTTTTGGAAATCCACACTAGAATTTAGAAGCCAATATAGAAGAAAGGCCAGTTTAAGTCTACATATCTTTTAATGATCCAGTACTAGGATGTGTAAAGCAATGATGAGATAGATGCTGTATGGGGAAGAGTGTGTATACAGGTTTAGCTTTTCCATCAAAGCACTGGTTTAGAAATACATTGTTCTTGTAATTTCTACATCTTTTTTTCCTCCTCAAACAGTTGAATGGTTTTATTCTTTTTTTCCCACTAAGGTGATTTAGTAAAACAAAGGATTGCAGTGACATATTGTGATTTGATTCTCTCAGGGACATGTTGCTGAATGTACAAGGACGACTTCCAAAGCCAAAATACTTTGAGTGTCATTGTTTCTGCTACCAGCAGTTGTAACAATGCCAGCTCTTAGATTCATTCTGTTTTAAAACAAGAGCCTCATTGCAGTTAGCTTCTTTGCACACAGACAATAGAAATAGCTATGAACATGATAAAAAGGAGAATGAGTATATCTAAGTAGGCGTATGTGCAACTTTTTTTTTCTTCTTTTCTGGCTGCTTTCAAGATACGTGACTCTCAAGAACATCAGAAATAGCATACTTGATCAGACAGCTCCATTTCTCTTTTTACATGAAGCAAGGAAAATAAGTTACATTAAAAAAAATCGAAATAGGCAGAGTACTTCTTTAAAAGTATATGTCTATAAAGATATTCAGGAGGAAATACAGGTTTGTTAACATTTTTTCCTGTGCAATGTGGCACTGGCTCTGTTTTATCAGGCTGCTGTGACAGTTCATCTGTCACATCCATGGTCCAGTCATACTTTGGATAGTTATTAAGACTGGGCAGGGTTTTAATGTTAATTTATACAACTACTGAACAAAATCTGTATCTAAGCATAGTACTTTTCCAAAATAAGTTAAAAAAGGGTTGTATTCTCTTTTAATTAATTTGTCTTCAAATGTAAAACTCTAATATGACTGAGAATTTACACAAGATACTAGAATTACATAAAGAATTACAGGGTCAAGCTTAAATTTAACATTGCTAATACCTGCCAAAAACAGAAAAAAAATGGCCTAAAGGCGACTTTCATTCTATATAACAAATCTGAATTCTTTGAAGAGAATAGCCATCTAACCTCTGCTATAGTCAGGTATTAGTGGTACTGGTCTATATACACACTTGTGTGCACTGTTGACTATACCAGGAAAGAGGAACACAAAAATAAAACCTACTGGTTTATGTCATAATTCAAATTATATTAGTAATCATCAATAATATATTAAACACACACACATTATATATATATATATATATATATGTACACACACACATACATACACACACACACATATATATATATATATACACATACACACACACACACACACATATATATATATATATATATATATATATATATACATACATACATACAGTAACAACAAAAGTACTTGTAAATTACCTGTAAATATAGCTGAACTTTATGTTTAGGGTAATGTCTAGAAATATGTTTATATCAATGGATTCTTTTTTCAGTGAAAAAAGAGAGATTGGATCATTATACTTGCTCTGTTTTCTTTCTTTGGGACTCAAGTTTTCATATCTGCTTAAGCTTTTGTCCTAATACTCAGTAATGCTATTATTAATCTAAAAGTCTGGCTTCCTGTCTGTCTTACTTTACAAACAGTTCTAAGAAATGGGACGTAAAACTATAAAAAACAAAAAATAGGAGAGAACATGATATTTTGGAGTTCATAGACATCATTCCAGAGTCTCTGTGTTGGTACAACCTAATGATTTCTTCTGACATTCAATATTTTTCAAATAATATTTGTCATCAGCAGTCAAATAACTCCTTTTTTGCACAATGTAAACATAAAGACAAAAAATAGAAACAATAGCTTTGATAAAGCTCGAGCAAGCAAGCAAGAGGTGTCTTCCTTTTGCCTTTTGTAGTCTAGGAAAGGGCTCCAGGGAATGAAGTCGAATATAAACTCAAGAGATACCTTGAAGCTTTCTGGGTCTCACTCCTTCCCTCTTTGAAGCTAGATGCCACCCATATTTGCATTTTAATGATAAATGCAACAATAAGAAACAAATCCAAATAATAAAAAGAGGCTCATTTGAATATTCTCAGTACAGATAGGGGAAAACCCTAGCTTGTTGCCACTGTACAAAGCACTATTACATAAAAATACTGTTAAATATTTTCTTCCAGAGATTCTGTCTGAAGGAAATAAACCCCAATATATCATGTCTCCAAATTCCTTCCTTTGATCTCATAATTACTAATAGCTCAGTTAACAAAAAAGATTTAGTTTCTTGAGCTACTCTTGTAAATGATAAGAGGTGAAATTTATTTAGTACTTATTGTATCTTAGTTATTGTACTGTATAAATTATTTCAAATCCATACCTATTATTTTAGTTCCCCAAAATTTAGTGGAGAGTTACTATTTGTCTGCCTCTAGTTGTAGACAAAGAAAAAGGGGGAAAAATAGTTAACTAATTTGTCTCAGGTTATGCCGACAAGTAATC